>OX463788.1:44414731-45014731 GCA_949825025.1 Siphlonurus alternatus | reverse complement strand
AAGAACACACAGCATACTTCATATATAACATTAAATGCTATATTAAACAGTGAGGAATACATCGAACACCCGTAAAACACCTGCAAAGGTATATAAAAGTCCGATAAAGCTTATCTTTTAATGTGTATACTCTTTGCATGCAAAAGTTGTATTTACTAATATTATAATAATATATTTAGTAACTAATATTATTTTTAATGCGGTGTCTTTTAGTTCGATTCGACACAACCTTGTCAATTTTTAAAGTTTCAACCGGGGAACATAATATATTATATAATACATTAATAAATCCGCTTTTAAATTGTTAATAAATTTTTTTAGTGACTTTACAGTTTAAATATTAACAACAGCAATGGATTCAATCTATATTACAACCACTTAAATTTTAACTAAAATAAAATACTCTACACATGTATATAATATTATATAGTTAGTTATGCATTTTATTACATACCTTAATGCAGCACTAAATATTCCAGCCATGAAAAGACCAGGTAAACCTTGTAAAGGACCAACAGTTTGCATCATAAAGTGAGGAAGCAATTGATCATAGTCTTCTATTGCCTGTTAAAAAAATATTATTGTGTTTGTAATCAATATATTTATTTGTTTAATAGATAATTTACCTTTTCAGCTAAAGGATCGCAGTCATGATATGTTGCATAAATTAGTAGTCCAGCATAGCAACAAATGCTTACAATCCCTATGATGCCCATTGTGAAAATTGCAATGGATCTGCAAAAATCAATAAAATGTATTAAATTTAAATTATATTGTGATATATTATAAATATGGACTCAAATTTTATTATTGCATAAATAGAACATTAAAACATAAAAAATTATGATTTTTTTTTTATTTCCAAACTTAGAAAAATGGAAAAAAAAAAATCAGATTTACTTAAATTTTTCATGCTATATTCATCCCTGCGATAATTTTTTGTTTGTGGTCGATTGTTTATTCACTCACCTAAGAAATAAAAGCATGTTCGTAAAATTGTTTTTCAATTTTAAAAGTTTGTTTGAAATAGTACAGACAGTACAAAAATAATAAAAATAATAACAAGAATTTCCATCCTTAGACGTATTTTAAATTGCATGCAACTCTTAATTGAATTGGGATAGAATTTTCCAAACATAATTTTAAATGCAGATCATTAAAATGTCACATCGATCTGTCTCATCATTTAATAAAAAAATTCAAAAATTATATTCAATCTAGTACTGCTATTACACAAATTCTCCTTCAATAAAATTTACACGAGTATATTCTCATTACTAAATTTTTACTCACATTTGGGCTTCTCGTAAACTAGGAAGTGACAAGTAGCGTTGAACCATGGTTTGATTTACAGCATTGAAAGCAGTCCAATAAAAGTATCCACCAATCACTAAACTCCATACAGTGTGTCTTTCCAGTGGATTTGGATCAAAACTAAAACAAACAAATGAAGATTTATGAATTTTTTTACGAATATCATAAGAAAATGTCATGAATTAAGACCTATAATATGTAAAAGTTACAAACTTCAATTAAGCTACTATTCAGATAAAATTGTAATCCCCAAAACTCAAAACTGAATATTGACGCTCGATCTTTATATCTGCTTTAATTGGGTGAAATATACAAATAAAATGTCTGCGAGATCACTTACTTCCAGAGCTGAAGTCTCCTGCCTTGTTCACTCCGCTCCAAGACTACGCCCACTCCCCCTACATAAAAGGTGCCTAGTGCCACGACCACCAGCACTGATACGAACATCAGGATGATCTGCAGCGTGTCAGTCCACACAACAGCTCGCAAACCGCCCTGTAAAAAAAAGGTATATTTGAAGAGTGTCTACACCTAGGGACAGATACGTTACCCTTGCCCATATTTTTGGGGCTGCGGCTTCAAAAGGGAGAGAAAAGCAAGTTTGAAATGTTGTTGAAAAAGAAGAGCATTCCAAAAAAAGTTTATCAAACCCTTATAGTTATAGATGCATCATAGACTTCGTGATACAAACAGAGCAGGGGTAAACGCGATACAAAGTTTACAATGCTTTGACATTGAAAACGATGACACAAACGATATCTGACACTCTCTGACATCCTATACAACCTGAACTAGAGAAACATTTTGACTGTCAAGATATTAACTATATAGAGTATCATTGCCTCCGATTATCAGTTAACATTAAAACATTGTATATTTGCTGTTACAGTTATGTTTAAATTCAATTTTTTATTTCGATCGTTGTCTTTTCAGCACAGATCACGTCAGAATTGTTACATAGATTATACATAACAGATACTTAATTCTAATTAACATAGTACTTAATATTTTTATGTTAATTTTTTATGCACAAATGTTAACATTACTCTATTATATCTTTGTTAATGTATATATATATCAATGGAATACATAAAAAAAACATTTCAACGACTCGACTTTGGGGAACCATGAGTTTTTTAAAAATTATTTCTTCAATTATCCCTCATTTCTCAATTCACTTACCAAAACTGTATAAAATATGCACACAGCACACACTATGCAGCCAATAGTGTAAATTCCCACTCCAGTCACTGAAATGAAAGCAGAAATGAAACAAGATTAAGTTCAAATCTCAAAATATTTCACTTTGTACAGTAAATTATAATCATACGACATATTACGATATTTTAACAAAATTAAACATTAATATCCATAATACTTAAATCTTCAATACTTTAATAACTAGCGTAAAAGTTTGAACCCTACTATCAAGGAACTGAGATAATAATCTCAGTTCCTTGCTACTATATAGCTCGACATCTCTAAAGGCTTTAGAAACAATCTTATTGTGATGAATCTTATATAATAATGATTAAATTATATTTAAAAAAAAAATGCATAAATATTATGCTATCTAAAATTATCTGAATTTACTGTGTTGACCTAAATTAATAGCAACACGACCCTCTTTAAAAGTCACCCACACAAAATGTAACCTAAAAAATAATAATAATAAATAAAAATATTATTATACATGTTGGTACCCGAAACAGCAAAGCATTCAACCTTGAGCCGAAAAGAATGCGAAGAACTATTATATTTTGGAGCATGGTGGTTTGACCCGAAGCCAAACTTTTATTTCATTTCGGGTTTGGCTCATCTTGCGACGCTCTAAAAAAAAATAGTTCCGTGTATTTTTTTTCAGCCCAATGTTGAATTGAGCTTTGCGGTTCCGGTTCCATTATAATACGGCACAATTATTTAAATTTAATGTAATTTAATTTAATTATTCATTTTTGCAGATCCACTGCAATTTTCACAATGGGTATCACAAGAATTATTATTCTTATACCTCCGGATCTCCTTAACGCGTCATCTAATTGGCACTTGATCTATGCCTCGTTCTTATAGCAGTTATAGCTGTTGACAGTTACTGCATTACCAAGGACATTTTTTTTTATCCCACGTATTACCAAAGGGGAATAGGTAGGGGGATCGAAATGATCCACGGCTTGGTGGAGTCTAATTTCCTCACTAAATTTTTTGCTGAAAGACCTCGTTGCCTGGTGGCCAAGGATTGCCTTAAATTTTTCAGATTTTTTTATGGCAGTCCTTTACATTTTATCCCCGCTTCAAAGGTGATATCGACTCCCCGTTAATTGTTAATGCTAAAGTTAATGATAAACACGAAAAATAAACATTTTATAGACAAATATCAGGCACTATATTATACGGTTGCTTTTACTGCTCATAATGACAGAACACTTTGCTGTTTTACTGATATAGCAATAAAAATGTAAAGAGAAGAGGAAAAAAGAAATCTATTTTTCTGTTATTTATTTTGTTTATGATTCAATTAAAATAAAATGGGTACAATATTGAAATTTTAATTGACTTTGGCTGTACACTCGTCGCCTCTGAAAAGTTCCCTTCTGCAGCCTTGTTAATCACCATACCGCGTGTTATAATTATGGGGATGCATGGTGATTAACAAGGCTGCAGAATAAGCATCAGAGGGGAAATTTTTAGAGGTGAGGAGTGTACGTAAATCTCAAGTCTCATCACTATATGAACATGTAATGTTACTTATTTTAATAGTACGTACCAAATAAGTCCCCCAAAAATTTTTTTCACAATATTATCATGTTTTTTATGTTTCGTAACAAAAACAACCAAATTATTTTTTCAATCTTACCTTGACTGAAGGCCAACGCCGGTACATAAATTACAATAGGAAGGAAGAGGATCTGCAAAAGGCAACAAACAAAAAAATTAAAACATAATTAAAAAATAAAACGCTTTAAAGTGAACAAATAAGCCCACTTTTTCCAACAACTTTCAACCCAGCTTCCTTAATTCCGTTTTCAATAACAATGGGCGGTTGTTTGAAAAAAAAAATTAAAAAAAAAAAAAAAAAAAAAAAAAAGTAGGACCTAAAGTATTGAATTGTCGATTTTTTTCAAATGCTTTAACTGATAATATCGTGTTGTAAAACGCTGTGCGTAGGTGTGTAAATCCATAATAAATACATAACTACCTGAAATAACACGCGGCGTAATTATAAGGAAAGCCATTACAAAACTGATATACCGTATTATATAACATCGAGTTTTTTTCGTATTTTCCCTAGATTGTGAAGGTGTTACAGGGTTAAAAAAATATAAAATTGACAGTAAATAAGTTGAAGTCTTCAATACACATATATAGGCAACAACAAAAAAGCATGCTGTTCGTTATATTTATTGTTAAGTAAGCAAGTCCACATTTAACAAACTTTCTTAAAAATAGAAGAAGAGTAATTTGCTTGGAGAAATAATCTTACCTCATCCATTACAAATAATATTGAGGCGTAAGTTCGCACCCTGTTGTCAAAGCGCAGCTCAAGGTACTGCAAAATAGTAAATATTATTATGTTAAAATATTATTGATAAGTTCTATCGCTATTGTTTTTTTCGTCACAGAAAGTTTATCATAAACTGATATACTAAACTGACCAAGGAATTTGAAATTGAACATATAGGCAGAATATAATTTGCACACACCTCGTACGAAGATTTGACTCGTAGTTTACAAAATACAGGTAAGAACACGGTGGCCACGGTGAGGCCCATGGCTAATATTCCCACCACAATTATCCAGTACTGGGAGCCGAACTTGTAGATATCAGCAGGAGTTCCCAAAACTGTTACTCCAGATATGTAGCTGAAAATAAGCGTTACAATAATTACGCACTAAATATCGTAAGTCTGTTTTCTAAATAAACCAATTAAAAAATAGCATTTATGTATGTAAATTAAACCAATTAATTAAGCACATTTTTTATTACGTGAGCGTTAAATAAAAATGTTTAATAATGTGTAATTTAATATGCTGATGGTTATAACAGCATGATTATTATACAGTAATATTATCATTAGAAATATCAATTACTATATATTTAATATATAGTTCATGCTGCATTATAATATATAATAATGACATATCATTGATATCATTCATATATGGTTGGACGTATGTGTGTGGCAAAATAAGATACGCAAATGTTGCTGGTTGGTACGAAAAATGGGTATATAAATAAAAAAAAAAAAAAAACATGTATATATAGTTTGTGTTTTGTTTTTTTTTTTTTTTATGCACGTAATATAAAGAGCTAGAAATTGAACAAACAACGTGCTTTTATTTAATGTAACGCTCGTCATATCTTAATATATATTTGTTCTATTATTTTTTTTTTTTATATTTATAGTAAATTTTCTTTTTAAAAATCTCATTTTACCAATTTTAAACATTTTTCCCTTCTACAACTATAACCCTATACAAACGAGAATGAAGTGCACGCCTTAAAATTTTCATTTATAAAAATTAAATAATAAAGAACAAATTCTACGTCTCATTGATCTCATATATACAAGTTTTGAAGAGAGTGCTGTTAAATTTTAATCTTAGAGCTGTATAATGTTTTTATTACATGAGATCATCAGACGGGACTCACCTGGCTACGAGTGACATGGCCACCGGGAACGGCCTCAGGTTACGTCCTCCGAGAAGGTACTCTGTTGTGGACTTCTGTTTGGTTCCAAAGCAGCCGTGGTATACGCCCACACCAGCAGACAACATCAACATGAGGGCAAACACGGCGTAGTCGGGCCACGAGAAACGGTCCACAATAACTTGTTCCGTGCCATCGAGGGCCGCCACTGTCGCTGCGTCCATCGCTGAGGAGGCGAGTGCAAAGATGCCTCGATGGTAAGATGATGGTCAGGTCCCGCCACTACTTCTCAGCCTGCACCCTCTCGATCGCGCTCTACTGCAACTCTGTAACATAAACGAGCCACAAAAGTTATAATGGAGTTTGTTTAGACAGAAGAATTAACCATAAATGGATAAGCTATATAACTCCAGAAAATCAGAACCAGTCAATAGTTTGTATAGATCAAATCAAATTCTCATCAATCTCATTGGGAATAAGTATAAATAAACTTGTGTTTTTAATTTTTACTAACAATTACTTTTAACGTGCTTGTGTACAAAATAAATCTCATTATTATTTTGTGGGTCCAAAATCCATAATACGTGAGTTACACACGTTACACATGAAGAAACCCATTCCTTTTATATTTAACTGACTTGCTTGTATAGCTCGTACTGCATGCATTCACTTCAGATAACACACATGTACAGTACATGTATATAATATATATCTTTATATATTTAATAATATTAACAATATTCAATTACTGACATAGTGATTGCGTGTATTCACAATGTAGAACGTGACCGAACGTATATATTTATGTGGAGTAATATGCATTATGCAGTATATTATATAGTATTATGTAATAAATATTGACCGATCCATGGAGTTGGAGAGCACGTACACGCTTGACCGGCTTGACCATTCATTTCACTTTTTAGATGCTTTTACGAAAATATCTATATTTCTGTACTACGACTATTGTTTGATATTGCATTAATGAAAAAATAACAAACAATTATTGGTTCAGTGTTCTGGGATGATGAAATAGCACGTGTAAATGCCAATAATGTTTCTGCTACAGCACTCGATCTGCTAGCAGCAAAACTCGGTTGATACGACTATAGCTTTGTCATTGTTGCCCATTTACAGGTTATGTGTATAATACAATAATAGCAGAGACATTGTAAGAGATGTCAAAGAGGACGAAGAGGTCAAGAGACCTCTCTCTTTTACATTGATATCTCTACGGAGCATCACAAGGAATATACTCGAAAGACCAATTTTTTTATTTTTTCGTCCAAACCATGAAAGAAATCTTCATGACTTTCACCCTATGCCGTATTTTGTGAAAGAGGGGATTGCGCTGATGTTATATATGCGAGGAGGGCCAGAATGCACGGACTAGCGTATAAACAAAGTGCACAATAATTTTTTACTTAACTTAATAAAATAAATCAAGTTTAAATACTTAAGGGTAAGGTAACGCCACCAATGTTAAAAAAAATCCCTCACACAAAAATTCTGAAAAAAATTTAAAATGTTCTCCTCTACACCCCCTATCAGTACCTAAAATATCAGGTATACAAATACGATCTAGTTTTTGAGTTATGAATTTTTAAAGTTGACTAATTTAACATGGAAGTTTCATTTCTCCATGTTAAAGTAGTCAACTTTAAAAATTCATAACTCAAAAACTAGATCGTATTTGTATACCTGATATTTTAGCTACTGATAGGGTGTGTAGAGGGGAACATTTTAAATTTTTTTCAGAATTTTTGTGTGAGGGACTTTTTTTAACATTGGTGGCGTTACCTTACCCTTAAACCGCACGCGATTATAGAACTCATAAAAAAACTCACCGCCAAAAAACTGTTAAAAGTATTTTTTATAATTTTTCTTTCGTCATATGCCTATGCTCACTGTATAATGTGGCCCCACAAAATTTTATCTTTTCCCTCCCTCCTGCGCCCCCTTCGCAATGTTCAGGTATAGGGAAATCCCTCTCCCGCCTCACGTAAACATAAACAGAAATCAGCTCTGTAGTAAAAGTGAAGTATATAATTTCTTTTGAAATTGCTCCCACCTAGCCTTTAAATAGCATCAATTGAAACTTGCTTATATTGCAAAAAGAAACGTTATTTTATTTATTTTGTTCTTCATGTTGCAAAGTTGCAGCAGAGTATGTGAGAGTAAATTTATTTTAATTAAGTTAAAATTAATAAAATTTTGCATTGACATGATAAATATAGAGATACTGTACGACAGAGAGGAGCTTTAGAGTTGCATTCAATGCACCCGCGTGACCAAAATTAAAAGTAATACGTTAAAATTTACAATTTACCCTAGCAAATAGACCCACAATTTTTGAAAGCGGGAAAAAGGTGTTAAAGACTACTCCAAAATATCTGAAAACAATGTATGACGACAACCTTCATGAAAATCTTTTAATGCAAATTTCAATTTAGAATAAGACCTCGAGTTGTGTAATATTGTCGATTTTTTTCAGATTTTTTTGAACTCTCTAACACCCTCAAAATCGAGGGGAAAGACATTGTGACGTCATAGTCATGCAATTATTTAACACGCAAGCATAGAGAAATGTGTTGCATGACTATGACGTCACAGCGTCTTTCCCTTCGATTTTGAGGATTTTAGAGGGTTCAAAAAAATGTGAAATAAATTGACAATATATACATAACTCGAGTCTTCTATCCAAATATGCATTAAAAAAATTCATGAAGGTTGTCCATTGTAATCCTTATTGGGCGCGATTCACGAAGAGAGTTATCCAGGTTTCTCACTAACCACGTTTAGTGTCATTGAATTAGGTTGGCGCTAACCGTGGTTAGTGAGAAAGCTGGATAACATTCTGGTTATCTCTTTCGTGAATCGCCCCCATTGTAAATAAGTTAGCCAACCGGCAATATGTATTTCCACAAATAATTAGTAAGATAATAATTAGTAAAAAAATTAGTATAGGGATTTAACTAGTGGTCGTTTGAATCTCATTACCCCCTGGTATGGCGTGGGACAAAAAATACCTATTATAGGTAATGCTAGAATAAAATATCATATATTATATTGGACAACTTGCATGAAAATTTTTTTTATCGCAGAAATGAATAGAGGGTACCAAATTATGCTACTATGAATTTTTTCAAGATTTTTTTTTTAGTCCCAAAAATATTTTTAAATAATTATTGAAAGTGCTGCCACGCCCCCTGGAGGCGTCTAGGGCCTATCCTTTTCATTAAGGATTCAGGCGTGCCAACTTAACTTATAGAACTTAATAATTATAATTAATAATATAATATAATAATATAAATAATTATTTAAAATTAGTTCCAGGACTAAAAAAAAAGCTGAAAAAAATCAGAGTAGCATCATTTAGTACCCTTTATTTCTGCAATAATTTTTTTTTCATCCAGGTTGTCCAATGTAGAAAAATACGAATCATTTCATCACATCGTTTCTCTCCTCTAGAAAACTTTGTATGTTTTCAATGTATTATGTTTTTATTTATTTTTGTTTTGTTTTTACAAAACTAATTCATTGAAGAATATCAAGAAATTAAATTGAATATAATATATATTACTCAAATTATTTATACAAGCTTATAATAAGTACTTAATTTACTGTATATAAATGTCCCTTAAATTTTCTTTGTTATTATTGTTTCATGCATGCATGTGTTACACGAAGCACTGAAAGCATTTGTAATATTATAAATACAATTTGCTTTAAGTTTTTTTTTTCATATTTTTATTTATTTATTTTTTGTTCGTTTTTTTTTTTTTTTTTTTTTTTTTACTTCTCCGTATTTATGAACATATTATAGCTGTCACATTGTATGACATTAATTTATAGCATTTATATACTATAGATTTATTGTATAATAATTAGTTAGGTTATAATTGCTTTGGTGCTTTGGCATGATTTAATAAAATAAATAATGTTTCAATTTGAAATTGAGCCTAAAAAATACAAAGAACTAATTAACGTTAGTAAAATTTCAAAACAAGACAACAACGAAGTACTGTAAATTCATACCTGTAATAAAAACTTCAACAGTTCAAATATTTTTTTTTCTTCTAGGACTGGGGATAACACACACTTGCGGTGGTGATATGATGAAACAGAGTAAAACGTTATCTACATAGAAAGTTTAATGTTGTACACTGTTGGCCTAAATGATGTGTTTGGACCAAAAGGTCCCGCATCTTATCACATTCTCCTCCTCCTTCTCCTCTCGTAAATATGAAATGAAACAAAATGTTATGCACTTGTAACTATCTGACACCTTAAGGCTCGACCTTTATTTCTGTTTATTTTAATTGCAACATAAAATATATATATATATTTATCAATAAAATTTAAACGAATAAATAATATCGTCCAATCAGAGATATTTTAACTATATATCGTAGAATCTATTATAGATGCATTGATTACTATATATGATATTTTCAGTACAACATGTAGTTAATTGTATGTCAATAAATTTTACTTTCTACTGATCTTTGTATAGGAATCAGTTTCTCTGAAACAAAGTTCAGTTGATGATGGCAAAAAAAAAAAAAACTTATCATAGTACATGCGAACCAATCACATGCAGCTCTCTCTGTACATATGTGGAGCATCATCAGCTTTACGCGATTTATTGCATGGTTTACCAACTAGTGAGAATCACCAAGATATATTTACTCAGTGGCAGCAAATAAGCAGAAAAACTTGAAGTTATCGTGTAATTTACGTCATCTTTTTTCCAATTTTTTCCAACTGAATTAACAAAAACAAAGAACATGCACGTTATTACAGCTTAACAGACTGTTCAAATAATATAATTTACATTTTATAAGATACATTAATTAATACATTTAAAAATCTACTTCTATAAACACAATTAATTATTTTTAAATTTAATTTCAGTTTGAAAGTCACGAATGAGAAATTGAAACGTCACGGTTTGTAACTGAAAATAATGACATGCAATCTCTTTAATTGTCCATAAATGTCCGTGAGACGGAGGTCTGACATTTCACATTTTTTATTCTGGTTTCATTTTGTTTTCCAAAACTTACATATTATAATAAATTAATAATATATTAGAAATGAAAAAATCGATTTCAATCTATATATAATTTAAATTTATTATAAAAGTGATAGTGTATAATATTTTTTGTCAGTATTTGCAGGAATGCACCGCAATAAGCTTGCGGTCATGATTCATGATTCGGTATAATTAATATTAAATTTAATATATTCGTAATGCTTTATTTATAACCGTTATCGTTGTATTAGTTGAACTAAAATGTATTTTTAATTGAAAGAATAAAAATAATGCATGCCATATGACTTAAATTAATTATGATTTGGACCGTTTTGGACGATAGAAAACTTAAGTAAGGACTCTATTTATATACCTTGATCTTCAAACGAACAAGGTGAAGTTCAGGGTATCCACCACACAAGCGCATTTTATTGTGTGAAGTGTGACATAAATTCCCCTGACAGGGTGCAACAAAATTTGTCAAATTTTAAAAACGATCATCCATCTAAGTCCATCCCTGGTGACTAACGAGAATCGGGGAAAGCCTTTTGCTTTTTCCCAGATACTGTATTATGTACAGATATAATAATCAGCCTTTAAATCAGTGTCAAAATTATAGCCATGAAAGTGTGATCCACTTGGTCCAGAATAAAAAATAAAAGTAAGACAAATATTTGTTGTATGCGAATTTGCTATAATATTCAGAGAATCAAAACTCGAATTATTTAAATGCAAAGTTACTACAAGTGTGCGCTTGCATTCATCAATTTGTATTTGTATGTTTGAAATTGACGAATTTAAAAAAATAAATAAATAAATAAATAAATAAATAAATTAATAAATAAATGAATAAATAAATGAATAAATAAATGAATAAATAAATGAATAAATAAATAAATAAATAAATAAATAAATAAATAAATAAATAAATAAATAAATAAATAAATAAATAAATAAATAAATAAATAAATAAATAAATAAATAAATAAATAAATAAATAAATAAATTTGTTATACTACTGCAGAAACGTTATCCGTTTCCCAAATGCTCCATTCAATTGCCAGTTCATATTGCAGAATTTTAAAGACATTGCCCGACGCTTCATTGGAGACTCAATCATTATCTCAATTAACTTATATACACAGTTATATCCATGCTGCTTTGCATACCACCTATAAAATTGCAAATCTGCGTCTACTAAAGCTTAAGTGCAAAAGTACAAGCAATTTAGAGCCACGGCAAACGCTTTTATCTCGAGCTTGAATTGAGCTTCATGCACACAGCAAGTAATGATGTAATGATGAATAGGTATATGCATGCAATACTGTAATTGATAAAAGTAAATTTTGTAAATTTCGAACGATATATATAATATAATATGTATATTAAATTGTATAGATATTATATTAACAACCAGAAATTTAGATAATGAAAATTGTATAATAAAACAATATGTTTATTTTATATTATATATATGTTATGTAAGTATATAACGGTGTACGTTTCTATGAGAAGTATCGATTAATGAACATAATTAATGAAGAGAAATTTCGTTATTATAATATAGCAGTGAATAACGGCTGCATGATGTGTACCAAAACAAAAAGTATAAAAACATACATGCACCTTGTTTATTATAATGCATAGATAAAATAATAAAATAATATAAGATTAAAGATTTAATACAAGTTAATTATTATGTTCATGAATAAGAAATACAATAATTAAAAGTTGCACTCATAATCAGTTATAGTTAAGATTAATGATTTTATCAATTTTTAGTAAGCAGAATGATGATTATAATCTTAATTTTAATTACATTTTAAAATTAGTTTTCATTTAATAAATATAAAAATGATTTTTTTACTGTAGGTCTGTTCGTAAATACGCAATGAAATGATATTCATTCAAGAATAAGAATTTCCTTAGAACGTCTCCTGTACAGAAAGATCATCTGCATGAGAGTGAGTCTTGATTCATAAATCGATTATGTATTTACGAGCTGGGTATTACTATCAGTAGCACGACAAGAGCGGACATGCATATTACCTGGATAGACTTAACCTCCTAGTAGTTATCAAACGCGACAGCAGGCAGTGACACTGTCACGATGCACTGTATCGGACCGGCCGGCAGTGCAGAGTGCTTGCCAAGCTGAACGTGCAGAGACTAACTGCCCTCCACTTATGCACCGACACTATAAGCAAGCGTGACAAGGCAAAAGCATGCCTGCTGTCCTCTGCCTGCTTGCTAACATCTTAACTCTTCCACAGCTCTTCTCCACCCCACCCCACCCCCCCTTTCTGCCTCAATGAACCACAAGTGACAAGATTGCACTCTTGTATTATGATCTGTTGGTATGTATGTACTCTTGTATACTCAGACAGCATCGATGTGGTCTAACACAAGGCCACAGCCACCTTCATTTCCTATCCTAGTAACCTCATACTCGTATATACTCCAGTCTCCAATCAATTTTTCATCCTAAAGGGTTGTTGGGCACCCTATAGTGCACTAGGCCCCGGTGACTAGGGTATATGGGCTCGAGCCTTTCTTGATCACCCTCCGACCCTATCTAAAGCTGGGTTCTATAATAATATACAGTATATACTCCTGATTATATAAACATGCGGGAAAATCAATACAAAAAATTCTAGTGCGAACTAGTTGTATTAATTGTATTAATTTTTTCAGGAAAAAAATCTCTCTCTCTCTCTCTCTCTCTCTCTCTCTCTCTGTATGTCATGTGTGTGGGTGCGTCCTCTCCCCCCCCCTCCTCTCCTCCCTACCTCTCTCTTAATGTGTCTGGAGATTGGAGAACGAATGGAGAACGATGCTCAAGCTTTATCACGTGACCTTTCATATGAGGAAGCTGAAGATCATGCCATCCTAACTATGATTGCTTTCAACAATGGGATTCTCTAATCAAAAGATCTCGTTGTTAGTGATTACAGCTATAGGCTCTACTGCTTCCTCATATAGCATATGCTTTGACCTTGTACTGTATGTCTTTTAATAGTACAAAATGACATTGTATTATTTCATTTCATGCTTATTGCCGCTGTACGTACTCTACCGTTACATCATCTACCTAAAAAGTAATTGTTCTTAAATTCAACCGAACGAGTTGCATGTATAGAGGATGCTAAAAAAATTGCTGCAATTATTTGTTTAGTAAAAATTGCACCGTTTACTATCGTGCAGTTTAAAGTAAGGCCGGTATTACACGATACAATTTTGAATACAATTTTTCCTTGCAAGAAAATTTCATCCCCATACAAAAAAATAAATGTGGAGTTGAAGCTTTCTTGTAGTTGTAAGGAAAAATTGTATGCGCAGTAATCAGAAAAATTGTAGCGTGTAATACCGGCTTAAACCTAATTATTAATTATAAATTTGCGAGAAGTCTTTAAAATATTTACGACAGGTATGTTTGTAAATTAATAATTTCATGATCAAGAATCAACTGTGAATTCGCATGAACATCTCTTATCTTACACCAAACAAACAAAACAAAAACAAAAAAACAAACAAAAAAAAATTCGGTCGTGGTTGTTTAATGAGAAGACATTATTTTGAATCATTTTATAGCAATGTCATTATGTCAACGTTTGACTAAAAATTATAAATTTGTCACTAGCAAGTGAACTTACAATTTTCTGCTAATAATACCAAAGGCGGATTCAGATGGCGATAACGGCGATGCGACGCGTTTTGTCACACAAGCTGTAAAATCCTATGCGGCGAGCGAATTCGCCAGGTTGCCAGGTTGCGGCAGCAAAATTGCGTTAATTGCGATGCACTTTATTTTAATCGCCAAATATGGCCGCCAATGGATGTCACAGCAAGTGCGCATTATTCGCGTCGCGTCGCATGATAAAAACCGCCATGTGAATCCGCCTATATAAGGCGAATAAGACGACAGCGTGGTTACAGTCAAATTTACATGATATTCCCTCCGGAAGTAGCCGGAAGTGTAAAGTTTCTGGCCTTCTATTCGTATTTCAGAGTTGTAATTTCAGACATAGGTCAGTATTTCTACTTCAAACCTCTCTGCAAAATTTCAAAACTAAATTACAAACAGAAGAGCTGCAAACTTGACACTTCCGGCTACTTCCGGTAGGAATATCAAATTAATTTGACTGTAGGTGCCATGGCAACACGGAATTTGTATCTTCTCCATGTCGTCAATCTTTCAACATGGCTTCTTAAATAGGAAGGTAACATTCTTCAGACGTTTGTCATGTTCCTCTATACCTTTCGAAGATTGTATAATTTTATCTTAGTGGTTACAGGAGCATCAAGATAATTAGTAGTCCTATGTAGTGCAGTAGTCCTAGTAGTCCTTGAGTTTAATAAATCCTGATTTAAAGTGAAGTATTTTTTAGTACATATATTTTTTTAAATGTTAAAAAATATACCTTTCTTAAATCAGGGCTTTTTATTAAACTATATAAATTTTGCACTATGCCTTTATGTTGTATTATTTACAGCCACATGAGAAATAAATAAATAAATAAATAAATAAATAAATAAATAAATAAATAAATAAATAAATAAATAAATAAATAAATAAATAAATAAATAAATAAATAAATAAATAAATAAATAAATAAATAAATAAATTTAATTTTTATAAATCTCCTGCAATCCGTTAAGCTCTATGATAAGAATTACTCCAAGCTTTAAGCTAATATGTATATAGGGAGCCATATTTATATGCTGAAAGAATAACATTATAGAGATACGTAAGTGTTACCACATACCTATCCAAGCCGCACTGAATCTCGTTAATATAAGTCAGGTAGAGAGTAGAGAACTAAACACCTCACAATAATATAGACTTATAAATTGATTTAACAAATAAAGTAATAAGTACTTTATAAATTTTATGTAATATTAATATTGGAAAAAATATTAAATTTATACGATTTAACTTAAATTGTAAGATTTATACAAATATATGCCTTGAAAAATAAATAACTATTTATCCTCATTGATGAATTGCTTTTGTTGTATGCTAGTAATTTTGATTCTTATTTAAAAATAGTACACAAATGTCCGGATGAAAGAATAAGAACACGCAAACTTTCAAATCTACTTCTCGTGAACAATGTGGACTCAATTTTTTAAAATTAAAAGCAATGAAAATAATTTCAGTGAAGACTTGCTATAGTACGTATACCAACTGAGTTATTAAAGCTAAAACGCCAAAAATTAAGAATTTTATCTTTTTGATGCAGTAAAATACAAATTCTTTATTATTTATTTACAAAAATTAAATTAAATATAGGTGTTTTAAGTTGTTATATATTTTTTAATGTAACGAAATATTATTTATATATATATATATAAAATTATAAAATAAAATCATTGTAAATATATGAATACGAGTATTATTAAAAATAATAAAAGCACACAATTATATTATAATAGTTAAATGAAAAATTCAGATTGAAAAAATGCTCCATCAATATACGTGTATTACGTGTTACATACATGGCAATCAAAATTTTAATTTTTAACTTTTTTTTTATAATTATACTTTTAATCATTTAACATTCAACTCATCAAAGTAGCACCAGCCTAATGGATACAAAACCTTGATTTTACCACAATTAAATAAAAATGGGAACTTTTAACAATTTTAATTGTTGATCAGGGAAATCAATTTTCAATTGTGTTGACAATATTTTGATCGACGACTACATTTGGATATAAAAAAATGTTAATATTAAAGTAATAATTCGTGAGTATAATAATATCTGCCATCAGTATATATTTATTTTATTGTGTGGAAAAAAACAAAAACAAACAAGAAACAAAACAAAAAATGGATGACGATTTTTATATATTCTTAGGATGTGATTTCAGTAGTATTAAAAAAATATTTTTCAGAGTAATAACATTTATAGTAGTATTCCTTGTTTGTGTTGCATGCAGTACTGTTTTAGATTCTTCTATACGTTTATTGGGTACCAATTAAGTTCAATAGTTGACATTTGACAACATTTGCATGTGGAGCTGCATAATATATTTGAAAAAAATATTAAAAATAGTATAATGTAGTCATGAACTGTTTGCCTAAACTATAGTTAACTACGGTAGTTGATTCATTAATGTAAGTTGTTGTTTGTGTTGATTATACGAAAATATAATACAATTTATTGCTTAGAATTGAGCTATTTAATATTTATGTTTATATCAATATATTATAATATACCAGCTAATAAAATTAATATTTTTACACAATAGCAAAATTCAAGTTTTGACAGCCCATGCTAATTAGATTTCTAGCGATTATATCTTTGAAAACAATATTTTCGTGATATTATAGTCCTTTTATTTCTCTGCGTGTATTATAATAGTTACAAAAATAATTTATTTTTATTTAAATGATATATTATGCAACACAAATAAATTCATCTCTCAAAAATCTAAAATGGGATCAAATAATATATTAAATACACGACGATTATTAAGTACAATTAACGTCCTACAATAAATTTTTATACTATAATCATTCATTTGATAGTAGTGTTTTATTTTTAAGTAGTAGTAAATAAAAGTGTTTCATTACAATATAATATAAAATCTATTACATATGCTGTGACTCCCAGGAAAAAAATCGTGAAAACATATAGAGGGAGGCGGGCTGCAGTGTGAGAAGCACGCCACCTGAATGGCTGTTTCCTTCGTGACGTCATTTCGTGAGAATTGTGGCACATGGCGCCTAACTCCAGCACAGATCAATATCTTTAACATGGCTGCAAAGCTCTCATAGTCTGCAATACCAAGTAAAATTTTACACAAAATACCTTTGCAAAATACAATTTAATCAAATAGACAAATAATAAGAAACAAATCAATAAAAATTGTTACTGGGCAAGAGAGTTTGCAATGTATTAAAACTACGAAGAGTATTTGTCGTTTTGAAAAATATTCGAGGCTCAACTCTCTTCAATACTGCATATATGCCGTTGTAATTCTGCAGCGCGCAATATACATTTAATTTTCTATATAATGCTTATTATATATGTTAGTTTTCAAGGTTGACATTGTCATGTAGCTTACCTTGCTTTTAGCGTAACATAAACAAACAAAAACATGTTACATCATGGAAAAGAACGTATTAAAATCACTACAAAAAAATATTATGCAGCAAAAATGCAGTTCAATGAGCATTTTTTAAATCTATTTGATTTGTCTATATTATTATAATATATATATATATATATATATATATTATTTTTCATTTCGAGGTATACATATTTTTTTATTCACATAATTGTAATAAAATAATATAGACAATAATATAATAATATAGACAAATCAAATAGATTAAAAAAAAATGAGCATTGAGCGGGCGCAGCTGCATTTTTGCTGTCTAATATTTTTGTGTAATGAAAGTCCATGGACTTTATTTATTTATTTTATTTTTTTATTCCATCCAAATTACAAAAGAAAAATACAAGTAAAAAGGATGCGGATAACCAGCAAAGCACCAAATGCACTATTTCACTAATGTTGCTGATACCCTCAGCTATAATTAAATTTAACAGCTATATTAGCTTGTGCCATATTTTGTCATATATACGTAATTATTGGGCAATATTTTTTAACATTTAATGATTTTTTAGAGCAGAAAAAAATAGCTTGTCAGAACAATTTTTTACATTGAATGGAAGCTGATTCCATTTGCCAACAGATCTAATTACAAAACCATTTTTATATAAATTCTAGCCTTTGGAGGTATATATTTATATAAGCAGCACTGCACCATCTTGACCTCTAATTGGACGGCCGGCAGTGCCTATATACTAGCTATTTCTGTTATTTTAATGCATTAGCATTATTAGCAGCATTATATCAATGATATCGTTGTATATATATTAATGATTGATATTATATTTTATATTTAGGGAGTCCATTTTATTTAATAATATATTAATTATTGACGTCAGTGTTACAGAGGATTCATTAAAAATTTATTGCAAAGTTGTTAAAAATTCTGTTATAGCTATTGATAATAGTTTGAAGAGATTAATGGAGCGTCGACCTCAATTTTTTAATTGCAGAAATGGATAGAGGGTGCAAAGTTATGCTACCCTGATTTTTTTCAGATTTTTTACAACCTTGGAAATATTTTTTAAAAAATTATTGAAAGTCCTTTTTGTGACGTCACGTGGCGGCAAGTCTGAAGGTTTCATATATAATTATATTTGTAATATAATATAACAACGGCTGGTGTATGAATAAGCTTGAGTATGTTCTCAACATCGGAGAATAGAGAAAATGTACGCAGAGAATGCATGTTCTCAGGATTTCATAGAAACTTCTCAGAATAGATATTATTTATTTATTAACCCGTTAACTTGAAAATGTTCTCAGATTGTGAGAATCTACTCCATTTAGTCTGATGAGTATGCTCTCAACTTTGGAGAACCTTCTCGTATCTGAGAACTAACAGTTGAGTCTGCTGTTTAGCATCCTGAAGAGAAATTTCTCAGGCCGAAAAAATTTTCAATGTACCAATAATTTACAAAGCAATGGAGTATCGACCTCAAAATTTTTTATTTCAGAAATGGATAGAGGGTGCAAAGTTACGCTACTCTGATTTTTTTCAGATTTTTTAGAGACTATTTTTTAAAAATTATTGAAAGTACAGAAAAAGTGCCGCCTCTTGCCGCCTCTCTTAATAAAAAATAGGACCCAAAAGGGACGTGGATTCGAACCCGACCTCGCCAAAACTTTTTAGCAATACTTCCCGGTCCCTAAAAAATATGACAAAAATCATAGTAACATAACTTTTCATCCTCTATCCATTTCTAATATAAAAAATTTTGAGGTCGGTACTCCATTACTGAAATTGAAAGAAAATAAATCAACAACAATTTTTTAACCCTTCCGGGGCCCTCGTACCCAAAAGTGATTTCTCTTATGGTTGCTTATGTAGGATTTCAATTTATGGTATTCATTTGTTTATACGGGTAATCACGCCCGGGCCACACAGACCTGAACTTGATATATGATTTAATTCAATTCAGTCTACACTTATTCCTTAATTTATTAAAGGAATGCACATAAAATATATTTTTTTCTGTCGATATCGTTCAGAAGCACGTCTGCCTCGTTGAAATATTTGACCATGCATCATCAATATCATCATGGTGCATGCTGGAACTCCTGAGTTCGCTCCCAATTACTATACCTATACGTAGTACCCATCTAACTATATGGTGATAATCACATAAAAACCCAGAAGCTTTGCAACTTACCTATAAAGTTTGTCAATATTGCATGCTGCGATATTACCATTCATTCGATAACATCATTTCTTGTATGTACGAGAAAAAAAAACGCTTATATTTTAACATGTAATATTTTTATATATGTTTTTATTATTACGTTTCTTAAAAATTATATATATAAGTATACGATAAATTGAAAGTGACTTCATGAGGAAATTGCAACGCATATTACCAGCTTAAGCAAATGTTGAGATGGTTTTTCAGAGGTCATGGCCGCCCAAATTTACATGGAATTAATTAATCTTATGTATATATATATATATATTGATATAATGCTATACATGAATACATATATATGATACGCCTTAATTAAAAGTACAAGTCAAAGTCTCTTCCGACCATTAATTATAAAATAAAAAAAGTTAAAAAAGTCACATAAAAAGTGCTTAATATCAAGTTTTAATTTTTAGCAATTAGGGTGTTGCTATAGGAGTTAATTACTGTATACTGAGACGGCTAAATGGAAAGAGTCGCGCATGTCAAAAGGTCACAGCTGCAGATAATTTAATATGGACAAAGATTTCCCTGTGATGTCTAACTACACTGGATGTCATATTAATTAAGGTTTTTGTTGGAACTGCTCAAGAGTTATACTTCGACTCGTGTCAGCCTTTATAAAATGATGCTCTTTGTTACAAACTGGCTACCAATGACTGAAGGCGTTACAAACACAACGAAAACCTAAATTAATATGACGGCCAGTGTATGTGAAAGTGCATCCACAATGGACAACATACATGAAAAAAATTTACTGCAGAAATGAATAGATGGTACCAAATTATGCTACTCTGAATTTTTTCAGATTTTTTTGAAACCCGGAACTATTTTTAAATAATTATTGAAAGTCCTGTGATTTCAGTTGGCACCCCTGCAGCCTTAATAAAAGGGATGGAGACTGGACGCCTATTGACGCCTCCAGGGGGCGTGGCCGCACTTTCAATAATTATTTAAAAATAGTTCTGGGTCTCAAAAAAATCTGAAAGAATTCAGAGTAGCATAATTTGGTACCCTCTATTCATTTATGCAATAATTTTTTTTTATGTATGTTGTCCATCATTTTCTCTTTGTTGTTGCTTGTTGTTCATTTTTATTGTTATTTTCTATTCATTTTCTGCACTAACTTGTTTATTTTTTTTTTGTCATTTTAGTTTATATAGTTGCGTATTTCATAAAATAATATATATATATATATATATATATATATATATATATATATATATATATATATATATATATATATATATATATACATACATACAATATTATATTCGCGGATGAATGGATGAAAAATTTAACCCATTTTGAAATGACCAGTATGAACTCCAAACCAACAATTCTAACAGACTCTTTGGTTTCGTTGCAGACATATGTCAATACAATTTGTCGACAAATTATTGCAATTTTTCCGTTTTTATTGTAGAAAATGTCATTATTTACAGTATTCAAATGTTGTAGTACTGTGTTGATGTATAGTTTATATACATTATCATCAGAGTTTATAACATATAACTATATATAAGCCCAGTTTGAAGATAATTATTAATTACGCACTCATTATGTTAATACCTCGCTTGAAATTTTCTTTTTCTAACATAACTATAAAATATTACTTACTTTTGCATGCAATTTATATCGTGACTATAATTTATTACGTTCAAAGTCACAGATAAAATTGAAACTAAATGAAAATCATATTTCCAGTGACGTGTTTAATATTATGGTAGACTATAATAGAACGTTTGAGATGAATAAAACAATTAAGAAGCTTATGATTTTAATAATACAGATATCATAATATATATATATATATATATATAAATTATAATTGAGTTAAAGTCTGAAGTGCTATTGGATAATATTGGATAATGTTACTGTGTGTATTTCAATGCTATATTGACTCATTCGGTTCCTCATATATAATCAAATTATATACAGCTGCTATCATCTTTATAATATTATATAAGCACATACTATGAGTTTTTTATTGTTGTTCTACTATTAATTGCTTAACATTTCTACAAAATCGGCAAAATCCTACATTTATTTTATTTTTGTTTGATTTTGCTCCGGTAAACTAAGAGCATAGATATTCTTATACACACTTCGTATATTATATGCTTGACTGATGGCGTCCAACATAGGTTATAATATTATATATATATATTATGGTGCAGGCAGGCAGGCAGTACATAGCGCCAGCAGAAAGTCCTGCGAGCGCCAGAGACGAGGGAGGCTGCAGATGAGCGCCAGGATGGGGGAACGCCATGTGCCGAGGTTCTCACAAGCTTCCCAAGCCTCAAGCTTACGTCAATACGGGCGGACGATACTGCCAGCACATACGTACTTTAATATGCTCAAGATTTGAAAGAAAAGGCAATGCCAGCAAAATGATATCTTCTCTGTCTGCAAGGATCACGCTGTTATACCACCTCGTATTAAAATAATATTATGTACATACATACTATTCGTGGCATTCGTAAAGATCAGTAGGAACATAACTCCTAGCAGATTTACTAAACATATAGCTCCACTATAATAGCAGGCGTGGATCCAGAAAAAAATTTCGGGGGAGGGCTGCCTTCATAAGGCCAATGTTTAAAAAAAAAATGGAGTGTGGAAAATGCCTATATTGCCCATACTAAATCCAACATTTCGGGGGGATGACTGCAGCTCCCTAGCCCCTCTCCCCTGGATCTGCGTCTGTCCACTAGATACGTAAATTTAAAATTTTGGGGATAGTACTACTACAATACCTAGTATCCTAGCATCTACTTAATCTACTAGCAGTTAAGTCATCCGGGTTATCAGTACGTGTCATCACTATAAGGCGTGTATCATGTAATATGAACTCACATGCAATGTTGTTACAGGTATATAATTATTTTAGTTATATAACCCTAAACTGAGCAGGCATACATCAAAGTCATCAAATACACACTGTTATTTTTTCTTCATGTGTAAACATGCAAGTACATTTTATAGTATTACATTGATCTTATCTATAATTTTAATCCCAATGGCCAAACAAATCAGAAATCGCATAGAGAATAATGATCATACATTTAAATATGTCAATTAAAGTGAATATTGGGAGGAATAAAAACAAAAATTAAAATTGTTTTGAACTCAATACCCCTCCTACTACTACTACCACCCCGCACGCATGCAAGCACATGGCAAAACATCTATGTAAACTCTGTAAACCCATGCATGCAGAAACAGTGTGTTATTTCTATTCACTTCTAATTCTCAGTTATTTCCATTCTCTATTACACAATATACCTGTATATGTGTGTATAAAATAAATATGCACAACACATTATATATAGGTTAACACGACAAAACAAATTATTAACACGTTATTCGAAGAAATTACGTCAGCATCATACGATAAACTTATAGATGTATAACAGCTATTGCACTGCAAATGACGTGAATCAGTAAAATTAACTTGCCATGTAATAATATAAACGAATAATACACTGCCAGGGGCGGATCCAGCTCGCGGCTCGGGGGGGGGGGGGGGGGGGGGGGCTTATCCCGCAATGTTAAATTTGGGGTGGGACGGTGGGGCGACGGGTGGGGGGTGAACACCTTCAATGTAATTTCTTGACTTATTTTTTATTTCTAAAAAATATTTGTTTTTTTATTTATTATACGAAATATACGAGCTGGTTTTGTATCATCATCATCATGCTTTTTTTACATAGATGATCCGTGAAATCATAATTATATTATAGCCTTGCAATTATGTAGTATTTTATTACAACAAATCAATCTCAATAAAATAATAAAAATAATAATAAGAACAGAATTACTGATTTTTTATTATATTCTTATGCTCGATCATTTCATGCAAGCACTGAAAATGAAGTGAAGTGTCAAGAACAAACAAATATTAAAGGCATACAGGCCTGAAATTACAAATTAGACAGTCACCAAGTGTTGTTAGAGTATAATTATAATCAGCATTCGCATAATTTTCCTCCACGCTCGGTGCAAGCGTGCGAAGTTGCGGTACCAAGTTAGAAATTTAGTACTTGCTTAGGTCACCAAGTCCTTGCTTACGTCACAACTCAATGCTAATCGGGGTTGGCTGTGAGTTTTGACGTCAGCAAGGACCTTCTTTGCAGTGCAATTTCGCACGGTTGAACTGCGCGCTAAGAAAAATAATACAAATTATGTTAATTATAGATTCGAGCAACACTTGGTGTCTGTTTAATTTGTAATTTGAGGCCTGCATACCTTTAACACTGTCCATTGCTTGCTCAGCGTAATGTTAAAATAAAGATATTTTGAATATTTTCTTTTCTATTCTTATACATGCGTAATAAATGACCATTATATTTGTTTACGTTCATGCAGCTTATCTTCTTTACAAATGGAGTACCGACCTCAAATTTTTTTATTGCAGAAATGGATAGAGGGTGCAAAAATATGCTACTCTGAATTTTTTCAGATTTTTCTGAGACCGGGAAGTATTTTTAAAAAATTATTGAAAGTTCGTTTTGTGACTTCACGGGCGTTAATGTCCTATCCTTTTCTTAAGGAGAGGCGCCTCGTGACGTCATCAAAATGGGCTTTCAATAATTTTTTAAAAATAGTTCCCGGTCTCAGAAAAATCTGAAAAAATTTAGAGTAGCATATTTTTGCACCCTCTATCCATTTCTGCAATAAAAAATTTTAAGGTCGGTACTCCATTGCTGCTTTAATTTTATGCTTTACCAACAATAATAACATTTAATAATTACAATATCTAATCTTCTAAGACGCATGTATTTATCCTAATATTTAGTCGTTTGTTTAGTACATCCTGTATATAGAGTACATTTTTAAATTTAATTTGGTTTTTATTATTTTTTTTTTTAAATAGACTATCTTCTTTGAACACTACATTTGATATATAAAGAATCTTTATATCTTTATTAAAGATAGTTCTTGGCTTAAGCAAAAGAAACAATTTAATCATTATGGTGAAGCAAATACGGTAAAATTCCTTATTGTTATACAAATGGAAAGTTACCCCTGCTCTGTGAACGTTGTCATTGCGGTATAATATATATATAGTCTCAAGGTTGAATATAAACTATTTTGAGATAGATATGTTGACCAGATACTTCTCTTACCTCCTCATATATATATAATATATATATATATATATATATATATATATATATATATATATATATATATATATATATATATATATATATATATATATATATATATATATATATATATATATATATATATATATATATATATATATTTGAAATGCAGTGCAGGGACTGCAGGGATAATATACCTATAACTATTAAAAGATCTTAAGGTGGTAATTAAGTAAGCTAACGGTATTTGTATAAACTTCGAGATATATTAATACAATGGGGAATTCTAACACACAACAACTGCCAGATATCATAGTTTGAGCGTCAGGAGTGATGGGCTATAAATTTTAGCAACACGATCGAAATCAGCGTGTTTTTCTACCCTAGTATTAGTAGTATCAATAGTTTTGTCTCTAAATATTATAATATCAGTTTACTTTAAGAGTGATAATTGAAAATATTAATTTATTGCAGGAAAAATTCGCATGCTAGGCAGTTTCTAAGTCACGTTTTGGCGCTAAGTTCAAATGAAGGAAGATTTTTAAAAAATTCCTATTACTCCAATTTTGAAAATTGCTTTTTTTTTTTTTTTTTTTTTTTGGGACATTTAGTTTCAAGGCATAAAGCATGTGAAAAAAAAAAATAAATGTAGGAGAATTCCCCATTATAATAATACGTAGGGTCTGCACCAAACTAAAAATAATTTGTTTTTATGGTATTGACACACATGATTATTATTTAATTTATCTTAAACTTGCATTAAATGAACTTCCTCGTTTATTTAAAGATGTTAATGCTGAAGGATGATATATTATGACTTGCATTTTTCTATTCATTTTTTTTTTATACTTGCAATCAATAGGTCTGTTCGTAAATAAATACACAATCACAAAAAATCGATTATTATTGATGAACCTTCTGTACATGACATGGAACTTAAGGTTCATCAATAATAATCGATTATTTCTGATTGCGTATTTTACGAACAGACCTAATGTTACAAATATTTTACAGTTTGCACGCAAAATTTTTTTTTTTTAATTGAAAAAATAATATAATATATACAAACACATAATTAAGATATGTATGAATTATAATAAAATTATGTTTTGTAATGTCTATATATTACATACCATGCACACAACAAGGAAGCATAATTTTTTTCAGATATTAACTTAGGTTACTGAACAAATATTGAAGAATATAACTTAGCATATATTTGCCATGTAAATCCATGCAGTTGCTTAAAAATGTGTGTATATCCGCTGATTTGTTTTTTCTTCTTTTGATTCAATGTAGACACAGCTGGTTGCATTATTACTTCGGTGAAGACGCTTGCTAACATATAACACATATCATATATAGACATTCGACCTACCCCAATGTCTAGCCAACTGTCCTAGGTCGTCTAAGTGCCTGTCTGCCTGTGTCAATTGATACATAACGAAATTTGAGACGGTTTGAGGCATCCGTTTATTCCTTTATTGATTATGCATGTGCACATATATATTATGCACACGTTTCGCGTATTCAGCTGTCCTCACAAATCATGTTCATCCTATATAATATAGTTCCATAGGATAATAAGAGGTTTCTTATCTGTAAATTTAGACAGTCAAATAACGTGTTTATTTTTAATTTATTTTCTTTTTCAATAGCGTTGCATAAGAATTTTCGTAAATACACAATTATTTCAAAATAAAAAAGCATATATTAGTTAAATATTAAACATGCAGTACTGAGAATACAAGCTAGGTTAATTTCATACATTATTTAATTATTATTTTTTACTATGGGAATCAAATTGCACTGTGCTTTTATGAAAAAAATTCTTGAAGTTCAATAATTGTAATTCCGGAATTAAAGTCCCAATCTGAAATTTATGTAACCGCCTGCAGAATTATCTTAATTGTTATTCAGAATTATCCGCAAATATGTATGATGAAAGTAAGTAAATAATATCCCGTTATATATATGTTTCATTCCATGGTTCACTTTCTCTCTGGCTATAAATACGACCGTATGGTACAAGGAGGCACTCACTATCAAATCAGTATCACACGCACCTACTGACACCACACTTTTATATTATTTGCTGTATGCGAATTACATCTTGACTGTTACAATAATAATAATAATAAATATCTAAGTCTTAATCATATGACAGCGTTATTCATTACAGATAACCGATGTCAAATATTACGGTTACATTTACAGACACAATTATTCATATTCGTTGCAACATCCTTGCAAAGCTAAGAATTAAAAATTAATTATTCCTAATACGGATAATCCACTTAGTTCTAGCAAGACTTTCAAGAGAGTATACGAGCTGGGCCACTAGCTGCAAAACAACGTTAAAAGTAAACTTTACAGCAAATGTCAACTGTCGATAAAAGTTATGATTTGCAGCAAGTGGTCTCATTTATATTCTTAAATTCATTTTAAATAAACAATTCGTTGAACCATGATTTTTTTAATGCAATAATTTTGTGTCTCCACTAGCATGATTTAATTTTACAAACTAATCATCATGAATAGGATACATAATATATATACAGTATATATTTATATAGTATATTCAGCATTAATTTAAGTGAGAAAATAATCAAATCTATAATTTAGTAATAGTAAAGTTTTGCATTTTTCTTTGTTTTCCAATAGCAGCAATCAGTAATTCACCTCGTCTTGTTATGTGGGTATGCTTGGATGAGTAAAATAATCATATATTATAAATCAATAATAGCAAAAATTAAAAAATTAATTTTGGAAATATAACATTTTTTTTATGATAATAATAAACTATAATAAATTGCAAAGCTGGCATTTGAGTTCAAAAATAATTATTGTTTCCTAAATACATGTAATGCATCAAAGTTGTTAAATATACAAAAAGGAAATTAAGTTTTCAACAGTAAAGAATGAAAATTGTTTCAAATATCTTAATATAATTATATTTATATTATTCAATAGGTATTATTGATTCGAGTGAATGAATGTTAAAACACATTGATCGTGATCAGAGACACTCTGGAACGTAGTAATGCAAGAGATTCATGAAGAAGATAACCAGGTTTCTCTCTAACCACGGTTTACTGCGGGTTTAGTGTTAGACTTTTAGTATAATTATAAATTAGTCCAATTAATCTAACATTATGGTACTAAACGCGGATATAGCGCTATGAGAATCCTGTATGATTATTTTTCTGGGTAACTTTTTCGTAAATCGTGCCCAATACAATTTATATAATTTGCTGGAAATTAATTTAATAGACAGCAACTTAATGTTTTACTGTACTATACGAGAGAAGGAAAAAAAAGTAAAAAAGCCACAAGGTTGAAACGTTGTTAAAATAAAAAATAAAAAACTAAAACACAATGGAGAATAAAAGCAATAAAAATATGAGGTCTATACACAATCAGAAAGAATTTACTTTTAATATTTTTATTGATGATTCTTATGTTCCAGGTACAGAATGTTCATAAATAAAAGTCGATTATTTTTTATTGTGTACTTACGAACAGACCTATATAGATGACATAAGATGATGCATAACTTAATTAGCATAATTTATGCTCTTTTTCGCTTCAAAACAATTAAAATTGTGATGAATTATGTGACACATCTACGTATTGTTATATATAGGAATCATCTTTTACTTGAGAATTAGAATTAATAACAACTTGGAGAAAAAAATAATAGTGACAGCTAGAAGATTCAAATACAATACTTTAATAATTAATTAATTAAAAATATCATTAATTGAATTTCCTAAACATTTTCATTTGTTTGAATATTTTCTGAAAGGATATACATAAATACATAAGCAGCTAAAAAAATATTGATAAATATAAATGATATGATGGAAACATTAAGTTCTTAACAAAACAAGGATATTTATCACTCCTTGCCGCCTCCTCACAGTCCTCACCCTCTTCACTGCATCAGCTTATCATGCAGGTGCGTTTTCCTTGCTTTTACTAGTTATTCAATGACCGCGTGCAATTCGTTATCCATGGCACAACTGAGACTAAATAAATGATGATAAATTTTGCACGCTTCTTTCTTAAAAACGCCACACTTCTTATACTTTTCAACATTTCCTAAATTAAATTAGTGTTAAGTATTATAGTTAAATATTTATTTACTAATTTTTTCCCCATCTTATCTTATTTTATATATATATATATATATAATATATATATATATATATATATATATATATATATATATATATATATATATATATATATATATATATATATATATATATATATACCACTTATATCAAATCATAGTTGGCCTTTTTTTTTTTGTATCAATGCTTAAAAGATAATCTCATCGAAATATAAGGGTGACGATTAAATTTAAAGTGCAATTGTTTGGTTAATTCATTCTTTGTGAGTGTCCGTGGGGTAGTAAGGGCTGTGGGGGGGGGGTGAAAGCACAGCGGGGGCCAGGTGTCAGTGGTCTCTACCGCACCCCATCAATCCGCCGCGGCGGCCTTCTAATAACCCCCTGACCCTCCCCTCTCAGTCCGCCCGCCTTCATAGTAAATATAGGATACCTCCTCCTCCTCTTTCCTCTCCCCTCATAACTCTCTAAACCCCAACCACTTCAATGTCCCCTTTCCTCCCAACTCCCATACAGTTCATGTATTTTTTTTTTCGTGTAAATAAATCCTAGATAAAGGAACAGCTAGATGAGTATGATGAAATCGTTTGTCATGGGGGTTTTCATGATGATTATTCGATACGCTCTGATCATTTCCGTATTTAAATATCATGGACACTAATATATTATATTGTACTATCCACGTTATCAGATAATTATTACTATTATCAGATTGAATTCACTCCTCTTTAGTTGCATCTGCGCATGTTTATTGTTGTTTCTCTTATTTATAAGCTATTTATCAAAATTTGAAATAAATAATTTAATTAGGGTTGAAAGAAATAATCTTATATCGTTTTTGCCTAGGCACAAAAGATAATGATCATAATCAAAAGTAATTCCAAACTTACTTAGCTACGATATTCTCAATTTTCTCCAATAGCACTTAGACAATCTATACTTTTACTTTTATAATGAAATTAATATAGTTAATATAATAGGAGATATTCACAAAGAACTTAATTAGCATAGATTTTAAATTTTGACTGGAAATTTTTAGCAATAAATTTTATACAAATTTCAGCACTAAATCTGGTAATGAAAAATTCTTGGGTAAAACTATGCAAGTTCTTTGTTAATAGCTCCTCATGTGTATGTATGTCATAAGAAATAATAAAAGCAGATTCACATGTATGAGTGACGGCCGCGATTTGACACAATTTTTACGCACAAATAATATGAAATAATTGCAAGTGAGGTGTTTCTTCAGAGACGCGTTGCATTGGCTATGACTTTGACGCAACTTTTTTTTTTTTTTTGCTAAGCAAATTTGTCGAGTGGCGACTGTGATATCCCTCGTTGAATTTTAATGCACTTTTTATTCACCAAATATGGATGGACATGCATGAGTGGAAGTTACAGCAAGTGCGCATTATTAACGTTACATCGCGTACGTGTACCCAAGTAAATTGATCCACCTATTCATACTTACAAATATATAGTATAGTACATACTTGTCTATATACTCTTTCCCGAAGGCAAAATACAAATAATAATAATAATAATAATAATAACAATATTACAATATAAAATTAGAATATACATTTATAATGTATATTTGTATTTTAAATCTTGTCCATTTTTAAGAGTTTAAAAATTGTCATAATGCTCCGTCAACACAGAGGGGCATGATATAATCGGTGACAAGATGTGCGGTTGGCATAAGCTGCATCTTGCAAGATCCCCGAAATGTCCACTGTGCTGTGAACGATGGTAAGCTTATTACCAGGCTGGACGGACGACAATAGCACGATAAAGAAATTGACCCGCTATAAAACTTCCACATGAACTATACGATTATTTACATTGTTGTTTTGTACTCCAACTTTTTTTCCATGTGATTTTTTTTTCTTTATCTCTACCACACCATGTTACATATATATAAAAAAAGTAAAAAAATTAACATTAAAAACACTAATGCAGTACTGCAATTGTTGTCGGTCTATAAATTTAATTTTTGCTTTATGTTGGAAAAAAAAAGTGAGAAAAGTGGCATAAATATGTGTAAAAATACAAAAGGCAAACCTAAACGTACTAAATGTTTTCTCGTGTGTATTTTTATACTTCTATATATATGTAATGTATATAGGTCTTTGTAGGATCACAATTTTCATGGCTTTTAATCGAATATATTAATTTAATTTTATCTAACAGTCAACGTAATTATCTATATATAAACATAAATTAATAGGAATCCATTTGAGAACAACAAAACAATTTTTCATATATTATTATATTAATAAATGATAATTTTATTCACAGCAATAGACTAGATGGATACAAGTTTTCATACATCAGAGTTGTTTTCTTCAATCACAAATAAATATTTTAATATTTTACAGTTCATTGTGATCAACAGAGATTTTTTTGAAATATAATTTGTACTTGTCATAGAAAATGTTATTTTACTTCATTGCATAGCAACGCAAGTTACAGTTTATATCATGTTTTACATCAAGTTTCTGAAGAATATAATTATTTTATATTGCATGAAATAAGACATAATAATAATAATAATATGTTTCTTTTTAATATGTAATTGACATAATATAATTAATATAATCCCATGTGTCTGCTCAAAGGTTACGATTTTACTTTCATGTATATCATTCTTAAATTGATACAAAGAAATTAGGTGTAAAGAGGACAAACAAAACGGAATAGTCTTTCATTTATTTTAAATATCACTATTTTACAATAGAAATATGAAAAAACCTTTTCATAAATGAAAAGGTTTTAGATTTTAATTTCTATATCTTTTCATTCGTGGTTAACAGTTAAAAAGTCGTATCTGATGAACATCATGCAACGTGCGAACGGTGCAAGCATGGAGATATTATATACTATAATAATATTAATATATATATATTGTATATACTGTATATATATATTATAGAGGTGAAAGGCTCTTTATATACCAGGCTCAAGTTAGGAGACTCGTAAAGGTTAAAAAGGTTGGGGATGGGGAATCACCATACTAGATCAATTTTTATCTCTTATAATCGAGCTGTCTTCTGCCACATACTAAATGTCTCATTTTCAACCTCTCATTTGCACCTTCTATTATAAATACTTCCATGCAGGAGCCGTAACTAGAAAAATGTATAGACTATAGACAAAATGGGAAGGGGGGTGGGGGTGGGGGAGACAAGCTGTGGGATAGAATGGAATATAGACCCAACCACTTATCACATATTTTGCTTATCGGGAGCTCACTTTCCCCCTTTCCCCTCGGCTGCGTTACTGCCTGCGGAAGAAGTATAAACATCATCATATCGTATATGGTAATGGGATATCATATAAGGTTCATGATCTCATGACTTATCTATTGTAGGCCATGCAGCGATGTGCTGATATGAATAAACAAATGACGAAGAAAATGCCTTTATATTCGCAGCACGTGATTAGTATAGTGTGATTACTAAGAATGTGAGGAATGAATTTATTTTTATTTTCATTTAGTAATAGAGCATCCATAATAAGTTATAAGTGAAGAAAATTTTCCTATCACGTTGAGAACCAGGGTCGGTCTGGCCATATAGTTGACTCCGCAAATGCGGAGCGGGCCCCGGCCTGCGCGGGCCCCCTCCGGACCTCATAGAAAATTTGAAATTTTACTGAAATTATAAAATATTCAAAAATTTATCAAGTGTTTCAACGATTATTTTATTTAATATGATAAAAAGACACGCTTGACTTTGTGCATTAACTTACAATTCATACATATCTTTGAGAGGACTTAAAAGAAATTAAGCACTGTAGAAAAATAGACGTATTTGAATATCTAACGAGTTCACATTTTCATTATTTAAAAAAAAAAAAAGTTTGTATTGAATTTTAGGACGACATGAATCCAAAAATTCTATCTCACATAGGTTGTCCAGAAAGAACTTCCAAATATTATTAAAAACGCGTAGGGCCTACCTAACAAACACCCTCTATTAATTCGAAAAAATACACCACAGACATATACGAGCTGTAACCAAAACATAAAAAATATTTAAAAAATATATAATTATGTTTTCGAATCTGTATTCCCATCAATAAATAATATAAATGAAAACTCATATGAGAATTAACATATATTTACTATGGCATATGTTTTCGATTTTTTTACAGAAAAACTGCCGGCCCCGAGCAAAAATATTTTTTATACGTTTTTGGTTAAAGCTCGAGCCATGGAACACCACCTATGGCTAACAGTGTACTTTTTCAAGTGAATAAATGGAGGATGTTTGTCAAGTAAGATGCTTTTTCTCTGACTTTGGATTTTTTTTTTATTTTATTTTATAGAACCTATGTATGATATTTGAATTTTTTGGATTTCGGTTGCATTATATATATGGAGGAGCACTAGAACTATTTTTAGAAAATAATAATATATTAACTCAGCTGTTTCTTTATTTTTTTTATTTTATTTTTTGGTCGTAGATCATCATTTACTTTAACTTTAAAAAATATATATTAAACTGTAACTAAAAAAAAAAAAAAAATCCTCAAATTTAATTTCCCAATAAATGAAACCTTGCAATATTTTAACATATTAAAATTTAAAAAGAATAAGAAAGCCACGCCCCTTTTGCTAAAATTTTCGCGCATGCAGCGGACAACTCCCCCCCCCCCCTCCCCGGCCGGGCCCTTCGGGCCCTCCCGCGGAGCGGGCCATCGGCCCCCAGACCGACCCTGTTGAGAACTTACTTTTAATTTGTCTTCTACGACAATAAAATGTTGGCAAAACCAATGCCAGGTATTCTTTATTACATGATATTCTTTATTATATGCCAATGTCCAAGGTAATGAGGGTGAACGTGCCAATCAAATTCGTTTTTTTGTTTTGTTTTGTTAAACGTAAAAATTAAAAAAATTTTTTTTTTAAGAAATTAAATAAAAAAATAAAATAATAGTCGATAAGTTTCACACTCCGAAATATATTAAGATATATTATAACTATTATTATACATTAAACTTAATTAGCAGTGAAAAATTATTTTTGCTTATTTCGTTGCATTATTTACCTATAATTTTTACGCGGATACAAAATTCCGTGATGTATTGGCATTATTATATAATACACCATGTATAAAGCATAGGATATATAATATTAAAAAAAACATTTAAAAATATAAAAATAAAGAAATCAAAATTTTGAGGTGAGCAAAAGTTTGAAAATTTAATTTTAAACATTTTGCTCACCTCACATTTTTTATTTTCATTTTAAATAATTTACAGTAAGTTCTTTTAATCTTTTGCCTACATGATGATTTCTTTACCACTCCCACCATCATGGCGGCCTGCGCGGGCATGTTTTCTCTCATCTCCTGTATGTAAAGTAGACCGATTGCGTTGCTCATGCAATCACCTTATATTCTGTTTCTTTTGTAATTTCCCGTTTTGTATATTTTGGAAAATAAATTTTTGGAGAACGAACGGTTTTGTACATTTTACAGTATTTACTCACAGGGTCATAACAATAAGTTTTTTGTATTTTTTTTTTTTGCTGTCCATACACACTGGAAAATAATAACTATGGCAAAGGTATTGATTATGAAAAAATTGAAATGCAATGCAGCTGGAAGACCTAGTTGTATGTCAATGCATCATTGCAATTAATCATTATTGGATGCAAAATGTTAAGAAACACTTCATACCTTGAATAGCACAGCTTGACTTATTTTAAGTTCGTTAATTGTCATGAAATTAAAATAATCGTCTGTACTTTGCTATTTCAATATACGAAAAAAATAATTGCATAATCTACATAATATATATAAATAATATCAGCTTTTGCACTTTTGTACAGTTAGAGTTATCTTAAAATTATTTTTTCAGGACTGTGTATGCCACATGATAAATTTGATGTGATTCTAAAATAAAATTTGTCGTCTATATTCTCTATATAAATAAGAATTATGTTTTGTGCATTTTTGGGCGTAAATTATGAATTAATTGAAATAGATATGAATAAAAATAAGTTGATGTACTTATTTGGATTCAATAATCCGTATTAAGTTTCTAAGTTTTAAGTTTAGTTTTAATCTTCTAAACTTAATTAATTATAATTTTAAACAAATGCATATAAGAAATTTTGAAATTGAAATGTATATCAAACTTTTGCATGGAATCAGCGAAGAATAGGTTTGTAAGAATAATGATAAAAAAAAAAGTATTATTGTTACTTCAGTGTCATATTAAAAAGAAACAAATTTTGTCTTATTTCATACCAACAAATTAAAAAACAAGTTTAACGGTAACTTATTTGAAGTTAGGTACAGTAATTTTTTACTTAAAATTTGAAGCTCACAAAAATTAACATATTGCTCCATTATAATTTTCTTAACTAGTAAGTTCCGATTAGTTTTTGTAATGCAATTACATTAATATGAAATTTTATTTTGAAAGAGCAATTAAAATTTTCGGATTGAGATGTGTGAAATATTTTTAAATATTATATTATTGCACATTATAGTAACTAAGTATCTTGCATTATCATGCATTTTATATTTTACTCATATTATTAGTTATAAAAAACTGGCATACGTTAATCTTACCAAGTCAGAAAAATTAATCATTTAAATTATAATTTGAGCACCGTCCTTCATTAATTTTATAAGAGACATAATGAAATACTAAAATATGCATTATATTTACATACAAATAATTTATTAGTAATTTTACTATAAATATCAAATAGTATTTGCTAATACTATTTGGCATATTCTGGATCTTCACCGAAGTCCAAAGCATATAAGCACTTTGTAAGATAATTTGACGACTATTATTATTATATAGTACTGATATTTTGAATGCAGGAAGCGACAACGCATATGATTACACGCTGGTATTTTGCTTACACGATAAAGCTCCGAGAAATAGTTCTGACGAGAAAAATAGAATGTGTTTCATACTACTAATATATAGTATAATATGATCTTTGACGAAAATCAAAACTTGTCTGCAAAGTCACAGCGTACAAAATTCTTCTAACATAGCCTAGCTCTATAAGATGAACTGAACACGTGAATGACGTGCTTTATAATATAAGTGGAGTATTGTTCTTGGGATTCCTCAAGTTATGAGGCTCGCTCCCGCGCGTGCGCCAATTGACAAGTCTCAGTGGTCCATCGAGTAGTCGGGGTACGGAGGAGGCCCAGAGGGATGCTTGGAATGCATTACACCAGCCGTACCGCCTGCAGCACCAGGCACAGAACGTGGGTCTTCGGGAGTCCAAACTTTGGCGAACATTGTACCGTGACTGCCGTGACTACAGCGCTCGCGGTCCACACTTGTCCACGATAGAGAGTGGCCCATGGCTCCACCACCTGGAACAAGATCCAAACCAAACTCCTTAGTTGATTGACTTAAGTAAATTGCATATCGGAACAGTTTAAACGTTAACCGTGCTAAAAAACTAAAAATAAAAACTAAATTGAAATTATTTATCCTTAGCATCTGTAGCACCAGCAAAATAATTTTTCAACTCGCGTCATTCAATTAAAATATTAATTTAAAAGGAGAAAAGTTTAAAGTTTAAAGACAAATAAATAGAGAGAAAAAAAATGGTTCATTGCAAAAGTGCATTTAAATTCATCATCATCATCTCTCTTTTTTTTACAATGGCATGCGTGTCAGGTTTAGATTTGATGGTTGACGTTCTTAATGAACTAATTTTCTAAAAATCGTTAAGAAGGTAAGACTATTGCTTAATAAGCTTCGAGCATTCTATTATTTCTATAGATATTTTCAGTGAACTTACATACTATATAGTTCCGTGGCAAAATAAATAGATAAAATATTGTCAATTTTTTTTTTTTTTTTTTTTTTGAAAGGGTAAAGATAATCACCGAAGAGAAATTCTACATATTGGTGTCAAATTGACAGTAAAAAAGAGTTTTGATGTAAGTTTTTTGCATATTATAATGATCGATGTATTTTTATAACTACATGCATAACATTTTATATATAATGTATAATTATTAAGATGGCTTTTGTACACTATAATATTAAACCATTACATAAGGAGTCTGGTATTAAACTGCATGACATTTTCGCATAATATTATTTTGACATAATTATATTAGTCAAAATTTATTTTTCTTATCAAGATTCCCGGCTGTTCATTTGTTATATTTATGTATTTTTTCAAAGAATGGTTTGTTCTCAAGTGTATATAAGAAGTTGATTTATTTATCTTGTCTCTTTTAATTCACGCAGTGATTGCAGAGTTTGCTAAAACGCACGAGTCTGCCACATGTTAATATACGCACATGCAAATATTGCAACGTGGTGACTTAAAATACCCTTGCCAGCACTTCTTTTATCAATTAGCGCCATGCACGCAGTTTATTATGCGGTTCATAATTATTGCTAGTGTTACATTGCAATGATGCAATTCTGCTCACAATTTTTACCTGCAATAAAAAAGCTTATCTATTCTTTAAAGTGACTTGCATAGTGACATTCATACAAGAAATTTAGAACATGTTTGTTGAAACTTGGGTTATTAAATAATAGTTTTAGCATTAGCACGTCTTGATAATAGTGATGGTAAAGAGTTTAAGAGCAGAGTGCAGATTGCATAAGATCTCAAACTAACAATAAGTAACTCAAATTAAATGTTTTATTACAGAAAAATTCAACTCACAATCGGTGTATAATATATTAAACATTATATATACAGATTATACAGTATATAAAATATATATGTATAATATATATGAATCATGTTGTGTAATGTACAACCAGTTATTCGAAAATAAATTATTATTATTACATAAATATATATATGAGTTAATATGAGTAATACATGATTTACACGATCGAACATTTTTTAACAAAATTGCAAGCAATTTTAATGTATAAGTTGCTTCGACAAGAGATTAATTCTATTGCACTGGAAATTTGTGACTGAATTGTATAATAGTGTAATAATACTAACACTTGTGGTCCTCAAGAGAATGTAAATTATTTCAATGGTTACATTGATTACGGCAATGGTTTTTAGACAATTTGTAACACACAATTACAATACTGGATGTACATTTCAGTTATAGACTTTAACTTTGATTTAAACAGCGTAAAAAGAGCTTCTAGATTTATGTAATTATAATGTTGAAAAATATTACCACCCAATCAGTAATAATTGTAAAAAAACAAGAGCAACTCAATTAAATTAAAGTCTAAATCATATTTTAAATTGCTATCTTGAATAATAATATTTATATCAGTTCTACTTAAGAACTGTGTAAATAGCTGTACAGCTCGTGTTTCAAAGTGCAGTTCAAATTTTTTTTCTAATGCCCTCTCGCTTTACTCCTTAATACTGTAACCTAAAAAAAAAAATAACAATAACAACATAAAATCATACACTAAACTTGTAAGAAATAAATGGGTTTTATGCTTTTTTACCTTCTGAAAAATTTTGATGTGTTATTTGAGATTTTAAATTTGCATTAATCATTGGCCGCACCTTAATTAATACACATTACTTTGTTGCGTAATGTATCAGAATATATGACGCAAGGTCTCTTAATCTACTTGTGGGGGAGAAAATTGAGATAAATAATGTTCACTTCCGCAGTAATACACCTGGCCTTCGACCCCTCCTCACTCGCCCCCCCCCTCCCCCCCCCCCCTTCCACCTTATGCATTGTTACCAGTGAAATACAGGAAATGTCACAATTTATTTAATTAAAAAAATATTTATATGAAAAGAGATGAAATTGTAGGAAATGAAAATAAAACAACAATGGGGTGTGAAGTAGTTGTAGCAGAGTTTTAACCCTCTATGTTCTAATACGCTATACGGATATATTAGCCGCAGGGGTTATATGGCCGTGCACGTGTTCATTATACACTGCTGCGGTGGATAATTACATGTATAAATGGTATCTTGTCGACAATGAACTCTATATATATATATATATATATATATATATATATATATATATATATATATATATATATATATATATATATATATATATATATATATATATATATATATATAATTATATATTATTCTTTCAATTTTTCCTATTCTTTATAAATATAGATTAGTTCATAAATTCACAAACATTTACTTTATATTTGAAATAAATCATTTTAAAATTTAACCTTTAATTTTTATTAACCTTTTGTAAACAATGTTTTTAGTATGAAACATAAGTTTTAGTTCTATAAATTATAGGGCTGGAAGTATGTGTATAATACTCAATATGGTCATCACTCATCAGTCGTCACTATATATAATTTTTAGGATATGCATTGTGTTAGGATAAATATTATTCTCACTGGTAAAACATGTAATTCAAAGAAAGGGTAAATGTTATTATAAATATTTACGGACGTTGCCTTGCCTCTATGGACCACTTGATAACACCTGTAATGGGAGCCGAGGCCGAGAGAGTACTGCACAGTTTGTTTCTTTTAGCAGACGCAACAACCGTTCCGTTCCGGCTGTCCGGAATTGCACTTTTGTAAATGTTTGTATATGTGTGTGAGGGTGTGTCAATTATTGCTACTATAAAAAAAAATAATTACTATGGTTTATTATTTATATTACATTACTGGGCGCTCAGTAATGTAGTCAATTTATGTCACAAATTCGTGTAAAATTATGATGAAAAAGCTTGATATTTAATGTTTAAGTTTGAGTATAACTTCAATACTCAATAATTTTTATAAAACAAAACAGTTCGAGATAGTCGAGATAGTACACTAACTAACTGTACACGATTTATTATAATTCAAAGTTTCAGCGATTTAGAATTGTACGTCAATTTGAGCAATATTTGTTTCATACTTAATTTAATGAAAAGTGAATAAAAAAATAAAAAAATCACTGCAAAAGTATCACGGCATAAAATAAATTTTAGACATTATTTTTTTACCAACCTGTTTTTGCCTATATTTGGTTTCATTTACTTTTAATTGCATTTCAATTTTACTAATACCTGCATGCCCTTTTTATTAGATTTATATTCTCGATGCATTTTTATAATAAAATTCTAATATAATATTTACTGCTGAGCAATAATTTTGATTTACTACAGCCATATTATAATGTTTCTTTTTAATTTTAAAGTCATGCATCTCGAGCTTGACAAGTACTGACCCAAAAGACTGTTAACTAAATTATCTGATTGCTCTGCTTTCTCTTACTTATAGTTAACTTATACGCTTGCAGAATGCCGAGAAAACACAACAATATCAATAATAATAATTATATTGTATAGTTTTGCGAGTTATATTACACATATTATAATAATGCATCGTTATAAATCCATACGGGTGATTTGATACCCAGTTCCAACGATGCAACATCAATACGGGAAACGACTCTTTCCTCTTCTTATAACAATCTTACGATTTTCTACAACTTGGAAATCAAATAATACACCAACTACTCAAAAGCTAATTTATATTTTATGTCTTTGTCAGTTTCTAGATATATTTGATACTAATGACTTACCTCGAATAATAATTTTCTTTGGTTCTTCTCTAAGTGGATGTAGAAGACCAGCAACTGAACCATTGCTTCCAGTTGTTATACCATCGTTCCCCGCACTTCCAGAACGATCAGCACGAACTAATTCAGTCAAAAAGTTAATGTAACCAATAGCTAAACGTAAAGTATCAACTTTTGATAATCTTTTTTCATAAGGTAATGTAGGAATGTGAGCACGAAGTCCTTCAAATGCATCATTAATACTCTGCATGCGCTTCCGCTCCCTCAGGTTGGCGGCCTGGCGCTGCTGCACCTGCTGTTGCGGACACTTGCGCTTGCGGTGCCTCCTCGAGGAGCGCGTACCGTGGTGGTGGTGGTGATGGTGCAGCAGATGATAGCGGTGGTGCGACGACGAGTTCTCCTGGTCGCTGCAGCTGCCTGCCGAGTAGCCAGGAGAGAGTGCGCTCAGAGGACCACCCCCAATACCTGTCCCCGTGCTGCCGCCTCCATCACAGTGGCTTGAGCCGCAACTCGAGGCTGCAGAGCTGTTAGACGTGGTGTCCGCGTATAACGCAGCGTCCATCAGGTCAAAGCCCTGAGCCTCCATAAACTGACGGTTCACGCCCTCCAAGTCCAAGTTCTCCATACTGAACATGGCGCTTCGTCGAGAGCGGTGAGTCCCCACTGCTACTATTGCCGCACCAATGACGAACCCAAGTCCTTGCTGTGACCTGCGTGAGGCCGCCAGCTAACCAAGCTCCAGTACACACTCAGTTAACACTGCACACATTGTTGTTAATTTTCACACAATGTACAAACTTAATTCATTTTCATTATTGCTTGCAGTGTTTGGATAAAAAAAAATAAATGTCGATGATTGGACACTAAAATAATGCTCTTAAACATGTAGCTCTGAGTTCAAATAGCATTTTCACAGTAAAAAAAAAAGCACAAGTTGCATCGGTATCTGGTTCGCGTGGTTGAGCCGCGTGCAAGTGATATATACGCGTGTGTCGGGGTGTATCAGCAGGGGTGGTGGCGACGGCTGCCGTGCAAGCGATCTGCCGAGTTAGCAAGTGTCTGGCACACGACTGCCTGGTTCACATCCCTGTGTCAACTCCACAGGGGCGGGCGTGTGCCTGGCTGACGATGTGCTAGCACCCACCCCGGCGTGTGCCCCCTTGCTTGCTTGCCGCGCCGTCGCACGTGCGCCCCGAGCGCCAATAGCAAGCGCATCAAACTGAGGGCGGGCGGAGACTCGAGCTTTCTGTTAAGGGCTCGCGCCCTTCTAGGGAGGAGCCATCTCATACCTAGAGATTGACCCTTGTTTATGGATACATTTTTTTTTATTGTGTTAAGCAAACCGTACGATGTATTTAAATTGCGTCTATATACCTTCATGACAGTTTTGAATGATGGTGAATGCGAAATGTTTTAATGTAGGGAATTAACATGTAGTAGAATTCTACATGGCAATTCATTGAAAATTGTATATTTACTATACTATGAAGCTAAAATTAAACCTCTTTATTTGCTCTGAGTATATGCACAAATTAAATTAATTTGTGTGTGTTGCATTTACTCAACAAAGAGTGTTACCAACAGCTTATGAAAGTTTTTAATAATATATATTTTATGGTTATATATTATATACACATAATATATAAAAAATAAAAATAAAATTCATGTAATTATTTATTATCAGATATGATTTATGATCAAGAAATATTGGTAACTACAAAAACACTTGACTCAGCTGTCCGACGTACAGATCGAAGTGTTGGCTCAGCTGTGTTATCAGATATGATACCATGTTTTACCTCCGCACGGTGTATATTAAATATCAACAGGTATATAAAGATTGTATTATATACAATATATACTTATTGTTTTCTATAGAGTACAGTAATTATAGAGAAAAGTGAAAATTGTCCTGATAATTATAGAATGACTCAAAATGTTATACTTTGATGAACCATCACTCCACTTTCAAAATCTTTCATGTATAATAATTAAACCAATATGAGACCATGTTTTATTAATATGGTCTACATGTTTCTTACGATATTAATAACGCTATTTTCATTTTCTTCTTTAGGATTATTACACAATAAAGAGTGCATTTCATCTCCCTTGGTCGTTTCACCATGCATTTGCTCAGCGCAACGGAGGAATTCAATCTTCTCTAAAAATAATTACACCTCTACAATCACTATATAATTATATAATATTATAAGTTCACATTATGGTTTTAATATACGGATCCGTTGACGATGCCTCATAAGAAAAACATTATCAACGTCAATGAATACGTAAATTAACTATTAAATACTGTAATGTGAACATTCAGAATGTCAATCGACTGACGTGTTGCAATCAGTATATAGCTATATATAAGAAGCAAATGTTGAGGGCTGTACAATTAAGGTAGTTCATGTTGTGATTTTTTTTATTGCAACATTATATTAGTTAAATTGTGACTATAATACTATATTATACAGCACGTTACATTTGTACAAACATTTATTCAGTACACCTCTGGACAGCACGAATGTTACGCCTGCGCGTGTGCCTGATTTACTGATTTATACTGAAACTGTAGATCCAATTAATAATTAAGAGATAAAGGGATGTATAGATTTGCAATTTTATGAGTGATTTGACATGACTTACTTCAGCTATATATATATATATATATATATATATATATATATATATATATATAATATATATATATATATATATATATATATATAATATATATATATATAATATATATATATATATATATATATATATAAAAAAAGAAGTCAAAATTCATCATGCCTTCAAAGAGTGCCCGGTAACCGGTAAATAAACTGCAAGAAGAACAAAAATTAAATTTATTATTGTACACTTTGAGGGATGGATGCGAGAAGGAATAATAAAAAGTTTAAAATAAATATATTTCAAATTTAGATTAGTTATCATCTATATAATAATATATAACTTATTTATTATTCATATAAACTTTCGTAGTGATTAGCACTATTTGCTCGCCTATTTCCCTATTATTTATGTAGTTATACTACTGCGTACATAGAATTTACACAAAATATAACTATCTCCATAAAGAAAAAAATTAAGCACCTCCTAGGAGGTGCATTTTACAATTTATTATTATAAATTAAATGCTGTCAAACATATGTGCAAGGGATACACCCAGGGGCGTATGGAGGGGTGCCCCCTCCCCTTGAGAATTTTTTAAATAGTTAAAAGATAAAAATATGAGTGTTTAATTTTAATGTTTAATTAATATATTTTCAAATGTTTGTTGGTTTGTTTCTATCTGTAGTCACTCAGTTAACACTGCACACACGAATCGGAAAAAAATAATTTACCCCTATACAGGTTGTTTACATCAAAGTCGTTGAGAAATCTAAGTGCAAATTAAAGGTTTAAATTGGGTGGTTTAATTTTAACATATATATGCAAAATTGCGAAAAATGTGAAAAACAGCCAAATGTTTCCTGCTGCGATGACCTGTCACCCGGGCCTCCCTTTCCCGGGAATTCAGAGATGAGAGTCCGCAAAATGCCAGTGCGTGACGTGCAGCAATAGCTGAAGCAGGGTATCGCCGACAAATTTTGACTTAGGACAAGGCTATGAGAATTTTGTGATGAAACACTACCTTAAGACTTCATTCTCAAAGTGGACACCATATATAGGTTAAGTAGCCCGACATACGTTAAGTTTAACCTCTATCTCATGCACGCTCCTGCACGTTGCAGAGAAACTGCGGCGTGATTGACTGGATCATGGCGGTGGTGATACTGTTGCACGGCACGCACTGGCGTTTTGAGGCTTTTTGTCTTTGGATTCCGGGGAAGGGGAGGGGGAATAGGTCAGCAGATTGATACTAGGAAATAATTTTTTGCTGCTAATGCAAAAACATCTTGGTGAAGTAACATCTCAATTAAAACACGCAAAAAAATTACATACGAAATTTAATTTTTCGCATTTTTCACAATTTACATGTAAAAATTAAACCACTTGGCTGATTTAATTTTTGGTAGCAATTTTTGTAATTGACAAATACGAGGTCTTCTTTTTATGCATAATAAGTACCCATTGTTTCTTATTTTATACACTTTTAATTTGCAGTTAGTTTTTTCATCGACTTTATAAACACCCTGTATATTTAGGTCCTCTATTGCAAGAGAAACAGTACATTAGAACTCTAATAAATATTAAGAAAATAAAGTGGTGAATTTTTTGTTCTAAAAAAAAAAAAAAAAAAAAATGCCGATACTTAAGCAGTTTTATTTTTATGATTATTTTTCATCTTAATTAAATGTTCTCAATTTATTTTTATTGTTATAATCAATATTATTATGTATTATTTATGATCATTTTATTTCATGATTTTGTAATAAGACTTCAATTTAAAATATTATAAACATAACATTTATATTAACAATGTATGTTGTTTTTTCTTAATCGCACAATCATGGATCATGAATGTGCTGATCTCATTCTCATGAATTCTAAATTTTTTACTAAAAAAGTGACTGGAAAATTGTAACTACATCACAAATGGAAAAAAAAATTATAAGTAACAGGAAATATAACCCATATGCTTCAACTTTTTATTATAAAAATGATAAGTTGCGCCTCTTTTTTCCGGCGGGGTTTTTGCCTTCCGTCGCTCCCGCACTGCCCACTTCATCAGTGGGCAGCGTCTCCCGGGGCCCCCTCTCATGTTAACAACCCCCCTCTCTCCGGTGAAATCCTGATTCTGCATACGCCACTGCCGGACGTACTAATTGTGATAAAACGCTAAAACAAACACATGTTTGCTGTTGTATTGAATAGTGGGTACTTCGAGTTATCGTCAAATTTTTTACATTAAATTTATGCTTTTCATGTCTACTAACATTACTATATGTCTTAACACTTTTAAAAATCTTACTGCAACGCGTTGTTATATGATAGTTATGGAAATCTCAATTAACTATAAACCATAGTCCTATAAACCTATCAACCATAGGGGCAGACATTATACATGATTATGACGTCATAGCGTATTTAATCTTAATTTTTGGGGTGTTAACTTTAAAAAATATCTCAAAACTTTAATAGCTATGAGAACTCGAGGTTCACAATTATATACGTGAGTTTCATGTTTACACGTTTTGGGTATATGGTACATAGCACGAAGATGCCCGACGCCGTCCAAAGATCTTCAGGATGTAGGCTAAAAAACCTCAAAATCTTATGCTGCATGTGCGGGTTAATGTAACTCACAACATCTATATTTTAATAATAGTTTTTGTCACCAAATATTGTTCTTCAATAGCATTGGTTCTTCTTGTCACCATTAATGAAAGAAAATTCTAAGAAAAGTGATGCGAATAGCCAGGAGAAATTATAAATTTAGAGACCTGACGTTACGACGTGAAAACCATCAAATTTAAAAAGATGTTCTAACTGTATGTCTAGCAGAATAGTTTGATTGATGTCCCTTATAGTCCTTATAATATATGTTATATGCATGGAGCTTTTTTTCCAGCAAGCATCTTTTCTGATTAAACCTGTAGATTTAAAAAAAAAACACGTAATGTTAAAGTTTACATTGTATTTATAATCATATTACTCAGTAATAAACAATGACAGATCTAGCGTATTATAACGAACCAAATCTATATTATTATTGTATAATAACAATCAAAATTAACTACATATTTTTTACTATTATTCTTTAGGACTAAAGATAAAAGCTTGCACTCATTGATAATCCTAGAGTAAAGGATCAGTACATTTGAATCTTATAAAAGAGCAATGCGAGCACGATTGCGGTAGTACAAGGGGAGGAGGAGCACAGCGGGGTGGGGGGCACGACCGAGGATCAGGGTGGATCAGGCCGGACAAGCAGCTGCATGCGTGGGGCCACACGTATTATACTGCTAGGGGACGGATATTCACGACAAGCTTCGCTCGGTTTATTATAGGGTAAAACATTATTATTAATTTTTCGTGCGAATACGTCTTATTTTTATAATATTATCGAAGATAACCGGAGCAAATAGGTCTTTCAATGTTAACAATAAAAATTAAAGCAGTGGTATATAATACTGATGTGTATAATATTAACTTGTAGGTTAGAATTCATTCACAAATGATTAAGACTACGTTATTTAAAGAACAGTTTTTTAAAGTTAGAAAAGTCGTGTACAAAAATCTAGTCAATTGAGCTTTAAAATCTGTTGTTATCAATGATCAACGAAGTCTTAATTCTTCTTAATTGCCTGAAATAGTGAACTTAACTTTTTTAAAGTTTTTGCATGTTCTTAATTATCCGTGCTTAAACAAATTTCAAACCTGGACATGGATCTAATTACAAGTTATTAGCACTACCAAATCATCAGTGTAGAGTAATGTTCGATTTCTTCGCCTCTGGAGAGCACAAACGTTTACTTATTAATTACCCCAGCCTAGCTGATTTGTTCGGTGCTATGCATGCAGCTCCAAAAGATACAAAGAACTGTAGATTTGTAAATTTTTAAGAGGTAAGAAGGGTATCCATGCAGTTTAAACTCTAATCATCTATATAAAAAAAATCAATATCACCACCACACCTTCATAATTATACAGACTGTTGCTGCGTAACAATTAGCGCTCACAAACAGGCAGAGCAGGGTTAAAATTTGTACTCATCATAAAGAAATTAAATTTGGCTTACCACATGGCACCTGTGTTTCTCCAATATTATTACTTATATGTAATGAAGTTACCTGCAATAGTAAAAAATGAAAATGGTATATAAATGTCTTGTCTATGTACTGATGATTCTAATTTAAAAATGACTGTATGGCCACACAAACCGTGAACTTGAAAGTAAAATTAAGTCATCTCTAAAAAAAGTATATATGGGATATATATATAAGAAAAAATGATATCTTGCAGTTTCAAAATATTACTAACAAAAAACTTAAACTTAATAGTATAAAATTGGAAATAAGTAACTTATACATTAAATTCAAAGTCAAAATTCTTTTGGCATAATTTTAATTGATGATTGATGATCAAAGATAAGTCAGTCATATATAGTCATTTATATAAAATATAGTTGCAGCAAATTCGCCTCGATAATTTTTGCACTTGGGAATTAAGATCTAAATCTATGCTTAAATGTTTAAAAACTTCATATTATTCAATTTTTAATTAATTATTAATTATTTAAGTGTGGAGTAATTTTTACAAGGGTAATTCAATAACAGCTCACAGAATTTTCTTTCGTTTTGTTTTGCAAAAAAAATAAATAATAATAATAATAAGATAAATAAGTGCTTCATAAATAGTGTGCCTTTATTTAAAAAAAAAAATCATGCTTGCTTCCTTTCCTATGATAATATTTATTATCATGTTAAAAAAAATATAAAATATGTAAATCAATATGTTGCCGATTAGAAATTTACAAAAATGGTCCCTTTCATATTCATCTTTATTGCTTTTCGATTGTATATACATTGTTACTTTAAAATTTAATTTAAATTAAAGTGATTTAATTTAATTTAAAAATGAGTGTCATTGAATTAGGCTGGCGCTAACCGCGGTTAGCGTGAAAGCTGGATAACTTTCTGGATAACTCTTTCGTGAATCGCCCCCGAACTGTTTTATGTGTTAAAAACCACCTATAGTTAAACGTGGATAAGCTAAACGTGGTTAGAAACCTGGCTAATTTCTTCGTGAATAGCACCCTATATCCCTAAATCTTTCAAATACACCACGTCTCCGTAGACTATATGGGTGCGATTCATGAAGTAGTTAGCCAGGTTTCTAATCATGCACGTTTAGCTTGTGGTTAAGCTAAACGTGGTTAGAAACCTGGCTAACTACTTCGTGAATCGCGCCTTATATATACATGGCATCATCATCCCCAAACAGAGTAGCTAGGTACTGTACATCCGAATCTATGCACTGCACCAATCGCTCTGTCCCACACTAAATCGTATATATATAGATGAAGTTATTCATTGCGTTACATTTTTGCTGTATAATTTGACTAAAAAATCTTGCATGTAAGAAATTTGCTTGTAAGAAACCAAGAAATTTAGACCTTATATAAATACGTTTCTCTTTTGGAAGTGGAGCTTAAATGTTTTTGCAAAAGGAAAAATGTTATGCAATGAATAACATTGACTGGGAAGCTATATAGGGGTCATCAGTCAGGGCCATATAGGCAATTAATACAGGCAGCAGGCAGGCACGCGCGAGCTTTTTAAAGGTTTTTCACTAAAATTCATGCTAAATTTCACTAAGAGGTCGAGCGTGGCGCAGTGCATTGACCGGTTCTCGTTAGATCACCGAAGTCAGGCTACGTCGAGCGTGGTTAGTACTTGGATGGGTGACCGTTTCAAGTAAAAAATACGCTGCTCCCTCCCTGGGGTAAATTCATCTCGCTTTCCACCCAGTGCAGTGATGCACTTGTGTGTGGTTCCCCAGGCTTTGGACATTGCTTTGGTCCACTGAGAAAAAGTAGAGGTGTCCGTCCTGACTGAGGTTTTCCACGGTTCCCTCACTCTCACCTCAGCGAATGCTGGGACGCGTAAGCATGCAGGCCGTGGCCACTATCCGTTCCCTACCTTATCCCTACCCAGTACCCCGCCGCGAGCTGTAAGCTCTTAGGGGTGTATCCTTGTAAAAAAAAAAAAAAAAAAATTGTAAAAAACGTTAATTGCTAATAGAAATCATATGGAAATGATAAATAAATAAAATTTTATTTGATATACATTTTGAATAAAATTCTTGCTTATAAATAAACAATATTATGATAATTAGAAAAATGTAAGAAATAAAGTAAATAATTTTTTTAAACAAAACAAATAAATATTTAATATTGGTTAATTTGAACTGTCTGATGTTGAAGTTGGTTGAAGTGGAGTCAATTTCTAAAAAAAATCTGCATTTATGTATTATTTATTTTATTAGAATACAATAATAAAATTATTAATTAATTAAAATAGCTTTATATATAGAATTTACTTTCAATTTACTGTTCTGTTTTATGTGACATATTATGCAGAGTTATATATTGTTATTTTTTGGCGATCTATTTATTTCCATATTATTAATTGTTTTACTAAAAGTTCATAACTTTTTTTGTTACTTAATTAATTGTTATAAAAAATACTGCATTTATATAATATAATGTTCTAAATTGCCAGCAGAGGCTACTTGGAAGGGGACTTGAGGTTACTTTTTGTATACCCTGTTATATGGCTTATATATGGCCAGTGCGCCAGTCCGAGCCTGCAATGACTGCAAAAATTGTTCACGTGTGATATATAATTTCTTGCAAAGAAAAAATTGAAAAAAAACAAAAAAAATACAAAAATGTTATCGTTTAGTACTAGCATTAATGCATGGGGAAAATTTGATAACAAACTAAATCAAAATAAAATGTTTTAGTCAAAATCAACAGAAGATAGTTTTATTAATAAAATAAGAAACCTATCAACCTCATTATTAAAAAATCATAAACGTATATATATATATATATATATATATATATATATATATATACATATATATATATATATATATATATATATATATATATATATATTATTATTAAAGTATAAACTATATATCATGTCCCATTGGCATAAACTGATAACGCATCTTAAATAGATTTTAATTATTATAATAGTGTAAGTACGCACAGCAGATTATTTTATTATTCGATCAATGAGTGCGTATTAAACATAAAGAACGCACAAACACGTGTAGTAGCTATCGGGGGTGGATGGTAGCTAGAGGGTTGCTCCACCACCGGAACACAACGATTGGTTACGCACGATCGCCATCATCCCTTTTACTTCGTCATCATGCACTTCGTACCACGTGCAACCCAGCTCGAGAATTATTACGCAGCTCCTCTTTTTCTCACGTGTCAATTTTGTTTGCTACTGTAGCATGCAAATGTGTTCTATATAGTTTAAAATATACAATAGTACTGTTAGCGAGGCTATTTTATTTAGAAATTCCAATAATTCCATAGATTTTTCATGAAGCAAATGCCGAGAAAGCAAATTCATGAGACGTTTCATTAAAATTTTAAAAAAAAATAAATAATAATAATAAAATCCCCCACCTTAATTAACTTTTGTATAAACAGGGCTTCTGATCACAAGTGACACCACGCATCTCTTCGTGGACCCGACCTAGTAATGCATATAGCATATATGATTTTGTGGGTCCCTTCCAAAATTTTTTTAACTATAATATAATTATATAAGCTAGGAATTATAATGGGCTTCGCCTTTCGGGAAATGACCAAAACTAGCAATAATGCTTGATCAACTTTACTAGAGCAAATTTAAGTGACAAGGTCTGGAGCAAAATATCTCTTAGCAAAGTCTGTAATTCGAGCTTTTGACTCAACATAATTACATAATACAATATATTATAACAACTATAATATATATTATAATTTATAATGATTATTATAGTGCATTTGATTGTAGACTCAAAAAAAGGAACCCAATTTTTTTTGGGAAAAAAACAAAAAAAAAGTTTGAGTCAATGCACTTTTATCACAATGTACGATGCTACATTATAAACAATTCAAAACTGCAATATCATAAGAATTTTAATTGTTATTATGTGTACATATTATATATGTGTATAATTAATATTAATAATTGTTAATTTAGTATACATTAATAATTAATGTATACTAAATCATAAAAACATATGTTAATTGTGTTCTGTGATTTTTTTTATGTTTTTATAATTTATAATTTGGAGATGTACTATAGATACCATGTATCCAAATCATTGGAAATACTGTATTATAAATATATTGTAATTGTATACTGGACTAATTGGATTTAATAACAAATACAAGATATATTTTAACATCGATCAGTGGAGTGTAAAAAAAAAAAAAAAAAAAATGCATATTTTAATGTTATATTAATTTAGGTAATAAAATATTTGAAATACCATAACATACCAAAATAAGAAAAAAAATCATTAAAAAATCAGAAACTAAATATTATGTTAATAATTATGTATATTGAAGTGGAGAGCTTCATTGCATGGCATTTTGTTACGTTAATTAAAATATAGTGGTAAAAGTTTTTAAAGTTGCGTTATTAGTTCTCCAAAAATACTAGACATGTTCCTCTATCACCTAATGAAAACTAATTTTTATTTAATATTGAATATAATTACTTCAGAAAAAAAAAATCACGATACCAATATTTTAGAGTGCAGCATTTAAAATTACATGGGCTTTTATGAGAACAATACCCCCGCGCGCGCGGTGAGGTATATATTCTTACTAAACCTGTAGTCTGTTTTTTGAATAAATATAATAAATAAAAATAATAAATAAATAAATAAATAAATAAATAAATAAATAAATAAATAAATAAATAAATAAATAAATAAATAAATAAATAAATAAATAAATAAATAAATAAATAAATAAGGTACTATAATTAAAACATATTTTTGTGTTATATATATGTTGTGTCACAAGCTTTATAACCATAATATACATTGTATAATAATAAGTAATACACGAATTATGGGAATAGTCTGTAGAACTTACATATATCTTAATTAAATTAGTCAACTTTAAAAATTCATAACTTAAAAACTAGTTCGAATTTTTATACCTAATATTTTAGCTACTGATAGGGGATGTATAGGAGAACATTTTATTATTTTTTTTCATAACTTTCATGTGTGGGATTTTTTTTTTTTTTTTTTAACATTGGGCGTGTACCTTACCCTTAAAGCTCGTGGCATATAGAACACGATAATATTTTTTAATTCGTACCTCACTATAGACTAGTATAAATTTTAAGTAAATCCGGGTAGAGTTGTTCTCATAAAAGCCCAATGTATGAAATGCCACACTCTATATTATAATTATATCGGTACTTCGGGTCTTTTTTTCTGAAGTAGCTTTGTGAGATATATTTTTTTTGGCTTTCATTAGTTGATAGAAGAACATGACGTCTAGTATTTTGGGTGAATGGCGTGACTCAAGTTTAAAAACTTAATTGATCACTCTGTACATTCAGCCGCCAGTATATATATTATAGGTTTATAATATAATATACATAATAACACATTATCGCAAATAAAAAGGCAATTCGTTCCCATTAAATTTTTAAGAGCACAGGAAGTATTTTTAAAAAGCGATTGAAGTTCAGATTTACATAACGACTAATTTTTTCCTATATATCCTTTATTAATTAAAAGGTTCTCTTTTTTTAAGTAGCACAATTTTTTTGGCACTCTCTATTTGTTTCTGCAATACATTTTTTTTACGTCAATACCCAATTTGTTGTCTAAAACAAGAGTGATTGCAAATTTTATTTTATTTATTTGTTTCCTCAAAGTTGCAAAGTTCATAAAACATACACTGGGTGCCCTGGGTCCCAGGACCCTAGGTAATGGGAATTTAATTAATAGCATCAATTAATGCACCAAATAACAATTAACACTTTTTTGAAATGTTATATGTGAAATCCTAACATATATTTTCATGTTTCCATAAGATATATAGAGACTCAGTAGAGAGTCCACACACATTAAAAGCCAAAATCAATAAACACTTTCTAGGAGATTGACCCACGTACCTATAACCCCACATGCATATATATGCAGCATATAATTATGGCAGCTAGTATGTATATATATAATAATGTAGTTGCAATGTAGATTAGATATACAACAAAAAGAATAAGAAAAAAAATTGTAAAAAATTTAACGTACTACTTTCATTGCAGTGAAGAAAATAAAATAGTGTGCATGATCAAATTATTAATTATTGAATAATTAAGTAATGCAATTAATAAAATAATCAATATATATATATATATATATATATATATATATATATATATATATATATATATATATATATATATATATATATATATATATTCCTCTCTGCTGTTCTTACTTTGTGTTAGAGATCATGCAAGTATAATGTGAATTTGATAAATTTAATGTTGTTCAAATTCTATTCATCGTCGTGTGGACTTTTATTATTTTACATTTTTATTGCATTTTGTATGTTTATATTTATACATTTAATGTCAAGTCGTTGATAAATTGCATGTATTATAATATAAAATATTTTAATATATAATTTTCGATATATATATATATATATAATATATATTAAAATATATATATTCTCGATTCTCGTTTGATTTTTAAAGATTTTATTTAATTGACAATTAATTATTATTATTTACTTATAATTTAATTAAAAACCAAACCCAATTATTTTTCTACAGTTAGTGTAATTTATATTATATATAGAGGCCTGCCCGCCTGCCTGCATGTATTTTTTTAAATTTTTTAAATTAAATTATTATGGATTTTATATTGATATATGTAATGTTTTTCTTAATATTTCTTGTATTAATGTTTATTTCAGTATTATGAATGTGTCGTGAAAGTGAAAAAGTGATAAGTAAAAGTGAAGTGATACACATCATGTGATATATAAATATGCAATAGGTTGGTATAATGCATGAAAACTGATCAAGGGAATCAGGGATAGTTGCAGCAATGAAATTCAAGTGGACACAATTTTTAAAATTTGGTAATTATGTAAGAAGAATTGTGTTTTTACAAATTTATTATGATTATGTAACTATTTCTGTATAGAGGTTATGTGTAAGAATGGTCATTAGACCAAACATCGCCTAAATAAAGACATTATTCTATTCTATAAAACATGCGTATTTACGAAAGACAAACTGCAATGAGATCGTTGCAATATAATTTAAAGCAGAAGATGACAAACAATCTTTTGCGATAAGACCTACATTTCTTATCACAACACTTGAAAATATAACCTTTTTATTAAAAAATTACTTGACTGATAACACTGATTTGGAAGCTGGTATTAGCTATAGAGTTCAAGTGTGTTTATTATTTTTCTTCAGTCCATGCATGTCGGTCCAGCATTTTTAGTAACATGGAAATTTGAAAGTTCGCGCCTAAGAGAAGAAAATCTTAAATCTCTCAAATTTTAACAAGCCGGCTAAATCTATAAACAATTTAAATGCATTGTGGATTCGTACGATTTTATTTTGATAATAGGGGAATTAATTATTATATTGCATGTATTTTGTATTATTGCAAACTGACTGTTCGTATATAGATTACATATTACATAAATATATTTTGGAGCATGCTCAATTGAAGCAGTGCTCTGAGATGTCAAAATATACAATTTTTCAAGCATGAAACGCGTACGCGGTACGTGATACACACGTAGAGCAAGGAAGTTTAAATGATCACAATGTTATTAATAATATTACATAATAATATTTAAAATTAGATAATGTTCTTAAAGTAATCATACAGTTTCAAATAGGACAGGCGCTATTATATTGAGGTGAATGAGAGGCTATAGATAAATACGGCCGGTGTGAACAACTTTTTTTTACTGCAGGAGCACAATAGTAGTGGCTACCTATTATAGGATAAAAAAATACTAACATACCTTCAGGATTTTCTGCGTGTATTTGTCTTATTTTTGAAGCCGGGAAGTATAATTATTGTGAGAATTTACTCAATCACTTGGACACGTAAAGGAGGACAAATCACAACGTCTAAACAGCTTGTTCCATCTGTTGGGAACTATACACATCATTACTACAGCCAAGTGGATGAGTGGTGGGAAATTTGAAGCACTTAATTATCAAGGCTATCGAGTACGACGAGTATGAAACACCTGACTATATAAAATATATTAACTGCATATTTTTCAAATTATAAATCACCGCCCTGCCGTATCTTCTAGATATTATTTATACTATATATTACATCATCAATTTAATTAATTATACATATATAATCCCGTAACAACATATTATATATTTTATTCCAAATATAAATTAAAGCTATATATTTATATTATATAGATCGATCTATCAATTGACTGTATATTATAAAATCTATTTTATCCTTTTTATAAATATTATATACACAGTATAATTTTAGTAATAATTATTTACTATTATTTACTGTGCCGATCGATTGATTTTTCTCTTTTTTTTTGCATTCATAAGAAAATAATGTATATTATTAATATTATTATATATTATAAATAATAAAAATAATATTTTTATTATATTATACATGTATGTATATATATATATATAATATATATATATTGGATGGGAAGAAATGCAATTTATTTTTATAATAGTAAGAAATTTATTTCAGTAAAATAAAAATACATAATTCAACCACCATAAGTGAAAAAAATAAAATAAATAACTGCATGAACAATATAATATGACTCGCTTAAATTTCTACTTAGGACTCGGGTAAAATATATCAGTCCTAGTTTCACATCGGAGATTATAAAATATATATTATACACTTTCAAAAGCTAGAGCTATATAGTTATTGATGATATATTTATGAAACAAAATGTACTTATTGATAAACTATATAGCTTTCTGTCATTTTCTCGATTTTTTACACATTATTACTTTTTATTGAACATAATATCAATTATATAGGGAACATTTACCATTTTTAATTACTTTTTGCTTACATAAAACAATATGCTAAAATCACAGCAGTCATGAAGATTAAAAAAAAAAAAAAGAAATAAAGCATAATTATATTATAGGTATCATGTTCGTAAATAATCAATTCTCTCTGATTGTGTATTTACGAACAGACATGTTATTAGTTTGTTTTTGAATAGGTTATTTTTATATATACATTCATTGTTCATCTACTTTTAAGTGATCATCATTCAATTAAAGGGGTGGGTTAATTGGGGACAGCAGCAATTAAATGTACGTCTGATTTAAATATTTTCATCAGTACACACATACACCATATGGCACAAAAAAACAAATGACAAAAAACTTTTTTTTTAATAGTTTTTTTTTTTTTTTTCTTTGGTCTAGGATTTTGCAGTATTGATATCAGTCTGTTATTAATATTATTATAGATATAAAAAAAAATCAGTATTTTAGAACAGAATTTTAGTCACGTGTTTTTAGAAATTCTAGTAATTTTTATTACATTGATAACAGTCCCTTATTAGAAACCTTGGAAGTAAAAAATAAATAGTATTAATTTGGAGTGAAATTTCGAACACATATTCTTAGAAATTAGTTTTCATCCACAAGGTTGATAATTTTCAGGAAAATTTGTAGATATGTTATCATTTTTACTTGAAATAAGTATATATTCCTTGGACAGCATGCAGTGTGAACATTAATATACAACATATTTAAGAGCAAACAACTTAATTGTAAACAAATTATAGAACATGATAAAACTGCTCTCATTTTTGTATATTTTATAGCATTCATAGACATATAGTTTATATATAAATAGGAAAACTTTTGTCACCTAGCTCCTGTGGCGGAGCAGAGGTGCAGTCAGAATTCAAGCCCATAAGGCCATCACATATAATTAAACTCGTGCCACTTTATTAATTATCTTATATCTTAATTATCAAAATGTAAAATATCAAATACTAATGTCACATATCACATTGAGAAATATACTACATGAACATAATAATTTAAAGTATACATAATATATATAAATACATTCATGGATGACATACTATATATGATGCCAAATCCCTTATGGGGTAAGCCAGCAGCATTATTACCTCGTCTGCCTCCAAATGGACTTCTGCTGTACTTAATTCTTACATTAGAGTATATATTATATAAAAAGTTCAACCCACTTAAATTAAGTTTAAACTTCTCCTGACCATTGAAAATATATTAGTTTATCAATATTAAAAAGAATCTAAAATAAAAATGTGACTGAAAAACATTTCAAAGCTAGAAATTTTCTATTCTAATTTATTATTATTTTTTTATCACAACTGAGGAGAGCAAATTTGCTGATTTTTCCCCTGTTAAAGGTTTTGACTAAAAATTAAGAAATATTAATTATTATATTAATATTGGTCATTGGTGGGTATTGTGAATTTCAGTAAATTTGTCATTTTTTGGGAGAAGAGGGGGCAAAGTTACATCAGGCATGATCACATTACTCTCCAGGTATGATACACACACATAGACAAAGGCAATCTATTGTTATTCGTTAGAATAGTTCAGGATACGGAGTTATTAATCTAGCATGAAAGTACTGTATTTAATAAAATAAACATTGGTTGCAATAGAAATAAAGCATACAATTCAAAATCTTTAGTTTTAATTTTATAGGCGTACCCTTGAATACACAAACAAGGTTGTGAAATTTTGTTCATATCTGAAAGATGAATAATAATCCAGAAATACATAAAGCAATTCAAACCTCATTAAGGTTATAAGATGATAAATAGTTTCACATAAATAACCCAAATTTAATTTTTGCAAAATGACATGGATTCTTAATATTTTATTGGGTGCGTGGCTCAGAGGTACACTTAATATCCATGTGGAATATTTGAACATCTCAATGGATGTAAAAAGATCATTACATGCAAAAAGAAATAAAAAATCATTATTTTTTACAAAATTAATAAAGAGTGTTCCAGTTTTAGAAAATTGATTACTCCATTAACCACTTACAAAAATTATAATATGCAAAAATGCTTTTTTATTTCCAAAAATCATTGCAGAATTCCAGAATTATTGATACTTATTTTGTAGTGGAGCTTATCTTGGCTTCAGATGCAGGGGTTGAGTTTACAGTTCTAAGCACTGATTGTATTTTTTTGCACGAAGTCGAGGCAGTAGTTGCAATCTGACCTGAGGATGCTTGCACTCGCTGCTTGTTCAGGGACGTCATGGTGTTCTCCTGATATGCCCTCTTTCGGTTGCGATTACCATGCTCCATCAGCTCAGTCTCAAGCTTGCCAATTTTGATGTAGCTTAGCGACAGCTCCTTACGCATTTCTTCCATTCCCTGCAAAGAAGAAAAAAAACAAAATAAATAATAATAATAATAATAATATAATAAAATTTTGGACTTGGCATATTAAATTTTTCAAAGTTGCTTTTACGGAACAGAGTGGAGGTTGCGATACTTCTGTTTTCCTGATAAATATTAATTTATTTTAGTTTTAGAAAAATAATAGCCTTCATTGTCAAAATTATTAAGACAAGCGCTTGTTAGATAGTGGATAATTTGCTTGGATAAATTTAGTTATAAGCACTGCTTCTGAGATCTTATCAGTATATAGATCCATCACACTTACAAGCATACCAACGGGGGATCAAGAAATGCCTACACATGTAGGTAATTCCTATATATATATAGCTACTACTAGGCATTTTTTGAGCACCTGCCGGTACCAACAACAAAATGCTAACAGGATCCAGTAACGAACAACTCATCTACACTACACATCACATTTAATTAGTTTTTTGTCGTGTGTTATGTCCTCAGTCATTGCAGGGTTGCCAGTTTGCAATGAACAATTCGAATGGCCTAACTCGATCCGAATACTTCTGAGCATCTCCGAGCATAACTTAAATGAATATGATGGCCAGTATATCAGCTATATAGCTATATATCACCTTCTTATCAACATCCTTCAAAAAGGTTACTTGACTTAAGGCAAAACTCTATTTAATTACATATATTTTAATTTTATTACTTAACATATTTTCACAGCACTTTATTGACATACAGTCAAAACGACTTTCATAGCTAGTTTATTTGTTATTTTTGTTAAGTGCTGACATTGCCAAGGTTTCTTAGTCTTACCTCTTCATTCTTCTTCATGGTCTCCTTAAAACGGCTGATTTGCAGTATATAATCCTCTTGGTTTTTTGGTCTAGTGGTACAGCTGGTAGCACTTTTTCTTGGAGGAGCTCGTAAATCTTTGTTCTCTGCATAGACACGTTTCAAGTCTTGCTCCAAGTATTCCAACTTAGCCAACATCTGTGTCTTGAACAACTCAAATTCCTCCGTTTCTTGGATGCTTTGCTCACGTTGTAGCAGAGCAGTTTGCCTGTATAAATCAATTATACATGTATATGTAAATTACTGTATAATATATTGCTCTTTTGCAATAACATGCAAGAAGATTACAAATCAAAGTTCAACAAAGAGGAGTGGATTCAATCTCATTATTCACAAGTTATTAAGTTAATAACTTTCGCTTTATTAGCTGCATAAATGTTGTGTACAAACTGTTTTATGATTCATTGCAAGTTCCCCTGGATCAGAATATGCTTTTTTTTTTTTTTTTTTTTTTAAAAGGGCAACAGATTGCAAATGTTATTCTTTAGTTTAATTATTACTTTAAATATTTATTTTATCTTTTACCTATTTACAATATTAAATTTATCTTTACTCAATAAATTTACTGATTTATACGTTGATATAAATTATTGAAAGAAAAGGATAGGAATAACCAGCAAGGCCTTACTGATCGAAAAAGTCACAGCAGGAGAAAATCTTGCGGTTACAGGTTCACACTATTTATTTACATTTTTTCAAGACGTTTCGCATCGTCCAGATGCTCAACCTCAATGGTTTATTTTCCTTAAATTGATTTATTTATACGTTGATAAAAAATAAAAACTAAAAAGTACGTCTGGAATTTATTGCTGGTAAAAATCAAATAGTGGACATCTGCCTATATGCAATTTTCTTCATAATGGACAACTTACCTGACTTTTTTGTTACATACATGAATAGAGTGTGAAAATTATACCTCTCGGATCTTCAGAATTTTTTTAACACATATTTAATATAATTATTATATATATTGAATATAGTATTCCTCATGGAGGCATTCTTCCCTGAATCATAAAATTGTCAACAAAAATTAGATATAATGGAGTATCAACCTCATTTTTTTTTTAATTGCAGAAATGGATAGAGCGTGCAAATTTAAGTAATGCTACCCTGATTTTTTTTCAGATTTTTTAGAGCCCGGGAACTATTTTTAAAAAATTATTAAAAGTCCTTTTGGTGACGTCACAAGGCGGCAAGTCCTATCCTTTTTTTAAGCAGAGGTGCCGCGTGACGTCTTAAAAAGGACTTTCAATAATTTTTTTAAAAATACTTCTAGGGCTGTAAAAAAATCTGAAAAAAATTAGGGTAGCACAACGTTGCACCCTCTATCCATTTCTGCAATAAAAAAAATTGAGGCCGATACTACATTATTCTCTCTTTTACCTGATACATTAATTTTCATGTGTACTAAATATTTACACATTTCTATGGAGATATATAGAGATTAGAATTTGACAATAAGACATTGTGATGAAGTCACCAAGTGAGTTGCCTGATGGTCGAGTCTGTTGGCTGATGTCATCACATTGCAGAGTCAAATTCCAATCTTCTCATCTTGTTAAAAACAGAGCTAAATATTAAACACACACAAAAATTAGTAGTATCAGGGAGAAGGAAATATATGTTTTTGTCAAAAGTTTTATATATGTTTCTTTATAAAATAAAAATAGGGTCAAAATATCATAAAGAAGTGTGGCTGTCAAACACTGAATTTTTAAAAATTAATATACATATATATGCTCATAGATTCATTTAAAAAATTAAAAAAATTGTGACATCAACCTAGAAATACTTACAATTAGTTGCACAGGTAACTTATTAGCAAATTGCTTTGGTATCGAAGGGACCATAAAAAATGCCTTATTATTTGCTTACAATATGTATTGAATTTATTGAGTGAAGGTCAGACGATGCTGCTTCTCTTATCACTCATACCTTGATACCAATCATCTTTTATGATGTCATCCATAAGGCCTATGTATATATGGTTCTGCCGGTACATCCAATTCAAAGAAAAATATGTTAAAATATGGCCAGATTGGACATTTTTATAAAGTGTACATTTCTACAAGGATGCACAGGACATCATGTCCTGCAAATGAGTTTGGATACTAATTTTTTCAATGTAAAACCAAAATGTATCAACAAAGTTAATACTTTCTAACTAATAAGTTACCGATGCAACATTGTTTTCGGCAGAACCACATCAATGGACACTTCACGCACCAGCATAATGATTGTTCAATTAATTCACTGTATTCAAATATGCAGTTTCTAAAAAGCATTCAAACTAGAGCATGATCCTTACAATTTATCTTCACCTAACTGAAGCTATATTCTTACTTGAATGATACAAAAGCAATGTGAAGCCTAGACAAAATTAATGTGCTAGAGGCAGATTTGATCATCAGGCAAGCAGTATAAATATAATATATAAGTTATGTACAAAAAAAAAAAAAAAAAAATGAAATATTGTATACGGTACGTACTTGAGGGCTAGAGCCTCCTCTTGTGCAGCTCGTTGGTTGAGCAGGTCCTTGATTTCTCCCTTCAAGGCAGTCACAGTATCAGTTTGAGTCTTCAGTTCATCCTCTAAGCTCTGCCTGACTGATTCTGTTGAAGCATGGCGCTGACGCCAATCTGACACCTCTTTGCATTTATCACTAATTTCTTGTTGCAATTGCACATACTTCAGATTGGTGTCGTAACTTTCAGAATGAATTTTTTCGTTCTCTTTCATCTGGGATTCAACTTTATTTTTCAGACTTTCATTTTCTGAGGAAATTTCAGACATCTTTATCTTCATTTCTTCTAAATGCTTCAAAGTTTCACTTGCTGTATTTTTAGCTTCTGATTCATCAGCTTCCTTTTTGTTCAGTTTGTTGTTTAGAAGAGATACATTTTTCTTGGTGTTGTAAATCTCATCAACAGCCTTTGCTAGTTCTCTAGTTTTAGCTGACAAATCTGTTTCTAGGTTTAGAATTGAAATCTTTAAATTATTTTCTCGAGTCTTAGAGGCATCCAGTTCAGATTTACAAGTATGCAGTTCCTTAATTAAAAGTTCAACTGTTGCCTTCAAGGAAATTATTTCATTTTCATCTTCCACCTGTCTCTGTTCAGCACATTGAGCATCATTCCCAAGAAATGCGACTTCTTTATTATTTGTCTCCAGTTTAATAGATTCATCTTCCAGCTGCTGCTGTTGCACAGTCTTGTATTCCAGTAATAATGTTTCTTCTGAATCTGACCCTTGAAGGGCCATGATTCCATGTTGTTGTTGATTCACATTACGATGATTTGCGTCTTGTGGTAGAGACATCTGAAACAAGTTTGACTTATTTACAACTGTCAAGTAGAAGATAAAAAAAAAAAATGTAGATTTTAATTGAGTAATTTCATTGGATTCTTGGTTAAAAGGTGCAATATCTGAGCTAATATTTACTTGACAGTTGACAATTAATTATTGACTCTCAGTAAAACAATCTATCTGTGAAGTTTTTTATTTTACAAATAGCATGTTTTGCCATAGAACCATAAATTTTTCAACAGAAAGACAGACTGATGCTGGAATCACTGTCAGTTGTTTGAATGTCAAAAATTAATTAAATTTTTTATTTATTTTATTGTATGTAAGACTACATGCAGTTATTGAATATTTAAATCCGAAGTATTACGAAGTGAGATTGGCCAAAAGAGCGCTACAACGACGAATATTTAACCAATAATATTGTGTCACTTGAAGTTCTCCTTTTTGCTCTATATATATATACACATATATATTTTTCCTTTTTTTTTTTCAACTTGCTTTTTTAAAAGCTATAATGTAATACTTAATTTTTTGTATTTTTTGTATTTTTTTTTTTTTAAATGGCTTTTCCTACTTGGTGGGTCACACCGTGAGTCCATCAACATACCTTGGTATCCATGATGTTGATGTTGTCACACCAGATTTTGATTACTTTTCTCCTCTATTAGTACGTACTAATAGAGGTTATAGTACGTATTCAAGTACTTCCTTGAATTATAACCTGTAAACAAATATAAAAAACACGCATTAATTCATTCATTTTTGTAGAACAGATTTCAAATGCATAAGGACGGCAAAAATCCACTGCAAAATTAAGATAAAAGTTCAACCCAGAGTCTTCTTAACTTATAGATACAGAACTCAGCAGGTCTCGATCAGTAAGAACAATGAATTTATCATGCATTACATATTATGTATTTATTTACTGTATGGTGTATATATAATTATATTTCTGGCCACATGCAGACTCAAGAGATAAAATACAAAAATAATATTGCATGATACAAACAGTTGGTGTTTATTCATAATATACACCAATGGAGGGAGAAACAGCGAGGGCTGGAGTATATATAAGCATACCAGTTTTCTGATTTTTATTTCAATGGTAACAAGTAATTTATTTGTTTATACCACCATGCACTGGTATTTGCTATAAAACATTATAAATATTAGTCCATATGTTTCTAGCAGTGCATGTTTTTGCTAATTTTATATAATATAATAAATATCAAAATTTTTAAATTTTAAAACAAAAAAGCGTCTTCTTTTGAGATGAAAAAGGAACAAAAAAAGCAGTTTCTGAGCTCCAGAATCTGCAGATTCGGCTGTCGTCTGAAAGAAATTGTTCTTGTTTAATCTTTCACTTGAATAAAACCTTCACAATTTACCTCAAGGCTTATTAACTTGAGCACCGTTGGTACTCCGGCACTTGTCCAGATGGTCCTCCAGTTCTCGCCACACGTTGCTGAGAATCAATGGCAAGACTGACTTGATTGCTGCGGTGATGCGTTGTTTGAACCTCGAACATCTCGCTAAGATGTCTTAATTGAAGACTGGGTCTTTCACGTAGCCCACAGAAAGAAGTCGGGTGGAGTGAGGTGGGACAATTGCCTGAACATTCAAATTAATGGTGATGAATCTGATATTTTGCCCGTCACCCTCGGCGTTCCACAAGGGGGTAAAATTTTCACTACACTCTTTGGTATTGGGATTAACGACCTGCCTGAGCATGTAGATCCTGAAGTAATAAAATATGCAGATGACACTACGGCATTTGTTTCTGCTGATACAGAGGAGTTTGATTCAGTTAGCCAATAAAGTTGTTAAAGATGTTCAAGATTACTGTACTGCATGAGAATAGACTTATGTTAAATAAGGATAAAACTGTGTTCATACAGTTTCATTCTCCCCAATCACCTCCTGATAAGACTTATTTGATTAAAATTTTGAATACCCCAATTAAAAGGGTGCCTTGTGCGAAATTTTTAGACTGGACAACTCATGTGAATGAAATATGTAAAAGAATTAATTGGGCAAATTTTGTTTTGTATACATTACGTGATCATGTATCTCAAAAAACATTATTCACTGTATATTATTCTTATGTGTATCCTCATTTGGCTTATGGATTAATTTTTTTTGGTAGTTATTCCACTCATTTGAATAGACTCTTCATCTTGCAAAAACGTGCTTTGCGTACTATATTCTTCATTACAGATACTTGTGTCTTACATTTTAGGGTGAATAATGTTTTAACTTTACCTTCAATGTACATTTTAAATTGCTGTGTATTTAAGCGCAAGTATTCTGAATTGTACACATGTAATGTTGATACTCATTTGTATAATACAAGAAACAAAGATAAGTTATTACAGAAAGACATAACTGCTCAGTTCGAGAAAAGTTCTTTTTATCAAACTGCAAAAATTTATGATTTTTTGCCAAATAGTATCAAAAATATTGAAAGTGACGTTGTTTTTAAAAAAAGTTTAAAAAAGATATTGATTGAAGAAGAGTTCTATTCAGTGAAATCATATTTTAGTAAAAAAATTAGTGAAAGTGTTCTGATTAATGTACCTGTTAATAATTGACTTTTTTATTATTGTATTTATAAATGGGTAAAATTTATATCGATTGTGCTATGCTTTATGTTTTGTTTTCAGTGTCTGACGTGAACCATGTTGTATGTACACTCATTCCATCAAAAAATATAACAAGAATGGGCCTTTGTTATCACGGTTCGAAGTGCAACTCTCGGCTCTAAGCTTATCACAGCGCTCCGTGTAGGCGTGCTGTCTCATCGGGGCTAGCCACTCACTTTATTTGCCTGACCGCCCGGTCTCTCTCTCTCGATAAAATGTAACACAACAATAAACTTCGTGAATATGAAAAATGGCGTGCACCATTTTTCTGTTCCAATAATATTGTATTTATAGGTTGATTTTATTAAAAACCGTAATAAGTATTTGAAAATCATGATTAAAAATTTAAAATTTCCAAACAATTTCGACAATATTGAATTCGGACATAATAAATATATTTTTATAATATTGTATAATCCTGAGTTGAAACAAATTTCATCTTTTATTCGCTATTAACCTATCTTCTCGTCTTTTCTCCTCTTATTTTGCACCATTGTAGAGGAAAAAAGAGGGGAAAAGATGAGATTACTTCTTTTTTCCTCTTATTGAGCATAAACTGATAGAAATATTGTCTTTATTTCAACCTCAATTTTGACAGAGGAGGAAAGATGCCGTGTGTTAGAGGTAAAAAGATTAGATTTAGGCGTGTTAAGGATGAATTGAAGACGTAAATATTAAACTCAGGATATTTATTACTATGATCGGTAACTTTCTGAAAAAACTAACAAAATTGTAACCATTGTGTTCGTTAATATTATATAATATTTCATTATATATTCTAATAACAAGCATAAACTGCAATAGCAGAAAAAAAAATATTGATAAAATATAATTATATATATATTTTATATATAAATAAATGTAATATATTTTATCAATCATTTTTTTTTTCTGTCACTTAGCGATCATGTAATATAGTAATAAATGTACCTAGTTTAAAAATTACATCTTCAACTTATCTTTAACATGTCTAAACCTTATCTTTTTACCTCTAACACACGTCATATTTCTTATTCGCTCAAAATTTAGGTTGAAATTAAGACAATATTTCTAACACTTTATGCTCGATAAGAGGAAAAAAGAAGTAATCTCATCTTTCCCTCTAAAATGGTGCAAAATAGGAGGAGAAAAGACGAGAGGAAAGGTTAATTGCGCGAATAAAAGATGAAAATTATTTATACAATATTATAAAAATATATTTGTTATGTCCGAATTCAATATTGTTGAAATTGTTTGGAAATTTTAAATTTTAATCATGCCTTTCAAATACTTATTACGGTTTTTAATAAAACCAACCTATACTTTAAATACAATATTATTGAAACAGAAAAATGGTGCAGGCCATTTTTCTTATTCACGAAGTTTATTGTTGTATTACATTTTATCGAGAGAGACCGGGTGGTCAGGCAAATAATGTGAGTGGCTAGCCCCGATGAGACAGCACGCCTACTAGGAGCGCTGTGATAAGCTTGGAGCCGAGAGTTGCACTTCGAACCGTGATAACAATAACAAAGGCCCATTCTTGTTATATTTTTTGATGGAATGAGTGTACAACCAGTTGTTCCAAAATAAAAATAAATAAATAAATGTTGGAGCAGTAAGCCATATATTCCTTAGCTGGTCCAAGCCAAAGAGGAGTGGGGCGCTCCACATCATATTCCAGAAAGATGGAGCGTCTTCTATTTAGCTAGGCATATGCAGTGCATGATTTCTGAACCAGGTCCAGGCGCGGATCCAGGGGGGGGGGGGCGATCTTAAGGTTCCAAAATATATTGAGATGTTACCCCTCCTCCCACTCCAAAATTATTTAACATTGCAGAGGATAGGGCACCGCCCTCCCCTCCTTCCTCCCAAAGCTTCGCGCTGGATCCACCCCTGCTCAGCTAGGTCACTAGATCGGCTGTGATGGCCCTACTTTGTGGGCCCCTAGTTGTACCACACCTCACACTATCTCTGTCGGGTTCCTCCTCTGTGGGGTTACGTGAAAGACAAAGTCTTCAAGAAACCTGTGCGAGACGTCCGAGAGCTCAAATAGTGTATCAATATATCACCTCAGCCATTGAGTCAGTCTCGCCGGCGATTCTGCACAATGTCTGGCGAGAACTGGAGGTCCGTCTGGACTCTGGACACTTTTAAGTGCCGGAGTATGATACCATGACCAGTGCTTATGTGGAAAAGCCTTAATTGAGTTAAATTTTTACTCAAGCGAAAGATTAATTGATGAGAACAATTTTTTTCAGATGAGAGCCGCACGATTCTGGAGCTCAGAAACGGTCATTCTTGCTCCTTTTTGTCTCAAAAGAAGACATGTCCACGCAATGCTTTTTTTATTTTAAATTTTAAAAATTTGAGCTCTTTAATTTGATATTATATTACATATATATATATATTCATGTTGTCATCGCGCTCGTGCTTCGATCATGTTTTAAATTAATTTGCTTGCCAATTCATGCATGGGAATACCTGTGGACCAGAGCGTACTTGATTAGGAGGCCACAACCCAGCCGGCGCCCGGCGCGATCGTCATCTGTCGAGACATTAGCCGTCCGGAATTTAAAAAATAACATGCAATGTAATCGGGAGGAAATATTTTTTTTTAAATATATATTTACTTGATATTAATGAAGGTGTTTTGTAGTGCGATAATACTTCAATGTATCTCCCGTTTGCTAATTATTTTATTTAGTTCATAAATATCATACTTCTTGAGAAATAAGACGGTAAAGTTAGGGCGGGAACTTGGTTCTATCTTCCAAGCTTTAGTAATGTATCATGACGTCACGAAATATTGAAAATACAAAAGTACTTGAATCAACTTTCATACATTATTTTCGATGTAGTAAGTAACTTTACTTGATATATATAAAGTATAGAAATTGCAATTAAGTAAAGTGAAAGTCACTCGCTATGAAGAAAGGCTTTCAATGTTCATATGACGTCATCGCCAGAAAACTGACTTTTATTACTTCGCGCATGGCAGCGCATGCGCAGATGTAACAGAAGTCGGGTTCATAAAAGTTTAATTAAAGTGTATTAATAATAGGTCTGTTCGTAAACCCTGCTCGGTGTACACTTTCTACACCCAATCGACCTTATATCCCATGTACATAAGGTCGATTGGGTGCAGAAAGTGTACACCGAGCAGGGTTTACGAACAGGCCTATTGTTTTTGCGTGAAAAAAAAGGTTGATGTCCAGTAAGATTAAACTATATTAGAGTTAAACTTGTTTCATTTTCAAAACTTTAGCATACAGCGTAATTGTCGTAAACCGCGACCAAAGTGAAGCCCTCTCCCATTTGATTACACGCAAACCTGCTGCTCAGTAGGACCGTAGGATGGCTATTGAAAAGTGGGCGCAGTCGTGCTGTACGTGGCCTCCTAATCAAGTACGCTCTCCTAATCAAGTCAAGGATTTTGTATGTACATACAAAATCCTTGAATCAAGTACGCTCTGTGTGGACACACGCCGTACCCTGCAGTTCATATATAATACATGCCATGCATATATATATGCATATTATATAATTTATAATACAGTACCAAAGTTTTTACTTGCTTCGAAAAATTCCATGAGCTATAAGCTAGCTATAATATAGTTTTGTTCTTATACCTATGCATACCTACTGCATGATATTCACCACCATCAAGGTTCCTCCTGATCCTTCTATGGTTCTGTTATGTTTCTGAACAGGTCTCGTCTCACTCGTCTGCATGCATGTACAGTACCGTCTAATATCGTGGTCTGCAGTATGGTAATTGTACTAGTTACCGGCCACACTACAGTGTATGTTATCTCTGTACTCTGCAGGTCTGCACCAGCCTATATATTATTCTCTCTGCACCATCAGCCCACCCAGTTATGAGCCAGCATTCCACCAGCCAGAGAGAATGCCACCAGCGGAAGCAGAAGCACACAGCCAGATCGGGTTTCACCAACACCAGTTGAAGTTGGTTTATGGTTTCTGCAATCTGCAGCCCTGTTGTTTAGTTTCGTTTTTTAGAGTTTAGAGCGAGTGTGCCGATTTGCCGGCAGCGCCCGCGCAGTTACGCACATCAGCTGACATGACGCGTTCCTTGATGACCTTGATGATCACGCTCATGCCCGGAAAACGTGAAAACGTTGCCAAGTTTATATGACCCCTAGATAGAAGATTTTAATCAGAAGAAACCGGAAAGCGAAAATCGGGAGGGGGACATAATTGACTTTTTAATCAGAAGAAACCGGAAAGCAAAATTCGGAAGGGGGACTTTTTAATCAGAAGAAACCGGAAAGCTTACAGTGTTGCCGGACGAAAGGCTAGTAGTTATATCTCTGCGCGCTTGTTCAGACACAACGTAAAACCAAAACAGCTGAGAGTAATGATAGATGATAGAAAGGAGGGAAAACTCGTGAGAAAACGTCTCTTCTTGCACTTGCAACGACTTGTCTTCTTGTGTATGCATAAAACAGACTAATAATTGTGTAATTTACACAAACAATTTTGTGCGCTGAGTGTTGTGGAAGTCGTGCTAAATATTTTGTTATTTACTTTAAAAACCTATTAAGGGTAAGGTAACGCCACCAATGTTAAAAAAAATCCCTCTCACAAAAATTCTGAAAAAAATTTAAAATGTTCTCCTCTACACCCCCTATCAGTAGCTAAAATATCAGGTATACAAATACGATCTAGTTTTTGAGTTATGAATTTTTAAAGTTGACCATTTTAACATGGGAGTTTCATTTCTCCATGTTAAAGTAGTCAACTTTAAAATTTTATAACTCAAAAACTAGATCGTATTTGTATACCTGATATTTTAGGTACTGATAGGGGGTATAGAGGAGAACATTTTAAATTTTTTTCAGAATTTTTGTGAGAGGGATTTTTTTTAACATTGGTGGCGTTACCTTACCCTTAAAACTCGTGACTATATTTATCTACTAAAAATGACAAAGTTGACAATACTAGCACCTCAACTGCGAAGTGTACTAGCACAAGCTGGGTGTACCCAGCAACCATTATTTGAAAGAAGCAGTAATATATTATGTTTAAATGACATTTTGAAAAAACGTTGGCAATCCTTTAATGCATCTGATGAACGTAACTCTTCTGCAAATACAAAAAAATCAACTTTCATGGCAGGATTGTGTTCTGGTACCTTGATAGTTGCTGGAATAGGAATTGGATGGTCGCTATGGTCAGATAAACCGAGCTCTCAGAAAAATTTTTTTAGCATTAACTTCTCCACCGTGAAAGCAGCACTTCCAACGGATCCTCCAGACGAAACGAAAAACAAGGAAAGCAAACGTCGTACACATAACTTTATTGCTGAAGTTATACGTACCTGTGGTCCCTCAGTTGTGTACATTGAAATCATTGATCCCAGATTTGACAGGTAAATATAATATTATGCTATTATTCCCCTCCCCCCCCCCCCCCCCAAAAATGCATACTGGTATGCATACAATTTATTTTCCACTGCAAAATTTACGAGTATGTGCATACACTCAATCGGGGGGTATCGGACTCGTTAAGGATGTTCACTCAGTTCTAATCTCATGTTTCTTATATTACAGTACTTACAATAACGTCATTACTTTTGTTAGTACCCTAAATGTTGCTCTACATGATGGTATACTTTTAATTTCTAGAAATAAACTCAAGACGGCATAAATTTGCGAGTGAAATAAGGTAAATTGAAGACGCCATCTTTCCTAAATCGGTACGGATCATATGATAATCGGAAAAACACTCGCGTGTGTTTCGGGCATTGCGCGGGAAACTGATTTGGCGGCAAATTTTTGAATTTCTACAGAAAGGATTTATTTTTCAAATGGACAAATTTTAGTTTCACTTAATGCTTACGTTATTAAAGCATACTTAGATTTTTTTTTACATTATTTAATTGAATTCTACTATTTATTGTTCTACAAATTAATTAAATATTACTTAATTAAATAATTAACCTTCCATAAGTTCAAGATTAATTGCTAAAGTAACAGCGACGGCACGTCAATTTTCCCATAAAAATTAATTTAGTTTTTTTCTAAAAATTGTTTTAGTATATTATATGGAACTGAAATCCAAAATTTCCACCTCATAATTTTTTCAAAGAAAAAATCTTATATAATTATGTTGGAGAGGACGTGTCGTCTTATAGCTAGCATGAGGACTTTATACCTGATAAAAACCCATATGATCCGATCTATTGAATGAAAATTTGTGGAATGGCCGTATGAAAAAGTATAGCCGTGTTTTCTGTGGCCCGAGCTTCCACCGAATAACGTTGAAAATAATTTCATAACCCAACCAAGTTTCTGTGAGAACATCATAAAAAACTCTTATGGGATTTTTTATTAACACTGAAAATTTTCCACCAAAAAATATATAATTATCATGCATTATATATTTTTCCCCGGCCCCTCAGCTAAGCAAGTGTTTTTAGTTCCTGCAAGATACAACACAGACAGAGCATAAATATAATAAAAAGTGTATATTATTAAACTTGCGTAGTGCACTTGACCGGGTCTCGTCAGATCACCGAAGACAAGCAACGTTGAGCGTGGTTAATAGTTGGATGGGTGACCATTTTCAACAAAAAACATGCACGTTTCCCACCCAAGGGTAAATCGTTGCGCTTTTCCACTCTATGTGGTTCCCCTGGCTTTGAACCATTGCACTTCCGGTTCATTGACAAAAGCTGTAGCGTCCGTCCTGGCTGAGGTTTCCACGTTTCCCTCAGTCGCAGCAAATGCCGGGATGGATTTGCAAGGCCGTGGCTGCTCCCGTTCCGGAAGAGCCCGCGAAACGCTCAAGTTAGGGTTTCGGAAGGTTTGGGGTTTCAAAGTAGTATGTAATTAGTAAATAGAAGTACCCAATAGTGTTTTATTAAAAAAATAAAATAAACTAGAATTAATTATAACAAAGAGAACAATTTTTGTTAATTTTGTGCAAAATTTATATTATTATTAATTTATCATAATATTTTTTATTACACACATTATGTATTTATAGTTTCAGACAGTATGGAATAAGTCTTAATTGGTGTCCTAGCCAAACATAATTACTGCACCATAACCCTTTTTGTTTTCTTAATATTTTGTATACCTCGGTGCGTCTTATATATATAATAAATTTTGAGATGTAAATGCAGCGGGTTCACAACTTGGCTGAGCAGAGGTAAAAGAGCTGGTGGCTCACTGCCTCTCAGCTAGTAGAAGTAGATACTTACTCCTTGTGCCTCACATGGACTGATTTTGATGCTTACTGGCTCCCCATTTCTCAGTTACGCTATGTTGGTTACCTGGAGGTGGTCGTGCCTATATTTAAAGTTACAGTATCTTCAGAGTTGCAGCTGCATGCATTATGATTCAATCATAATTTCGCTGATTTTTAAAATTTACTGCCTGCAATGCGTGGTGAGTTTTTGTGTTCTTTTTTTTTTTTTTGGCCTCCCCCTCCCCTGAACCTCAACTTAAATTTACACTCTCATTACAGGTAAAATCCAATTATGGTGTGATAAAAAATAACATAATAATAATAATGAAAAAGAAAAATCAAAATAATGAATAAGTTAGTGTTGCTTGAGAGATTTAAAAAGGTATAATATAATATACACCTTCAATATTTTGTCACAATTTTTTATGCAGACTCTAAACACAAATAGTTGTCTTCAAGCAAATTAGGTCTCAAGCAAGGTCAAGCGTGGCGCAGTGCATTGACCGGTTCTTGTTAGATCACCGAAGTCAGGCTACGTCGAACATGGTTAGTACTTGGATGGGTGACCGTTTCAAGTAAAAAATACGCTGCTCCCTCCCTGGGGTAAATTCATCTCGCTTTCCACCCAGTGCAGTGATGCACTTGTGTGTGGTTCCCCAGGCTTTGGACATCGCTTTGGTCCATTGAGAAAAAGTAGAGGTGTCCGTCCTGACTGAGGTTTTCCACGGTTCCCTCAGTCTCACTTCAGCGAATGCTGGGACGCATAAGCATGCAGGCCGTGGCCATGCACTATCCGTTCCCTACCTTATCCCTACCCAGTACCCCGCCGCGAGCTGTAAGCTCTTAGGGGTGTATCCTTGTATATTAAAAAAAAATTATAAGCGAGAACGGTCACAGGCTGAGCCATTTTGCCGTTCACCTTGGCAGGGGTGACCCAGCATCTGGGTGCCTTCGTCCTTTGCCTACTAGGAGTTGGGGAGTTTGACGGTGGGAGCAACAAGGGTCACTGACCAAGAGAGAGCCGTTGAACTCTTTGGGGAGACCCAGCACCTTGGCGTCTTTGTCAGTTACCCATTGATGGAGTTAGTCGATCTTGGCAACAAGGGTGTCTTAGCCATGGGTGATAAAAGTTATTGTTTTCCTTGGATAACCTGCAGCATTTTTTATTGCATATTTGGATAAAGAATTTATTCATATCTTAAAGATTTTTTTCAAGAATTTTGTATTGAATTCTCTAGCACCGTTAAAATCAAGCTGTAAAGCAAAGAAACGGTACGTCAGAGTCATGGATCTATTTAACGCGTAAGCACAGAAAAAGGCGTTAAACAAGTGTAACAATTAATAACACAGCGTGTTGCAACACAATTTTAAAGGGTGCCAGAGGACTAAAACAATTAAAAAAAATACAGTTCATACATAAATGAAGGTTTTGTATCCATAATAATATGCAATAAAAAAACATGCAGTTTGTCCATTATAATAATGCCATATGCTTAAACAATAATTGCTTGATCTGATTTTTTTAGGTAAGTAAATTTTGTTGACTGGAGACAATTAAAAAAACTGTCTTGTAATATGTATAGTGCAACGTGCAACATGATGATCACATCATGCAGCTACTTTAACAGAGTTAGTGAAGTGGGACGTTCGATCCATGTCTGAAGTCAAGAAGCGACAAGAAGTGTCCCTTTTTGTAACTTTAAGATTTAAACTTCTTCTATCAATATTTTATACCTATCTTACTGAATTTAGGCCTAATAATCCTCATTTAGCATTGTTATAAGGTTTCTGTCACAAAAAACAAGTTTTCATTTCAAAGTAAAATCACAAGCCCACTTCACACGAGATTTGTAGCAAGGATACCAGAAGTGGACTCACAATTTAATACCACGCAATCATATTTACCACTGAAAAGAATAACTAATAACTCATAGGAAGTTATTAACAATATTATTCTCAATATATTTATGCCAAAAAATACGACTTCTACGTGTTTCGCGCGTCTTGAAAGCTTAAATGTGAAAAATTTGAAAATCAGCTGTTTAACTAGAAATCGTCATTTTCGTAAATTATGGCATTTCGGTAACAAAAATATCGTGTTTTCAATGGAAATTTAACTTCAATTAGTAAAAAAATGATAAAATAGTGTAAAAATGGAACAAGTAATTCAATTTTTGTGAGTAAATATAAAGTTAATTACAACAATAGCTATAAAAACGTGATAATGCCCGCCTTTGGGGTGATGCCCGATACCCCTCGATTGAGTGTACAGTACACCACGCAGCCCGGTAACCAGACCCCCTTAAGGGTAAGGTAACGCCACCAATGTTAAAAAAAATCCCTCTCACAATAATTCTGAAAAAAATTTAAAATGTTCTCCTCTACACCCCCTATCAGTAGCTAAAATATCAGGTATACAAATACGATCTAGTTTTTGAGTTATGAATTTTTAAAGTTGACCAATTTAACATGGGAGTTTCATTTCTCCATGTTAAAGTAGTCAACTTTAAAAATTTATAACTCAAAAACTAGATCGTATTTGTATACCTGATATTTTAGGTACTGATAGGGGGTATAGAGGAGAACATTTTAAATTTTTTTCAGAATTTTTGTGAGAGGGATTTTTTTTAACATTGGTGGCGTTACCTTACCCTTAAGACATTTTTCACTTTTAACAATTTTTATCTGCCATATTTAGGGGTCTTAAAATTATGAAAAAAATATTAACATGTTGAATGGAATATAGCAATTGAGTTTATCATAATTTCAGTTCCATATCAGAGCATCTCTTTAAGTAAAAAAAAAAAAAAAATTGTGTGGAGGGACATGAAAATAAAAATGTTCCGGTTTTGGTCCAGGTCTGCTTTTGGACTCCTTATAGCCAAAAAAAGTAAAAAAAATAAAATTTTAACCCATTAACCAAATCAGCCTTTTCATAAAAATAACAACTGCAATACCGTGATATTTTTTTTACTAGTGAAGAAAAAATAAAAACGAATTATTTGTTAAAAACCCTGTTTTTATTCGTTTTTGATTTTTTTTTTGAACCAGTAAAAAAATTATCAAGGTATTGCAGTTGTTATTTTCATGGAAGGGAGAGTTTGGTTAATCAGTTACAATTTTCTTTTTTTTTTTACATTTTTTGCCAATTTTCTTTTTTTTTTACATTTTTTGCCTACTGTATAAGGAGCCTAAAAGCAGGTCGGAACCAAAACAGGGCTAAAATCCAAAACTGGGCTGTGCACTGTACACATAATATAGGTTATCTTATGGGAAATGAATGTTAATTATGTAAAATTATTGGTCATGCATGGTACATATTATATAGAGCCAATAATGCTATTGCGGTCTGTGTTCTAGTGGGCAAAATGAGGTGGTACTACAGTTAACAATGAAAAAGGCTGCATTGAACTGACATTATAAACAATTTTGTTTAATTACTGTACATACAGTATGCATATATAATTATAAATCAATGGTGCTGCGTTAATTTTGACTACAGTAAAGGTCCGTTCACATAATCCGATTTTGCTATGGAACTATGCTGTAGCTCGCCATAGCAAATGTTGATTACGCCGTATAACCTCATAGTTTCCTGCTGTGGGGTTCTATGGCACCCCGTAGAAAAATCAAACTCATCTTGATGTTGCTAAGGTATTCGTGTAATTTTACTACGCCGCAACAGCAACAAACGAGCAAGAGTATGTGAAAAGCTTGTGGCATTCCTGGTGACTTGGTAGCAAAATCGGACTACATGTGAAAGCTTCTTTACAGCGTTTACTGCCATTACTCAAACTGACCTATAAATTGGCACAAAGTTGCCAATGTTATTAACAGCTTTTACTGCTTGTTGGTAAAAATAAACAAGAAAATTTGGTGACCCTGTTCTTAATGTTAATTGTTAATTGCCATGGGGATCAGTAGAAAGAAAACAAAAATTAAAACAGTATTATACTGTATATCGTTTCATAGTGAATTATATGGAGCATTATATTATACTCTATATTCATGCAAATCAATCGCAGGATCATATGTTAAATTTGTTCTGAGGTACTGAATGAATGACCTGTCTCTGATATGGATCAGTTGATGCCACCTAAATATTACTGTTACAAGGTGAGGTGTTGCATGACAACTGTTGTACACAGACAACTGTGAACATAATGTACAGTACAGTACATGTAAACTGGATATTGTAATACTTCATTCATTCAGTGTTCCATTTTTAGTACTGTGACACAGCTTGTGAAAAATTATAAATGTACAAGGCAGTACATTTTTTAAAGTGCATCATGCCGTTCTAAACTTATATGTTACACTCTTTCTTTTTCTAGAGTGGTGTCCAATGGATCTGGTTTTATAGTTGAGGAAGATGGTCTGATCTTGACAAATGCTCATGTTGTAGCAAGTCGAGTACATAATAAAGTTCATGTAAGTACTAATTAAACTGCTTGGAGTTCTATAAATTAACTCTGTACCATAATTAATATAGTTGTGACTGTTTTTAAAGGGGAAGACTGCTTTCAATTACCATAATTTTAACTTTTTGGTAAAATTCTTTCAAGTGATGAGTCAAACACTGTTTCTGACACCTGGATTTGTAGATAGTGATGAGCACACTTCATTTCATCTACTGGAGATGTGATGTTTCAACTTGCCAGATACTTTGGCTCATTGGTATGTCATGTGCTTTAAGTTATGAGATATATGCATGGTATTGGTCAGGACTGGTTGAACACCAGTCAACCCTGACGGGCTGAAATGTCACATCTCCCACCAATGAAGCGTGTTCGTTATTATGTGCCAAGCAGTAAAAGCCGGCAGACATGGCGTTTGATCAACTGATAATAAAAATTAATTAGAAATGGCCTTCCTCTTTAAATATGCATAATATATAATGGGGAATTCTCTTACAACTCAAATTTTAATTTAATTACTATATCATGATAGGGTACATATTAACAATAAGTTTGACTTAAGTTTCAACTTTTTTTACTCAAATTTGAGGACTCTGAAGGGATTATTAGAATAGGGGCAAAGTATGCAACCCGCGCGCAAACCTGAAAATTGTGACGTAGAAACTCCCTAGTTAACACACAACAACTGCTTGATATCATAGTTTGAGCGTCAAGGAGTGATTTGCTATAAATTTTAGTAACACGATCGAAATCAGCGGGTTTTTCTACCCTAGTATCAATAGTTTTGTCTCTAATATCAGTTTACTTTAAGAGTGATAATCAAAAATATAAATTTATTGCAGGAAAATTTCACCTGCTAGGCAGTTTCTACGTCACGTTTTGGCGCTAAATTCAAAAGAAGGAAGATTTTTAAAAAATTCCCTTGTCTCCAATTTTGAAAATTGAAACTTTTTTGTTTAGGGACGTTTAATTTTAAGGCATAGAGCATCTGAAAAAAAAATTAATATAAATGTAGGAGAATTCCCCATTATGTATATCGATGGTTCTGCAGAGAAAGCGCTGGTTTGCATTCTCCGAAATGAACAAAATGATGGGTTTGCCTTTTCAGTAAAGTTTAAAATTGCAACAATAAAGGATAAAAAAGAAACCTTTTTGCAAAGGCAAAAATCCTTCATTTTCATTCCGGAGAATGCAAACCAGCGCTTTCTCCGCTGAACCATCGATATATGTAGAGTAACTTTTATGGAATCGGAACATAATATTTATTTATATATACGTGTACTACTATGTATCAGAAGTCAAATTGATAGATTTTAGCTAAATGTTGTATTTCAAGTGGCCATCCTATAGAGATCATATTAGTTTGATAGTTAGATGCTACCATGATGATACATTGTGCATGAAAAGTGTAGTTCTTCAAAGTTTTGATTATTTTTTTTTTAAAATTTTAATCAGATTCAAATGATTCAGTTGATATGCCTCTTGCTCTTTTTATAGTCTCTTTAAGTTGTCTTTTCTAACAGGAAGAAGTTTTATTTTTTAGCCAACTATTAAAAACACATTTCTATATAAATACAGTATGTAGAAAGTAGGAATTTATTTTTTTCAATTAACCCTCCTAAAAACTAAAAATATTTAATTTGGTAATGTAAATGAAAGCATTTAAGGGGGGAGGGGAAGGATAATCATCTTGAATCAAAAATAATGAGAAACTTATTTTAAACTTTCATTCTGGTAATCAAGAGAACTAATAAAATTAAAATTAACAGTATGTTGTAAAATAAAAAGGATTGTAAAAATTCCTCAATGCACACTCTAGATGCAGCTACAACCACTAGTTTTAATTTGACAAGTCACGTCACAAATAACAAAAATATAATATTTAATTTGTTTAACCTTTAACTTTCCTTCTTGTTAAGAAAATATTTAAGTAAATATTTTTGTCTAAATCAAAACGTTTATTTATATTCAGGTTAAACTGCAAGATGGACGCTCATTTACAGGACAAGTAGAAGACGCAGACATGACTTCAGATCTAGCGCTTGTGAGGATCCCTTGTGTAAGTAATTTAGCACTTACTTATATTTTGTCTTGTGTTCAATTGAATTTTGTATTTTCCCAGCGCAAGTTACCAGTTATGAAACTAGGAGTTTCGAGCGAGCTGGAAGCAGGTGAATGGGTTGTTGCTATTGGAAGTCCATTGTCACTCTCCAATACAGTTACTGCTGGTGTGGTTAGCTCAACCAACAGGAAAGGTACCGAGCTTGGACTACATGGGAAAGAAGTTGACTACATCCAGACTGATGCAGCTATCACGGTAATTTTTATTTCTTTTTAGTACAAGTAATTAAAAGTATCTTCTACTTTAGGCTGTGAGAACTGAATAAAGTACATAAATCTGACAGTAATATAATACAAAATTAATATGTATACTAATTGTGTTCATTCATTTCAGTTTGGCAACTCGGGTGGACCACTTGTTAACTTAGATGGTGAAGCTATTGGAATTAACTCGATGAAAATCACGGCAGGAATTTCGTTTGCTATTCCTATTGATTATGCCAAAATATTTTTGATGCAGAGCAAAGAAAGGGCCAAAGCCAAAGGTTCGTAGGTTTCAGCTTTTTTAATTAAATTGCATTTTTTTTTTTATTCTTTTTAATATAAAGCACTTGAAAAGCTTTCCAGCTTTTTAACAAAATAAATCAGTCTACTATTCTCTCTCTCTCTCTCTCTCTCTCTCTCTCTCTCTCTCTCTCTCTCTCTCTCTCTCTCTCTCTCTCTCTCTCTCTTTCTCTCTCTCTCTCGAAAATATATAGCAGACCGCCCCCCCCCCCCCTTCCCCAGCACAGATAATACTATATTTTAATATTGAGTAGGAATTTGCAAAGTACTTTTAAATCTTTGATTCCGTAGTGTACACGCCAGTGTAGCGTCTTTATAATTTATGAATACAAAATTTGACAATTTGTTTATTTACATCTAATTATTATTATTTTTTACATGGAGTGTAGTGTAATTTTCAAAAGGTTCTTTCATTTTTAATGCACAATTGAACCAATATAGAGGATTGCGCTGATGTCATGCCCCTGGTGGCAAGTAGGCAGAGCTGAGGTTGGCTAGAATGCACATATCAGTATACATATAAACAAAGTGTATAAATATATTTTTATTTAACTTGACAAAAATAAATGTGATTTTTATACTGTAAGGATATAGAAAAATCTCATAAAAAAAAATATTGCCACAAAAAAACTGTTTAACTATTTTATTTTAATTTTTTTGTCATTGCTCCTATTTTTTTTTATTTTTTTATTTTTTTTTTTTTTTTACACAATCTTGCCCACCACTTTCTCTTTTTCCCTCCCTTCCTTCTGTAGTGAGCAGGTATCTTTCCTCCTGAGTTAAACATAAACATCAATCAACTCTATAGATTTATGTTTGGTCTTCTTGTAAATGTACAATCTTGAAAATGAAGAATTAAGATGATTGAATCATCTTATTCTCAATTCTTTCATTAATACATTTTATTCCAAATTTGCAAGATAACTTGTTTTTAAAATACAATATTATGAATGATCCCTCTTGCACATACAGTGGCGTAGCTAGGATTTGTCCAAGGGGGGGGGGGGGTTCTTCAAGATTGAGAACAGTTCACTGGGGGGGTTGAGGGGCGTAGCCCTCCATTTGCCCGCCGCAGGTGCGATTTTTTTTAAGGCCACGCCCCCTTTTTAGGGTAATATTATGAAAAAATACTATTATAGAGAACTGATGCAATTTTTTTTCATATTTTATATTTTTTGCACCCCATTTTTTTAATTTCTTTTCAATATGTGCAGTACGTGCTGCACTATAACGTAATAAGTAATAAATAAAGCTTTGAATAAATAATTTTAGTTAAATCAAGTAATTCATCTAATAACCACTTTTACATTATTTTTATCAGTTTCATGATGCGCAATTTTTTTGAAACAGGGACGTGGACTTTAATTTTTTTCGATGAATTTGCAGCAAATTTCTTATATTTGTAAATTGTAAATTATGTAGTTACAATATTTTTGGCATTGATTTTTCTTATAAAAAAATAGAACACATTTAAGACGATGTACTGATGTACGAGCAAGAAAAAATATTTATATTTAAATTTTCAAGACAGGAAAATCAATTTATTACATAAAGTATACTGTAAAATTAATAAAATTAATGTAAAAAAATCCGATTTTTTAACTTCAGTAATAAAATTAAATATATGTACAGTATTATGCATTAGACAATAAAACTGGCAATTAATTGTAAGATGTAATGTACCTATATAATTAATTAAAAAATAATAAAATATTATATATATAATTTTTAGTTTTATGCTGAACATCATGCGGGAAATGTTTTCAACATTTTTATATTTTAAATTGTTGTCTACAAAAACATAAATAACTTAATAATGAATACTATATAATATAATTATAATAATAGTTTGTTTTTTTAGTCCGTAGACTAGATGTTCTATATTATCGATGACGAAAAAAGCAAAAAAGCACATTGGAATTAAATAATAGAATTATAGCATACTTAAATAATCATAATACTGTAGACGGATTTTAAATAAATTAAAGATGTATTAACAATGTGTTTCGGGGATATAAATTTTTTAAATTTTTTTTTAAGAAAATTTTTCATAAAATTTTATCTAAATCGTATCCGTCGAGTACCATTTTTTGTTATTTTTCCCTTAAAATTTACTAATGTTCAGCTCTCAAAGGGGGGTTATAACACCCCCCCCCTTGTCTACGCCCCCGTGCACATAGTATAATAAGTATATATGTTTAAATTTAATTTCCTTTTTGAATTTATTAATTTCATAAATTAAATAAGAAAGTTGCAATCTGCTATAAGGCTTTGTGTGTGCTGTGCTCTAGGAAGTTGGTTTGGTGGCAAGAAGGGTGATGAGTCACGTCGTCGCTATATGGGCATCACCATGGTGACGCTGACACCCCAGCTGTTAATGGAAATGGAGCAGCGCAACGTCTTCTCGGCCCCTGATGTCACTCACGGAGTACTTGTTGTCAAGGTCGTCGTTGGATCTCCTGCATACAAGTTAGTGATGTTCTGCAAAATTTACTTCAGTTTAAAACTTAAACACAAGTTATTCCTTTTGTTTTATTAAAATTTTACATTAATATTCAACAACTTCCAAAAACACAAAAACACCCTTTATAGTATTTTGTTGTTTATGATTGTGAGATAAAAGAGGAAAAGCATTTCTCGCATCATTCACACGCTATATAATTCCCATTCAAGTAATTTTTAGTATTATTTAAAAATATAAAAATATTATATATATATATATGTATATATATATATACACATATATATATGTATGTATATATATATATATAATATATATATATATTTATATATATATATATAAGGATAATATTTTACTCTGGCTTACACCATCTTTGTAACATGTGTTCTTAAAATCAAATTCCAAACTCTTTTGAAAAAGTTATCACCGCTGGGGTACGATCCCAGATCTTTAGATTGCCGGTCTACTGCATTACCAATTACGCCACAGTAAAGTAAGCCAGAGTAAAATATTATCCTTATTCAATGGACAACATACATGAAAAAAATTTATTGCAGAAATGAATAGATGGTACCAAATTATGCTACTCAAAATTTTTTCAGATTTTTTTGAGACCCTGAACAATTTTTAAATAATTATTGAAAGTCCTGTGATTTCAGTTGGCACCACTGACTCCTTAAAGGAGGGGAACCGCTTCAGCTTTTATATTTTTAACGTGTTATAAATAATGTCAAACTTACTTGTGCACCAAAAAAAAAGTCACCACCCTCCGCCTTCCACCAGTTCAGCAGTTGAAATTCAAAAAGAGCGCCAAAGAAAATTGGGGCATATGACGTCAAGATCAAAGATTGGTTGCGCTTGACCAATCATGGCGCTTGACGTCATATGCCCCAATTTTCTTTAGCGCGCTTTTTGAATGTCAACTGCTGAACTGGTGGAAGGATGAGGGTAGTGACTATTTTTTTGGTGCACAAGTAAGTTTGACATCATTTATAACACGTTAAAAATATAAAAGCTGAAGCGGTTCCCCTCCTTTAATAAAAAGGATAGAGACTGGACGCCTATTGACGCCTCCAGGGGGCGTGGCCGCACTTTCAATAATTATTTAAAAATAGTTCTGGGTTTCAAAAAAATCTGAAAAAAATTCAGAGTAGCATAATTTGGTACCCTCTATTCATTTCTACAATAAAATTTTTTCATGTATGTTGTCCATTGCCATCTTTTCCCTTCTTTACCTTTACCCTTTTCCTAATATATATATATATGTATGTATATATATATATATATATATATATATATATATATATATATATATATATATATATATATATATATATATATATACATACATACATACGTACATACGTACATACATACATAACATGACGCCATATCCCTTTACGGGGTAAGCCAGCAGCATTATTACCTCGGACGTCTACAAATTGCCCTCCAAAGCACTCGATTCTTGCATACTCCACTTGCTTCAGAAATACTCATAACACTCTTTTGCCTTCTGCACTCTCTATTACACTGTTTACTTTTAACACTTATATATATAATATATATGTTAGCACCCAAAGCCGAATTCGGGCAAAAGCCGAAAAAAATGCTCACATCTAGTTTTGCGCATCACGAAATGAGTCAAAGACGAAGTGAGTTTTTTTTTCGGCTTTGGCGCATTTCATTTTGAACAAAACTAGAACTGCTCAAATTGAAATGCGCCAAAGCCGATATGAGATTTTACTTCGGCTTTGGCGCATTTCATTTTGAGCAAAACTAGTTCTGCGCATCACGGTTTGAGCAAAAGTCGAAATGATATTTTATTTCGGGTTTGGAGCAAAATTTTGAGCACATCTAGTTTTGCGCAAAATAAAGATGATTTTAATGACGAGATGATGATTTTAATTTTAATAATATTAATTTTAATTTTTTAAAAATAAAAATAAAAAAACGAAGACACTAAACTTATAATAAATATTAATATTGCATGTGACCTAACATCTTTCAAGCGCTGTTTAAAAATAAATTAATTAGGAAAAAAATAATGACTTTAAAATGTAATCATACAGTATACGTACGTACATACCTTATAAAAAATATTGTAGAATCTGTTGTTTTTATAAAACATTCCACCATTTCTGTCACTTAATTACTATTTGATTATGTTTTTGTTAAATTGATAAATTTTTTGTTTTAAGAACTGCAGCTCAAATAAAATAGCCATATACGCCACACGTTTTAAAGTATTCTTTAGATTCACTCACTCTCACCATTAGAAATATTGTCATGCACGCACTTGTAACTTTCATACTTCTATGTCTTACAATTAGGCTATTATGCAATACAGGTTGTTATCGGTACAACGAGATAAGAAAGTAGCCTTTACCTCTGCAATGAAGTTTAACCCCATGGCATTTCATTGCCGTATATGTTTATGTATTGTGGCTGCTACAATGTTCGAAGAAATAGAACTATGAAATTTACAAGTGCGTGCATGACAATATTTCTAATGGTGAGAGCGAGTGAATCTAAAGAATACTTTAAAACGTGTGGCGTATATGTCTATTTTATTTGAGCTGCAGTTATCAAAACAAAAAAGTTATTAATTTAACAAAAACATAATCAAATAGTAATTAAGTGACAGAAATGGTGGAGTGTTTTATAAAAACAACAGATTCTAAAATATTTTTTATAAGGTTGTACGTACGTATACTGTATGATTACATTTTAAATAATTTAAAGTCATTATTTTTTCCCTAATTAATTTATTTTTAAACAGCGCTTGAAAGATATTAGGTCACATGCAATATTAATATTTATTATAAGTTTAGTGTCTTCATTTTTTATTTTATTTTTAAAAAATTAAAATTAATATCATTAAAATTAAAATCATCATCTCGTCATTAAAATCATCTTTATTTTGCGCAAAATTAGATGTGCTCAAAATTTTGCTCCAAACCCGAAATAAAATATCATTTTGACTTTTGCTCAAACCGCGATGCGCAGAACTAGTTTTGCTCAAAATGAAATGCGCCAAAGCCGAAAAAAAAAAACTCACTTCGGCTTTGGCTCATTTCGTGATGCGCAAAACTAGATGTGAGCATTTTTTTCGGCTTTTGCCCGAATTCGGCTTTGGGTGCTAATATATATATTTATTTGAAAACAAAGCTTAAAATTTGATTTTCATTTGGTATTTTACAGTGGTGGCCTGAAACCTGGAGACGTTGTGACACACATCAATGGTCAGCCTGTAGAGAGTGCAAGCAATATCTACACTGCCCTGGAGAGCACACAGACCTTGAAAATGACTCTGGTCCGAGGCAAGGAGAAGCTTAATGTCATTGTTGTCCCAGAAGACTAAATGGATAATGCCTTATTCTACAGTGGATCTTATTGAAATAAAAATTGTTTGCTATTATATATAATCAGGGATGTCAAACTCGCGGCCCGTGAGGACGTTTTCAATGGCCCGATGAGTGTCGGTAATAAATATCACCTTCTTTAAAAAAAAAAAAAAAATGAACAAATAAATTGTCAATTATTTAAGCATACTTGCTATAATATTATCTATTCAAAATATTGCACATCTGATCTTAATATAATTTTAATTCACAATAGCAATTCAGTTTTACATTTAATAACAATTTTTGTTGAGACAAATTATTTATCCTGCTTTTCTCTAATTATTCTTTGACTTCAGCTTGACTATACTTGGTACAATAATTTGTATGAACTATGAAAATGAATGAAAAAATATATAAAATAAGACAGGCATAAAAGGTGTTTGAAAATATCTTAATGACTTTTGAACTGCATTAATAAATAAATTTCCAAATAAATGACAAAGTGTGGGTGAATAAAATATGAACTTTGTATGAGATAATTCATTTTTTTTATATTAGTAATTTTCCATAATTTTACTCTCAAAACTGATGTGACCTTAAAAAAATTTGCGCCGCGCAGCCCCCCAAACCCCCCAATGGCGTGTTCTCAATTTTGAGAAACTCTCCCTTGAGCAAATCGTTTGACACCCCTGATATATATTCTATGGTATTATTTTTGAAATGAATCATTTTTACTGTTATAGCTAGCAAAATCAACTATATCCTTCTTTAAAATAAAATGAGACAAAATAAATAGTTTGAATTTAAAATATCATATTTTTTTTATCAGAAGCTGCGTTGTATGTTTGGTACCTATTAAGTATCAATACTTTATACTTTATATTGTTAATATGTTAAGAGAAACTGACACTACGTCCAAAATACTTGATCTGTTGCTTTGTGATAACCCCAATATTATTGCTAATTTTGATGTTACTCCTGGGGTTAGTGATCACTATGTCATTCAGGCTTCACTTGTAATTAAATGTCCTGAAAATTAAAAAAGAATAGTGTACAATTATAATAAGGCAGATTGGAATCGGTTAAAAAATATGTTTGATATTTATTTGCCCACAGTTCCAAGTACACAAAATGTAAATATTGATGTGGATATTGCCTGGAGTCAATAGAAGGAAACATTTTGGTGGTGTATTGATCAATGTGTACCTAAGTGTAACATGAGAACAAAAAATTCCCATCCTTGGATATCTAATTGTAAGCTAATTATTAAATTAATTAGGAAACGAGATGTGTTATTCAAGCAATGGGAAAAGTCTGGTTCTGATCAATTGCATGTTAAATTTATTGAAGCTAGAAATAAAGTTAAATATGAAATAAAAAGAGCAAAGGAGGAGTATTTGTGGTCTCTTGGTACTGGAAATAATGGTCAAAAAGAGCTGTGGAAATATATTCATGCTAAATCTGGAAATGGCTCCTCAAAGATTTTTGAAGTTAATGGAAAAATGACAGAAGATAGTAAATTAATAGCTGATTCTTTTAGTGATCATTTTAAATCTAATTTTAATAATAGTAAAAGTGACATTGAAGTTTTACCTAGAAATTCTGAATCACGTCAGAAATTATCTACTGTCACAATTACTCCAGTTAAAGTTTGTAATGTTCTGAAATCTTTGAGGACATCTATACCTGCAGGCCCTGATGGCATACCATGTAGAGTTTTAAAAGAGTGTGCCCTATCTGTGTCTGAATCTTTGTCAAGCATTCTACAGCTGTCAGTACACCAATCAAAAGTTCCTGCTGACTGGAAAGGTGCTTTTGTTACACATGTGTTTAAATCTTCAAATTAAGGAAAATAAACCATTTAGGTTGTGATTAAATCTGGTGATAAAAAAGACATTAAGAACTATCGACCTATATCTGTAGCCTCAATTGTATGTAAAATTTTAGACAAAATTATTAATGAAGATATATTAAATTACTTACTTGCAACTTACTTACTTGCAACCAAACAGTTTCCTAGCAATCAACATGGGTTTTTACCCCGCCGATCATGTACTACAATGTTGGCTAAATCTATTGATTGTTGGCAAAAACTGCTTGATAAAAACCCTGGTGCTCACATTCATGCTGTTAGTTTGGACCGGGAAAAAGCATTTGATAAGGTACCGCACACAAGCTAGGCTTCAATTAAAATTAAACAGATTGGGCATCGATGGTTGTTTGCTTGGGTGGTTGGGTGATTTTTTAAAACATCGCTCTCAAAGTGTTGTCATTAGGGGTGAAATTTCCCAGCCAGCCAATGTTGTCTCAGGGGTTATACAGGGTTCTGTATTGGGACCCCTGCTGTTGTTTATGTCTGACCTCCCTGATTGTGTGGAGTCAGAGTTGGTACAGTATGCTGACGATTCAACAATGTTTAAACTCATTAAACCCCCTAATGATTCTCAGTTCCAAAATGACCTCAATAATATTTCTATATGGTGCAAAAATAATGGAATGTCATTTAATGTTGATAAATGTACCATACTGGACATAACGTTAAGCCAGATTCCGCTACATACTCAGTACAGTCTTAACAACAATATACTGGTATATAGTAAATCAATTAAAATTCTAGGTGTCATGCTGACTCCTGATTTGAAGTGGAATCTGCAAGTTGAGAAAGTTAGATCTAAATGTGCAAAGCTTTTAGGTTTTATGCAAAGGAATCTGAAGGATTGCACACAAAAAGTTAAGCGTATTTCTTACCTTACTTTAATCAGATCAATTTTAACTTATGGAGCTCCAGCATGGCACCCAACAACAAATGAAAACATTAGAAAATTTGAGCAAATTGAAAAGAGAGCTCTTAAATTCATTTATAGAAATAATGTTCCTGTTGGAAGAAGAAATATTGTTCCAATCAGAGTTCAATTTAATGTCATTGATTTGTTATTCTTTGAGAAGTGTCAGTCAGGTCGCACAGATCTAAACATTACAAATGATGTTTTACATGGGCGGCCCATTAGAGGCCAAGAAGGAGCAGTACTTCTTATTCCTCCCAAGGCTAGAATATATTTGTATAAAAATGGCTTTGTGTGCAGAACTGTATCTGAATGGAATAAGCTCCCTGCTCACGTAAAATTGATGTCTGGTAAACAATTCTCCAGTGCAGTTAAGCCGCACTTTATGTCTGGGAAGTCTAGTTGATTATAGGCTATGTGTTGACGTTTAGCTCTTGTTGCTAACAAAATATATTAAAATTTCAGGATAACTACCACGTATGTGATATAGCTAGTGTTTTTACGCTTTTGTATGTTTTCCACACCCTTGTATGCTTTGTATATATATATATTTTTTTTTGTATTTTCATTGAGTGAAATAATAAAAAAAAAAATCCTTTAATTTGCTGACTTGGCCAGTATTGGCAAGCTTTGTAAAGCTCCCTCCTTCAAATGTTATGTTTGTTTACCCAAAGCTATCATATAGCTTCAGAAGTTAAGGGGAAGGTAACACAGATCAGCTGATCGATTATTTAGTCATAAATATATTTGATTAGCATGCATGTAAACCTTATATTAGCAGACACAATAATTCTGAAATTTTCTTTCTAGATCGATAGATTTTATAAGTACTTAATTAAATGCCTCAAAAAAATTGAAAACAAAATGCAAAAACCAAAACTATACAGCCTATAATAGTATATAGACTACATTTAATCTTTAAGGGTAAGATAACACGAACAATCGATTGTTGTAGTCTCATTTGATCAACATGTAAACCTTAGCAACCTCATAATGATTCTGAATTTTTTTTAGACAGTTCTAGGCACCAAAAAAATATGGAAAAAATTTCAAAACAATCGGACGATCCAATTTTTTTAAATTAATTTCTTAGTTTAGGTCTCCGCCATGGGAAAGCCCTATACTGAAAATTTAAAAAAATTCATTTAAAAAAATTGGATCGTCCGATTGTTTTGAAATTTTTTCCACATTTTTTTGGTGCCAAGAACTGTCTCTCAAAAACAATTCAGAATTATTATGAGGTTGCTACAGTTTACATGTTAATCAAATGGGACTACATCAATCGATTGTTCGTGTTATCTTAATTACCCTTAATTGATAAACAAAATATATATATTCATTATATACATTATTCATATATTCGAAATTAAAATTACTAGCTGTTTAGTGTTTATATACTTAATAATAAAATTTGACAACAAAATATAATGTATTGTGCACTAGAATATAAGACTTTAAAGGCTTTGCCTTAATTCTCTGGACACTATTATAATACTAAATGTCAATATAATAAAAAAAAAAGTTTTGGTCACTTTTTTTGCACAATTAATGTCAGAATTCCGCTTTTGGATCTAACATATATAATTATGTATAAAAAAATGTTGTTTGACACTATCTCATATATGGCACTTGAGTATATACTGTATTAATTCTAATACGAAAGCTAAAGTAAACTAATAATTGCTATTATATTCTATTGTAGAACAAACAATATATATATAATATATATATGTTAATTACTTGTAATTGAATTAGAAGAAAAATGTAAAATCGTTGGAAATATATATTGAAGCAGTTTTTTTTTCTACGTTTTTTTAATTTATACTTTATTGTTACACCTCACTTGAACCCGCCGGGCCCTCATCTACCTTGATCTATATTAATTATTATTTTTTTAAATTTTATTGATATTCAATTGTAAAATAGTGTCCAGAAAAGGCAAGAAGCCTTATATGGTGTGGTTATATTTGTTGTCAATTTAAATAATTATTTTCGACATAAATTGAATTCTGAATTTAAAAATAATATAATTCAATCGATATAAATTTCATTTAAATATTTTTTTGCAGAATATTATTTAAAGGATATTTGTTTTTTAATCACTGCATGCTTAAATATAATTATGTATTTCAGCTGTAATTATTATATATATTATTATATATTTCAAAATTAGTTTACTTTTTAACAATAATTTAATTAAAATTCCCTTGAAATCTATAATAGACAAAAAATATATGTAAGCAACACCCGGCAGCACGAAAGCTAAAAAAGTTGCATACCTTTCAGGCAACCATATATATATTATTATGCTTTATTTTTGTGCTCAAATTTAACATTTAAAAGATTGTGGTCTTATTTTTATTGAAGACTTTTTAGTCCGAAATGTTAATTATGAAATTGCACAAACATGACAAAAACACAAAAACTGAAGTAACGTGTGGCTTAGATAATTTATTACATGGCGTAAATAATTAATTTAAGTCAATCGATGAAAATGTTTTATAATGCCGAGAAATATGTATTATAACATATATAGCTCATCTGATACACGTGATATTTTATTTATAGTCTTGTTACAAGTAATTTTGTTATGTTTTCCTTTATTTTTTATTAATAATTGTTAAAAGGGATACTATGCGTGACTCACCCGTTGCGTTTTGTTCTGTACATAGGACTGTTTTAGTATCACCGGCCAACTGTTATTTTATGTAACAATCGGGAAATATAATAAATAAATAAAATAAATAAATCTGTACAGCAAGGTTCGATTTTGGGACCAATTTTGTTTTTAATTTATAGTAATTAATAAGTAATAACCTTGCTGATATTTGCCTTTCGTTTTAAATAATAAACCTAGATCTTGTTTGCTGATGACACTATAGCATTAAATAAAGTATATCCATGCACCCCCTCATTCCCCAAAAATGAATTTATAGTTTTAAAAATTAAAAACATATTAGTCGTCACAATAATAAAAAGTGGTTTTCTGACAATGGATAATATAATATATATAATATACTTGTAATAGCTATAGTATATACAGCCATGAATAAATAATAAAAAAAATGAGATATTTATGCGCGCTTCAAACAATTCAAAAGAAAGGAAAAATCAACAGTAATATATATTAATGATACAACAGTGATGGAGGGGAAACTAAGTGTAAAATTCCTTGGAATATATATATATATAGTATATATATAATATACTTGAGCAATAACTTTTACGTACGTACATGGGTGACACACATTCGATTAATCTATATAAGAAATAAGTAAGCTATAGCTAAAACAATAAATATTAATTAAACGAACTTATAGAAATATATAAATTTTGAAACTATATAATTGTTTAAAAATTCTTTATTGTGAAAATTTTCATTCTATAATGATATATTATGGCATTATTGTATGAGGATCGAGACTCCTCTAATGCTGCAATGCGTTTACAGCGGCGTTTCGGTTCTGATCGTACGGAATTGGTAAGATCCAATACCTAAAGCGATCCGAACCGCCGCTGTGATTAAGCCGACAGGACTCTTGAACAAGGAATAGCAAACAATAAGTTAATACAAACTAACATCAGCTATTATATCGAGGGATTCTGGGGGTGGGGAACGGTACGCGCGGGACAGCAAGCCAAACATATATGCGCATGATAATGCTTAACTCTAAAAAAAGTGGTTGCTACGTTTAATGGCTAGATTTAATTGCGTCATGCACACAATCAAATTATGTATTTACCTCATTTTTACAGCATATAACTATAGTGATGATCTCTATCTAAAGTTGTGACATTTGTGTCACTTAAATTTTCTTACAATCAATGGAAGCTTGAATTCTTATTAGCAACAAATCTGATAAAAAAATTTTTGTACGAATCAATTCGAGCAGCTTTTGGATGTATATATCCAAAAGCTGCTCGAAGAAGAAGTCATATATATTATATGCTTTATTTTCTTGCTCCATGTGCAACTGCTTCTATATATTATTCGGAATTTTATTATCCGCGCTTGTACAGAATTTCTTGTTTTAAGGTCTGTCGCTATGAAAATATGCAAGTGGAATGAAAAGAGATGTCACTACCAGTCTTTAGTAAATGATGTCCGAGATTGGGTGATTTTAATTCCAACATTTCAAAGGAAATAATAAGATTAACCGTTTTTAAATGAGCAACAGTCATTATAATTATGTTTATCTATTTCCTAGTCTGATTAATTTGTGAATACAATAATTATATGATAAGTTATTGCAGTTAAAAAAATGCCCCTATAACTCAGAGAGCAAAAGCTCAAGGCAAAGAAAGAAATATGAAGAGCAGCCGTGCCGTGATGAATGCTCCTGCTCTACCGTTGCGAGTGCGCCTCAACATTCCATTGTATTTTAAATTGAATAGAAGGGAGAGTAACGGTAAATAAACAAAGATGTATTATTTTGAAAGAATTAATATTATGATTTTTAGGATAGTAAGCATCGAAACTTTTTTTTTTTTTTCGATAAAAAAATAAAATATATTATTGTATTTTTTAATTCCTTTTGTTATATATAATGAATCTAACTCGAATCTAAGTAATAATCCTAATAATTACGTAATTTTATATATTAAAATTTACTATCATTCATAATGCTGTTTCGCTTTATGTGGCTCATCATATCTAATCATATATGCTTGAAATAAAAATAATTTGATAATAATTTGTTTCTGGATCCGCGCCTGATTATCTTTATATATATATTAATAATTTTTTTTTTTACAAGGATATACACCCCTAAGAGCTTACAGCTCGCGGCGGGGTACTGGGTAGGGATAGAAGGTAGGGAACGGATAGTGGCCACGGCCTGCATGCTTACGCGTCCCAGCATTCGCTGAGGTGAGACTGAGGGAACCGTGGAAAACCTCAGTCAGGACGGACACCTTTAATTTTTCTCAATGGACCAAAGCGATGTCCAAAGCCTGGAGAACCACACACAAGTGCATCACTGCACTGGGTGGAAAGCGAGACGAATTTACCCCAGGGAGGGAGCAGCGTATTTTTTACTTGAAACGGTCACCCATCCAAGTACTAACCACGCTCGACGTAGCTTGACTTCGGTGATCTAACGAGAACCGGTCAATGCACTGCGCCAATAATATTATTATTAAAAAAAAATAATAATAAATATAAATATTTATTTATTTATATTTATAAATATTTTATATTTTTGTAGATATGTATTATATAAATACATATATAACTATACATATAATAATATATATATAGTTATATAATATTATAACTATATTATAAATGTTATAATAAATATTATAATTTTATATAATTACGGTCCAATAATTAATAATAATTATAATAATTAATTAATTTTTCTCTCAATAAAAAAAATCGATATATATATATTATGTATTTTTTTTTTTTTATTGGAGGAATTTAATAGATAGAGCTAGGCCTTGTAGGAGCCATCAATTTCCGTGTGCAGACTACCAATGCTGAGCTGCATGAGCACGGCCCATGGGTCTGCACGGCCCACGGGCCCGCCCGTGCAGATCCGTGCGCGAGCCCGCAGAACCTAAGCCGTCTCGGCGGAATCCCGGACCAAATACCCCCGGACGAAATACCCCCGGACCAAATATCCCCGCCCGGACCGGACGAAATACCCCCGGACGAAATACTCCCGGACGAAATATCCCCGGACGAAATACTCCCGGATGAAATATATACCCCCGGACGAAATACCCCCTTGTAAGTGGAGAGGGGCGGGCGACCAACACGGGAGGGGAAGTCGACTTTATTTATAAAGTCTGTTTTTATGTCGTTTGTCTGACGTCACGCGCGTCGTATTATAGAAGGAAGTTATAGTAATGCCATTTTTCACAACAAATATATATCACATATAAAATTCAAAGTATATTTATAGTTAGTACCGTATCAAGATCTCAAATTGCGTCTTTAATTTAATTATACCAAAACATACTCAAAATTGTGCCGCAAACAAACGATTTTTGTATATGCTATGCTTACTTTGATTGTGCGGCAATTGTCACAGCGTTTTGCAGCAAGATTTTGAAGTTGATTAAACGATTTTAGGTTTTTAAACCTAGATGTGCCACTAGCGATTTGAGCAAAGCCCGAAATTAACAAATACTTCGGGCTTTGCTTATTTAAATTTGAACATTTCTAGAAGTGCTCAAATCGAAAAAAGCAATCCCCGACGAGGAGTTTTATATCGGGCTTTGCTCATTTAAATTTGATCATTTCTAGAAGTGCTCAAATCGGTAAAAGCGAACCCCGACGAGAAGTTTTATTTCGGGGTTTGCTCATTTAAATTTGCTCGTTTCTAAAAGTGCCCAACTCGAAAAAAGCAACCCCGACAATAATTTTTATTTCGGGCTTTGCTCACAGTTTTGATCATTGCTAGAAGTGCTCAAAGCAAAATAAAAATAATAATTGGAAATTGTGCCGTATTATAGCAATAAATAATAAAATAATGTAAATTTAATAAAATTTTAATTATATCACTTTTTTAATTTATTGATAAAAATACAAATTTAACATCAGTAGCGTGTATAGTATTTGTTTTATTAAAACATTTCTTTCTGTATTATTCAAGTCATATTGAAAAAATACGATTTTTTCACACTGACAATGAGAGACACTTTTAATTTTTTTATTATTATCATTTTTTTATAATTAAAGGGTATGATTACAATTATACTCTAGCAATGAATTTCAGGTTGCAGATGAACAATTTCTAAGTTCAGACGACGTACCACACATGACAAAGAAAAGAGTGTCTCAGATCAGCAGCAGCATTAGCAAATTCAAAGCCAGGTTTTGTGTTTTGCAACTGCAAGAAAGGTTGTCAATTTTTTTTTTTTTTTTACTTCATAAATAGTTTATACATTAATGTCCAGCCAAAATTATTAACATAATCTTAGCGGCCGGTTCATAAAATACATAGTAATTAAATTTCAAGCTAAAACAATTTATTCAAGCATATTTAATCAATTAATATTAAGGAAAAAAAAAAAGGCAATAACAAAATAATTTAATTAAAGAATTTAACAAAAATGGCAAGATTCTATGGCAAGAATTACTTTTTTTGCAAACAAAAGTTTTAATTTAATTTCACATTATTATTAAAATTGTCGCTTTAAAATTTATATAACACAAACAAAATGTTCCAATTAAATTATATTATTACTTTTTATGAGACTAAATATTACTATCCAAATTAAAAATACAAGTATTCAATTTAAAATATGTTGTGCAAATTAAGAAAAAAATTAGATGAAATTTAAAATGCCATGATAGTAATCCCTGCAAAAATAAGTCAAGTTCAGATAATAATACGATCAGGTAATAATCAAGTTTAATAATATTTATTATTTATTTATTTATTTATTTATTTATTTATTTATTTATTTATTTATTTATTTATTTATTTATTTATTTATTTATTTATTTATTTATTTATTTATTATTTTAAATTAGTAGGTTTGATACTATCTTGAGGAGCTCTTTGCTTCTTACCAAGTTCTGTAAATTAAGTTAAAATGAATTTATAATATATCAGCTGTAAAAAATTATTTAAATTAACTAACAATTATATTAATTAATATAAAAAGTGTGACAAAATCGTATTTTTCAGTATGACTTGAATAAAACAGAAATAAATATTTTAATAAAAAAATAATATACACGCTATATATATAATGCTAAATTTGTATTTTTGTTACTCAATTAAAAAAGTGATGTAATTAAAATATTATTAAATTCACAATATTTTATTGTTTTAATTATTTATTACAAATTATTACTATAATACGGCACAATTTCCAATTATTTTTTTTCACTTTGCTTTGAGCACTTCTAGAAATGATCAAAACAGTGAGCAAAGCCCAAAATAAAGCTTCTCGTCAGGGTTTGTATTTTTCGAGTTGAGCACTTCTAGAAATGATCAAATTTAAATGAGCAAACCCCGAAATGAAACTTCACGTCGGGGTTTGCTTTTTTCGATTTGAGCACTTCTAGAAATGTTCAAATTTATATGAGCAAAGCCCAAAATATTTGTTAATTTCGGGCTTTGCTCAAATCGCTAGGGGCACACACCTACAGATGTACGCATTGAATTCGGGCTTTGGTGCCAACATATATATATATATAAATAGAAAAGGAAGGAATAAATAAGGAAATAAATAGAACAACAAGAAAATTAAGTTTCTTCAGGAAGGGTACACATGCTCTACGTTAAGTGTTCACGGCACCTATAGCACCGGGGAACCAAAAACAATAAAAAATATTGCATTTTTAGACCTATACCGATCGAATCAGAATTAAAAAATTACACTAAAAAAATTTACTTATTTTTTTTTTTTAGTTAAAAAATTATATTATAGGGATGATTTTGAAAATTTTTAGTTAAAAAAAAATCTAAAAAAAAATGCAATAAACACTAATAATTAACATGCATAAAATGTATCGTATCAAAATTTATTACACATTAATTTTAATTCGATATGAATGATATGATAAATTAATGCATAACGTATTGGCCTAACGTTACTAATATAACTTCCTTCTTTAATACGACGCGCGTGACGTCAGACAAAAGACAGAAAAACCGACTTTATAAATAAAGTCAACTTCCCCTTCCACGTCGGTCACCCGCCCCTCTCCACTTACAAGGGGGTATTTCGTCCGGGGGTATTTCGTCCGGGAGTATTTCGTCCGGGGATATTTCGTCCGGGAGTATTTCGTCCGGGGGTATTTCGTCCGGTCCGGGCGGGGATATTTGGTCCGGGGGTATTTCGTCCGGGGGTATTTGGTCCGCTTACCGTCTCGGCGCCCTCCCTGCTGCTGGTAAAGCTCAAGCTGACCATCCTCACTTGCCTCGCTGCTTGCTGGCGAGCAAGCTAGGTGCAGTCCCGAACAATGGGACAATGCACAGTACATCCGAGGAGAAAAAAATTCAGCAAGAGGGCTTGTGACAAAGTGGGGAAATATAGTGTGTAATTTTCTTACTTGTAAAGTCCTTAAAACATTGCTGTACAGTATCCATATTAACTTGTTCATCAGAGAATATATATATAATTAATATTATACAATTAAAAATTAAATATCCTTTAAAGTTTTGTAAAAATGTTGGAACAAAATTCTTCCAATCAGTATTTTTCGAAACGCAAACGTTGCGCCTCTGGTGGCCGGCTACGTAGCGACAGTCCTTAAAGAAATTAATTAATTTTCTGTGCAGAAATGCTGAAAACTTTTTTTTTTTTGTTCAAGGATACACCCCTATGAGCTTGACGCTTGAGGCGAGGTAATCATGGGTATTGGGAAAAGGATGTTGGCCATGGCACGGCCTGTTTAATTTTTAATATATATAATATATAGACCAAGTACTGACGGGTATAAGTATTGCATGAAATGTGTACAGTACACTTTATAAATAATCAATGAGAAAATTATTAGAAGATTGTTAAGTCTTCCTTTAATCGTTTAGGCACTTAATTATTGAAAAATCTAGCTGCTTTTAAGACGAATATTTATACGTAAATGGGGAAGTTGGGTGGAGCTGTATTTTATATATAAATATGTCGACCTTGTGTTTTGACCACAGGGTCAAGGATGGATCACGACTCCCTAATATGATTTGCATGCACGCATTGCACGCCCGCACAATTTGACCTTTTATATATATTATTATACTGACTTTTTATAAAATTTGAAATATATTGCACCCATTTCAAATAATATTATAATCATGCAATATAATAAAATGTATTTTTATTGTAATATATTATGTATGTATGTATGTATGTATGTATGTATGTATGTATGTATGTATGTATGTATGTATGTATGTATGTATGTATGTATGTATGTATGTATGTATGTATGTATGTATGTATGTATGTATGTATGTATGTATGTATGTATGTATGTATGTATGTATGTATGTATGTATGTATGTATGTATGTATGTATGTATGTATATATACAGGGTGTTTACTTTGATTTGAACGTTTTAAATCGATAATTAAGGAATGAAGTTCGATGGTAATATAGACATGTCATACATCAAATTAAAGCTTACATTTTAACATTTTCAAATTTTACACTACAAATGACATGTGTGGACTTGTCTTTTATTGAGACGAAAAAGAAACAAAAATGAGCTGTTTTTTTGTTCAAATATCGGTGGTAACATGAAATTAATAAACTGTTGAATCCTTAATCCTTCACTGGATTGCAAGGTTGGTGTGGGAGTGATATGTAATGCGTTTGGCCAATTTTTCTTAGATCACCAAAGTAAAGCAATACAAGACTGTTTTGTGGTTGGATGGGTGACCATTTAAACAAAAATTGCACTTCTCTTATCCAGGGGTAACGCTTCTTACCACAATGTGGTTTCTCTACGAATTTGAACCATTCCATTTCTGTTTCTGGTACATTAACAAAATTTTAAGATGCATGTTGCATCCTGACAAGTTTCCACGTTGCGATTAGTCACATTTAAATGCCAGGACAGATTGCAAGGCTGGCTTGGCCCCCGCGAAGCAAACAAGTTAGGGTTTTTCCGAATGACCGCCACTGGGTGTACGCGCAGTGTGGAAGCAGCAAAACCATAACGTCTTTCCACAGGTCACTGGATCAGCCATGCATGATTGACCCACGAAATGAGTCTTTTGGTCCCCAGGCATCATTCCTCCTGTTTTTTTTTAAAGAAGCTGCCCGAGAGATGCAGTCGCCAGCGTGAAATGCCGAAAAGTTGCATCAGCGAAATTTAGCTCTGCAGTCGAGTCTGTTACGCCGAAGGGATTAGCAACGTGTGTTAAGAACCAGAGGTGCATGTGATCCTGTGCCAGGGTACCAACGGTGCTTATGAGCATAACCTTGAGTTATTTGGTATAGTTAAACTTGTAATCAAGCCAGAATTTTTATAGGGATACTTAAATTCATGTTACCACCGATATTTGAACAAAAAAAACAGCTCATTTTTGTTTCTGTTTCGTCTCAAAAACAGACAAATCCGCACATGTAATTTATGATGCAAGTTTTGAAAATGTTAAAATGTAAGCTTTAATTTGATATATGACAAGTCTATATTACCATCGAACTTCATTCCTTAATTATCACTTTAAAACGTTCAAATCAAAGTAAACACCCTGTATATATATATATATATATATATATATATATATATATATATATATTATTTATTTATTTATTATTTTTTATTCAAACTTTTTCGATTGTACAAGACAACATATTATGTTCATGTCAAATAAACTTAATATTAACAAAAATACATAACAATAACATCAAAACACAATACATTCATAACTTGTTAAATATAACAATAGGAAAAAAAAAGTATAAAAAAATGAACCATATATAATATTAATAAAAAATATTAAAACAAGCTTTCAAATTATAAGGATGCAATACTCTCAGGCAATTTATTGCTCTCAAATGCTTTAACTGATGAATAGAACTCTTCACTTACAAGGACATTTTTTTAGCTTCTTACGGAACAATTAATTTACAATCATTTATATCTTTTAGGCATTTTGGCAGAAATTCATATATTTTGGCCGTTTGATACATTGCACAGGACTTGTATAAATTAGGGTTCCCGGACAACTCGGAGCGCGGTCAGCTGGGAGCCGGACAGCTCGGAGCCAAACGTGTTTCTAGGACAACTCGGAGCACGGACAGCTCGGAGCGCGGACATCCTGGAGCCAAGGCAGGACAACTCGGAGCACGGACAGCTCGGAGCGCGGACATCCTGGAGCCAAGGCAGGACAACTCGGAGCACGGACAGCTCGGAGCGCGGACATCCTGGAGCCAAGGCAGGACAACTCGGAGCACGGACAGCTCGGAGCGCGGACATCCTGGAGCCTAGGTAGGACAACTCGGAGCACGGACAGCTCGGAGCGCGGACATCCTGGAGCCTAGCTAGGACAACTCGGAGCACGGACAGCTCGGAGCGCGGACATCCTGGAGCCTAGCTAGGACAACTCGGAGCACCGTTTTATTTAAATTACAATTAATGAATTTTTATTTCAAAATAAAAATTGATGTATGCCGAGAATGTATCGTTAATCGTAACATTTTTTGTTATATTACTTATATTTATTACGTATGTACAAAAAAATTATCAAGTTTTCTGATCTGATGTATCTGATAAGAGATAATCCAAAAATTATATCATGAACTATTATTATATGATTAAATTTCTGCAAATTAATATTATACAACCTTTTTTTTTCTGCCAAAAAGATTTCATTTTGTTATATTTGCATGCTTTTAAACTTTTAACTTTTAAATATATTATGCAATATTGATTTTATAAAAAAAGAAAAATAATGAGTTGATCTTATTGACTTATCTAAAATATTTACAGAAATTATCTATCTACTTTTTAGTCTCCTTTCTCAAAGTTTACCAACTTAAATTCATTTTTAAGTTTCTTGTATATCTAAATTTAGTAATTAAATAATATAGCACAAAGATTTTATCAAAACTGTGTACTTTATTATTTCACATAATATTATATTAGATTATCAAAATGATTCCTAACTTATGTAATGTCATTTACTATAAACAAAAGTATTCACAAAGTTCAATTAACAATGATCATCATGGGAAAGTTGATACAGCATGTGTTGCGTTAACTTACTGCTAATTGAATCATTAATCAGCCTAGGAATTAATTAAGAATTAATTTACTTCCATATATTACACAGTAAAACGTACCTCACTGATGCATTATCAGAAACGTAATAAATATAATTAATAAATAATATAAGTAATATAACAATAAATGTTACGATTAACGATACATTCTCGGCATATATCAATTTTTATTTTGAAATTCATTCATTGTAATTTAAATAAAACGGTGCCCCGAGTTGTCCTAGCTAGGCTCCAGGATGTCCGCGCTCCGAGCTGTCCGTGCTCCGAGTTGTCCTGCCTTGGCTCCAGGATGTCCGCGCTCCGAGTTGTCCGTGCTCCGAGTTGTCCTGCCTTGGCTCCAGGATGTCCGCGCTCCGAGCTGTCCGTGCTCCGAGTCTCCGAGTTGTCCTGCCTTGGCTCCAGGATGTCCGCGCTCCGAGCTGTCCGTGCTCCGAGTTGTCCTGCCTTGGCTCCAGGATGTCCGCGCTCCGAGCTGTCCATGCTCCGAGTTGTCCTAGAAACACGTTTGGCTCCGAGCTGTCCGGCTCCCAGTTGACCGCGCTCCGAGTTCTCCGGATACCATAAATTAGAATTCAACTTGTCTGTAACAGCATTAGACTTATTCTTGGTATTGTAATTATGAAAATTATCACCCTGCAAATATAGGTTAGGGTGGGATTTTTTTAAAAGAAGCACAGTTTAAGATGTAAATAGACGGAACAGTGAGCATATTAAGGGTAAGGTTAACGCCACCAATGTTAAAAAAAAATTCCTCACACAAAAATTCTGAAAAAAATTAAAATGTTCTCCTCTACACCCCCTATCAATAGCTAAAATATCAGGTATACAAATACGATCTAGTTTTTGAGTTATAAATTTTTAAAGTTGACTAATTTAACATGGAAGTTTCATTTCTCCATGTTAAAGTAGTAAACTTTAAAAATTTATAACTCAAAAACTAGATCGTATTTGTATACCTGATATTTTAGCTACTGATAGGGGGTGTAGAGGAGAACATTTTATTTTTTTTTTTCAGAATTTTTGTGAGGGATTTTTTTTAACATTGGTGGCGTTACCTTTTACCCTTAAGATTTCTAAAATGAGATACACAAGACTAGCTGTCTCTTGTGTTGGGTAGCTTTAATATGGTATATAGTAAAGTTTATATACAAGATCCTTGTGTACAGTACACAATTACACATCGAGACACTCAGAACGTTACTCCTGTCTGCTGTGAATGCACTGCGAGCGGCTCAATATATACACAGATAATAACAGGCTTTAAGGCCGAAAAATATGCAAAGAAGGGTCTTTCACCATAATATGTCATAAAATAATATGACGTCACGATTTTGTAGGCAAAGCATGCATTGTCAACGGCGTAGCAGATATACGTGCTAAAGTTGGTCTTGAAATTCATAATTAAAATTTCTTAATTAATTAAATTAACTTCTACTGCAGTTATTCGTATCATTTTTCTTAGAATTTTCTTTCATTAAATGATGACAAGAAGAAACAATGCTATTTAAGAAAAATATTTGGCGACTATTATTAAAAAAGAGATGTTGTGAATTCAATATGCACAGCATAGAATTTTAGGGCTTTTTGCCTACATCCCAAAGATATTCGAGCGGCTTTGGTCATCTCCGCGTGCTAGCCAAAACGTAAACATGAAACTCCCGTTATGAGAATGCTCCAAACCCGAAATGAATTCAAATTTTGGCTTTTGGGTCAAACCAAGATGCTCCAAATTAGTTCTGGTCAAATGAAAATGCACCCTAGTCGAATTAATATAATTATATACTATAGTCTCTAACGATACGGCTTTAACGCATTTCAGTTTGACCAAAAATAGTTTAGAGCATCGTGATTTGGTCCAAAGCCGAAATTTAAATTCATTTCGGGTTTGGAGCATTCCGCGAGATCGATGCTCTAACCTAGTCTAGTTCTGCGCATTTTTTTTTTTTTTTTGCTTTGGGCTGAATTTAGCTTTGGGTGCTAACATATAATATAGCAGTACGAAAAAATATGGAAATTCGCCACGCTGTTGACATTGATCAGAAAATGGGAAAACATCCAGACTATGTACATACCCCGAGCTTCTCACGTGAGTTTCGTCAGAGAGCATACATTCCTCTGTGCATATTTTTGTCACATGCAAGGGCATCTATTTTAATTTAATTTAAACGCTTCTTATGATTGATAGTTCACAACATCTGAGGAAGTATACGGTGAATTCAAATAAGAGTTGTGGGTTCATCGGTAAATTCACAGCGATATTGTGATTTAGAGATGTTGATCACGTAAGTGGATGCATGATGCATGACATATATATATATATATATATATATATATATGTATGTATGTATGTATGTATGTATGTATGTATGTATGTATGTATGTATGTATGTATGTATGTATGTATGTATGTATGTATGTATGTATGTATGTATGTATGTATGTATGTATGTATGTATGTATGTATGTATGTATGTATGTATGTATGTATGTATGTATGTATGTATGTATGTATGTATGTATGTATGTATGTATGTATGTATGTATGTATGTATGTATGTATGTATGTATGTATGTATGTATGTATGTATGTATGTATGTATGTATGTATGTATGTATGTATGTATGTATGTATGTATGTATGTATGTATGTATGTATGTATGTATGTATGTATGTATGTATGTATGTATGTATGTATGTATGTATGTATGTATGTATGTATGTATGTATGTATGTATGTATGTATGTATGTATGTATGTATGTATGTATGTATGTATGTATGTATGTATGTATGTATGTATGTATGTATGTATGTATGTATGTATGTATGTATGTATGTATGTATGTATGTATGTATGTATGTATGTATGTATGTACTGTACACATACATATAAAGTGGGATCAAGTTTAATTGTGATTGCAACATTTAAAAGTTCAACAATTAATAATAAAATTATATATGCGTTGTAATGTAGAAATATACAGATCGAAAGCCAGCTATACTTTTATGTTGTTTTTTTTTCCTTGTAAATTTGGTACGCAAAAACTTTCATATTTCCCCAACAACTATTGGAAAAAGCTCTGCTTCATTATATTCCATATATATTATATTTTTCATTGTTTTTAATATTATTATTATATTTTTTTAGCAAGATGATATTATAATATATTTTATAATATAGTTACGTGTTCACTGAAAAAAAAATATTAATAATAAATAGCTGCATGTTTATTGTTTTCACTCAAAGCACCTGAAATCTTTAATTAATGTCTTATATATTATATAATGATATATTCTTATATACTAAATGCAATAATCATATATAATGTATTGATGAAGACTGTAAATGACATACGTACATAAAGCTATTTTAGCGAAGGTGGAAATTAAAATGCATAATTAATTACTTTTTCATTTGCAATACCACTAAATTTTTACTTTTTATTTTTCCTCCTCTATATAACGAAAGTAGTTGATAAGTGCGCCAATATAATATATTTCTACTACCTGTTGGCCGGGAGGGTTATTGAAGGGCGGAAAACGATACCGATACGATGAGAAGAGAAGAGAGGAACTGTGGAGAGTTAAGAACCACCTCTATTTCCACAAGGTCATATATTTATGTTTTTTATACTTTCTTTTTTACTTGATTGTCGGCATTCTTGCCCTAGAGAAGCAATTGAAGGACACAAGCAATTGCCACGCCCAAACGAACTTTGTGTTGAAGTGTTATGTACATTTTAATTGTTCCGTTGAAATCGTTCAATTTGTAGGGTAATTCAAATAACTGGGGCTTAACAAAGCCGGTATTACACGATACAATTTTTCTGATTTTGCATACCATTTTTCCTTAATTACAAGAAAATTTCATCTCCATTTGTTTGTATGGAGAGGAAATTTTCTTGCAAGGAAAAATTGTATACAATAATTAAAAAAATTGATGTATCGTGTAATATAGGCTATACAAACAAATGGAGTTCAAGTTTTCTTGAAAGGAAAAATTGTATGAAATAGTTAAAAAAATTGTATCGTGTAAAGCCGGTATTACACGATACAATTTTGCTTACAATTTTGGCTTACAAGAAAATTTCGCCTCCATACAAACAAATGGAGTTGAAGTTTTCTTGTAAGGAAAAATTGTATACAATACCTTAGAAAAATTGTATCGTGTAACATTGGCTTAATATACCAGCTCTTGCACAAGTTAATTATTTATTTGGCGTTGCATAATGGAGTATCAACCTCAAAATTTTTTATTGCAGAAATGGATAGAGCGTGCAAAGTTATGCTATACCCTGATTTTTTTCAGATTTTTTAGAGCCCGCGCGGGAAGTTTTTTTAAAAAATTATTGAAAGTCCTTTTTGTGACGTCACGAGGCGGCAAGTCCTATCTTTTTCTTAAGGAGCGGCGCGTCTCGTGACCTCACAAAAAGAACATTCAATAATTTTTTTAAAAATACTTCCCGGGCTCTAAAAAATCTGAAAAAAATCAGGGTAGCATAACTTTGCACGCTCTATCCATTTCTGCAATAAAAAAATTGAGGTCGATACTCTATATTAATAGTAGTATCTACAATTTATTCAAAGATGATGTTTGCTAAAGGATACCCAGTTGCTTCCGGAAAGTGATTGATGATTGATTGATGCATCCTCCATCAACCGATCATCTCCTTATTGAGGTCTCCTTGTTCCCTTAAGCCAATATTACACGATACAATTTTTCTAAGTATTTTATACAATTTTTCCTTACAAGAAAACTTCAACTCCATTTGTTTGTATGGAGGCGAAATTTTCTTGTAAGCCAAAATTGTAAGCAAAATTGTATCGTATAATACCAGCTTTAGTCACATCTAGGCAAATGCCTAGCAGCCCCAGTTTGGAAGTCTATATTTATATAATAATATAATATATATACTCACAGAATCCTAAGCTAGAGGTTGGATCCACTTAGAGCCGGAAACTATATATAAAGCCAAAAATAGTAATGGTATATATTATAGTGACCATCATGCAGAACCCTACAACTGGGTTCAATTCAGAAAAAAAAATTGTTAATTTTTACCAAATATGCTACACTGGTCTTTCACTATACGTCATAAAACAATATGACGTCACCATTTTGTAGGCATTGTGCATATTATAGCAGATACGTACTAAAATAAAATTAATTTCACCGGGCTATTCACATCATTTTTCTTCACATTTTCTTTCATAAGGGGTGACAAAATCGAAGAACCAATTTATATTATTCGAGATTTTCAATTTCATATATATATATATATTATAGTATTTATTTATATAAATAACTACTATAGTATTTATAGTAGTTATTTATAATAATACAGTACTGTAAAGAAAGGAATACAATTTGAATTTAGAATGCATGCACTCAAGAGTATATTATATATAATATGAAGTATAATACTAATTTAAAATCTATTTGTGTATATAGGTACGTACTTCATTAATTCAGTAACTCAGACAGGGTCATCTGGTTACACTGCTTGTCAAATAAGAACAAGGACATCATTGCAATGGTCCAGCAATTTAGAGTCTGTATAGCCTGTGGCTGTGAATTGTGATTTCCATGCACAGCTTGACCAGTCGCGTCTATAAGTGAATATGTCTGAACTATACTCTGAATGAAATGTACAGTACACGTTGTCTCTCTGTAATATTAACTATAATAAATAATATAAATAACACTATTAATTTATTATTTTTATTATTATAGTATATAATATTTCTACATATATTATATTATAGTGATATTAGCCATGAAAGCAAGTCGGGCCGATTTTTGATTCTACAGAACCTATATTAATATATTAGTTATGCCGGCTGAGTCGGGAGATGTGAACGAATGCGCCTAGATATTTATTTATTTATTTATTTATTTATTTATTTATTTATTTATTTATTTGTTTATTTATTAATTTATTTATTTATTTATTTATTTATTTATTTATTTATTTATTTATTTATTTATTTATTTATTTATTTATTTATTTATTTATTTATTTATTTATTTATTTATTTATTTATTTATTTATTTATTATATTTCCCTCATGAATACATAAAAAACAAGTCAGAGGCACCAAACAGTCCAAGCAGTAGATAGCTGTATGTCTGGATGGGCAAATTTTAAGACGATCGCCGCGCACAGTCGAATCTATACGTAAATAAACCAAGATCTGTATTACTGTAACGTTACTAACCATTTATAATAATTATGCTATTATGCACTGTATACTTATATTCTCAGTATATAATATACAAAGCTGGAAACTCTTTATTTTGTATTATTTATATATATATATATATATATATATATATATATATATATATATATATATTACATACATATATTTTGTGTATTATTATATATTAAATAATACACAAAATAAAAAAGATTTTCCAGCTTTGTTTTTATTTAAGAGAGAATTATAAGATTCGATCCATAAAAAATACTATAATGCATTAATTTGTTTTCAACATTTTTTATTATTTATTATAATAATTAAGTTACAGCTAGATTTTATGCCTTATTATATGTTAGCAAAATAAAGTCCGTTATATTGCAAGTATATTATATTGCATTTAACGCACCCAAATGTTTTCCTGACAACAATCGAACATCGCGGAAGAGTTCAGATATTTGTTTTTATATTTTATCGTATTATACCTATACTATGTATAATTAGATAATTATAATAATAAATATGCTTTCAAATTAGAATAAAAAAAGTTTTATTAGTATCATTGATATACTTAAATTATGCTGAGGTGTTTAATTATGTAGCAAAAAAAAATTCCAGCTTCTTTCGATAGGAATATTAAATTAATTTAATAAACTGACATCTTTAATGTCAGTTTATTATGCTTATGTATATTCACACTTGTCATATGGGCTGATTTTCTTTGGTTCAATTAATAAGCTTTTGCATAAACTTTTTACGCTGCAAAAGCGGGCATTAAGGACTATGTTAAGATTCAAAAAGCGTGATTCATGTGTGACACATTTCAAATCAAATAATATGCTTACATTGCCTTGTATGTGCATTGTACAGTGTGCTGTTTTTAGAAGAAAGCATCCTGATTTGTATCCACAATTTAATTCAATCCACTCTTACAATACTAGAAACAATAATCGTACTTTAGTGGATAAAAAAAATTCAGTGTTTGCGGAAAGAAATCCCCACCATCAATGCGCTAAAATTTACGATTTTCTTCCCTCGTGTGTAAAAAACATCAAGAGTGACTCTCTTTTCAAATCAAAACTGAAATTAATATTAATTAACAAGGAATTCTATTCTATTAAGATGATTTTTGCAAATAAATTGCCAGAAAATTGTTTACAATTTTAAATTCATCTGTTTGTTTTATTGTTATAAATGATTGTTGTTTGTTTTTTCTCTTTGTTAGTGATTTTGTATTGTTTTTGACCAATATCCATATTTATTATATATTCACTACGTTTACATGACGGTGTTTAAGGGCATCGGGTGTAGCACCGGTAGTTGGCAACACTGACGTATCTTCACCATGTTAATTTTTGATCATTGCTCCTCGGAGTAATTTTTGTGCTAGAGCTAAGCTGATTGCTGTAGTATCAAGATAATTAGTAGCCCAAGTGCACAATTTGGCTAAATAAAGCCTGATTTAAAGAAAAGTATTTTTTAGTAATTTTTTAAATTTAAATGCATTTTTCTAAAATATAAAAAAAATACTTTTCTTTAAATCAGGCTTTATTTAGCCAAATTGTGCACTTGCGCTACTAATTATCTTGATACTACAGCAATCAGCTTAGCTCTAGCACAAAAATTACTCCGAGGAGCAATGATAAAAAATTAACATGGTGAAGATACGTCAGTGTTGCCAACTACCAGTGCTACACCCAATGCCCTTAATGCGTATTCGTTGACGACGGATAATGTTATTCTTATGAGGCGTCGTCAACGAATACGCATTAAACACCATCATGTAAACGTAGTGATTGTTTTGTATGTTTTTGCTATATGTTATATTCTCTGACGTGATCAATGTTGTCTTGTACAACCTATATGTTCAAATAAACAAATAAAAATAAAATAAAATTTAACTGTGATGTATATATACTACATTGTTTGATGCATGTTATTTTTTACTACTTTATAATGTATAAACTTTATATAACTATAAACATGATACATAATAATATATACCAGAGCTTTTAGCAGTGGATTAAAAGGGGGAAATTTCAAGGTCATAATGACACGTGTTCTTAATATAATTTAGTGGTAACTTTGAAATTATGAGATTTTTTTACATCAGACACCATGAAGTTGGGCGGTGGTTCTGCTTTGCGAAGGACACACACACACTTATAACATAACGAGATATATGATTGTTTGCTTATAATACTATAACGTCATCCACGAGCATAATTGTTTCAAACGGAGCATATAATCTACGTGCTTTTTTATTATTATTTTCAAGGATTATACACCCCTAAGAGCTTGGAGCTCGAGGCGGGGTAATAAGTATAGGGATCAGGGGGGGAAAGGATGGTGCATCATGGTGCTCAGGTCTGTTCACTAAGGTGAGACTGAGGGAACCATGGAAAACCTCAGCCAGGACGGACACCGGGCCCCCTCTAGCTACAATATCAATCAATTAATATATATCAATGGCGACCAAAGTGATTTGCAAAGTCTGTAGAACCATTGCACACACACACACACACACACAGTGCATCACTGCATTGAGTAGAAAGCGAGACGAATTTACCTTCGGGAGGCAGCAACATAATTTTTACTTGAAACGGTCACCCATCCAAGTACTAACCACGCTCGACGTAGCTTTGATTTCGGTGTTCTAATGAACGTTAAATTTCTAATGTTCTAATGTTAAATTTATAGAGCAAGCGTGCATGGATCAAAAGGAGGTTTGGGGTCGTGACTAAACTTGCATTATAAAATCTCTCAACAAAAAGCTCGATCTTTAATTATAAAAGAAAAGCACCAAAACTTATCCTTTTACCTTAATGAATGTAAATTATATTAACAAGAAGAAAATCAATTATGGATACTTATTCCCGTCTTTTTTCTGTATTTTCATCAAATGACGCCATCTTCGTGTTCACAGAAATTTCCCATCAGCTGACTAAATTATTACAACGCTTTCTGATGCTCATTTGTTTTTAATAGTAGCCATCTTGTATAATAATAAAGTTATACTTAATTATAATTTAGTATAATTATTTTATTATAATACTGTAATATTATAATTATACAATATTATAATTTTTATGTTTTAATTAATATAATTTATCATTAATTTATTATACTTTTTCTATGCTTAGTATACTTCTAAAGTATGATAATATATACAAAGTTATTATAATAAAATAATTAATAATATATTATACTTGAGTATAATAGTGTTTTACAAGGGTATATATATATATATATATATATATATATATATATATATATATAATATTGGTCTTTTATTTTCCGTTAGTGCATAATTTTCATATGTTATTTTTTTTTCTTCTTTTTATATTACGCCATGCTAATACTTTTAGTTGCTGTATTAAAAAAAATTATGTATGAATAGTTATTTCGCTGATAATAAAAAAAAAAAAACAGATTTTGAAATGTTGAAAATTTTCATGACGTGTACTCAGACAAATTATTTTTTTGTGCCAAAGCGACAAAAGTCAAACGTGGATAATAACCATGATCTTATGTGCAATATATATATATATATACTGACCTATCTTCTATATCAATCAGGTGAATGCAATAATAATTAGGAGCTTGAAAAATATATAAAATAAAGCTCATTGTTGCAATCATGTACATGAAATAGAAGACATAGATGTCTTATTATTTCACACAAGATCTTGGTAACATATTATATTGTTCATTATTGCAGACGTGGGACGAATTACTAATTTTTATGCTATTTTAATTATAGAAACTATACTAAGTATAATAATTTTAGTATATTTAGTATAATAAATTTAATATAATTAAGTATAATAAATTTGTGATATATCAAAAATTTATTATAATAAATTTGGTATGCTAAGTATACTAAATTATACGAAATAAGTATTATAATTATACTTTTTTTACTATACTAAAGTATACTTTATTATAGCTGGAAGTATACTATTTTTATTATATTATACTTTTTTAATGTATGATAAAGTATACTAAATTATAAGTTTTTTTACAAGGGTGTGTGTGTGTGTGTATGTGTGTGTATATATATATATATATATATAATTATAATCAAGTATAATGTATTCTCGCGCGGTCATGCTTCTACGGATATTTAGCTCAATTAACAAACAATTACTCTCCAATTGCACATTATATAAATATATAAATAAACAATAGACTGTCTGAAATATTTCATTCTTTGTAATTGTTCTATATTCCAGCATTTAATATTTAAATGCTTGTGATGGTACTGCATGATGGTAAAATTCAGTAAAAAATATATTTGGTAGATGTACCTCTTATATTTACAGTGGAAGTCAAATCCAAAGATCTGGATTCGAGTCCCAGTTGTGCTATAGCTTTTTCACAAGAGTTTGAATTTTATACGTAAATTGTTAATAATTTTATTGAATACGAGTCGTAACTCAATGTAAAAAGGTATGCTATAGACTAGCTTCAATCAAGAATGATCAAGAAGCCATGCAATATAACTTTTTTTATATAATGACACTTTTACATGCCATGTACATATTTGTACTACCTGTAATACGCTGCAGTCGACGCCTATATATATTTATGTTTGTGTGAAATTGTGTGCATGATAAGTTAGAAACATTTCATAATAAAATGCAGTACTTTTCATTTTAGCCGTTCATTCACGCGTTACAAGTTACATGTAGTTTACGTTTCATAATATTAATTTACACCATATATATGAATAAGTATAATACAAGCAGTGTATATATTTGAATTAAGGAAATATGATATAACTATAAAAAATAAATCATTTCTATATTAACATTTATTTTATGTCATTAATTCTGGCCTTTGCTTACATAACTATCCATTACATTTTTTATTCGTTCTTTAGACCATGTATTTTTAGATATCTTCATTAATGTCTCGTAAACTGCATGAAGCACATCATATCCCTCTGGTGGAAGGCCAAGACCAGCAGGGGCGATCGTCAACTGTCAAGATATTAGCCGTCTGAAATTTAAAAAATAACACGCAAAGTAATGGGGAGGAAATATTTTTTTAAAAATATTTACCTGATATTATTGAAGGTATCTTGTAGTGCGATACTACTTTAATGTAGTCTCCTGCGTGCTGATTATTTTATTTAGTTGATAAATATTATACTACCTGAGAAATATATTACGGTAAAGTCAGGGCGGGAACTTCGTTATATCTTCCAAGCCTTGGATATGTATCATGACGTCACGGAATATTGAAAATGCAAAAAAGTACTTGCATCAACTTTCATACATTAAATTTTCGATGTAGTTATAACTTTACTTGATATACAAAGTAAAGAAATTGCAATTAAGTAAAAGTGAAAGTCACTCGCTATGAAGAAAGGTTTTTAATGTTTATATGACGTCATCGCCAGTAAACTGACTTTTTCCTTCGCGGCTTCGCGCATGCGCAGATGTAACAGAAGTCGGGTTCATAAAAGATTAATTAGAGTGTATTAATATTGGTTTTGCGTGAAAAAGAAGAGGTTGTTACGCAAGATTATTATAGACTATATTAGAGTTAAACTAGTTACATTTTCAAAACTCTAGCACACAGCGCAATTGTCGTAAACCGCGACCAAAGTGAAGTCCTCTCCCATTTGATTACACGCAAACCTGCTGCTCAGTAGGACGGCTATTGAAAAGTGGGCGCGGTCAGGTCTTGGCCTTCCACCAGAGGGCTATGAGCACATCAAAGAGAAGCAGGAACTTACAAATTAGACTAGGTATAGAGAAAATAGACAATAATGGTTGCATTTTTTTATTTCATAATTAGAAAATATACATAAAATTATGCTTTTCTGAATTTTTTTCAGATTTTTTGGAGTGCGGGAACTAATTTTTAAAAAATATTTAAAATATCTGAATTAGGGTGGTACATCTGATGGGACAACCGTGACGTCATCAACAGCCAATCACAGCAACCGTAATGTCATCAATAGCCAATCACAACACGACAAATGACGTCACGGTTGTCCCATCAGGTGTACCACCCTAATTCAGAGATTTAAAATATTTTTTTAAAATTAGTTCCCGCACTCCAAAAAATCTGAAAAAATTCAGAAAAGCATAATTATAGGTATATTTTCAAATTATGAAATAAAAAAATGCAACCATTATTGTCTATTACTTAGAAAATGTGTTCAGAACCCGTAACGATGTTATGGGTAGCTAAATTTGGGGTCCGGAAAGCACTAATTTCTTCCTAACTAATTCATCGTTGAATAGAGAGGATACTATTCATAATATGTAAGTTAGATAAAATCTTTTTTAAAACGAGTGAATTTAAAACACTTATTATCTTTTGAGTAGCTTTTCATCTTTTATTACAATAATGAACCATACATATTGCTTCTGTTGTAACACAAATTTAAAATATGTTATAATAATATATATAATTATGTAATATAACATATGTATATAACATTTAGCTCTATACAAGGCTAGAGGGATAATGCCCTATACTTCTCAATGTAAAACTGTGCGCACGGTCCGGCGGGAGGAAGTGGGTGGGAGATTGCGCTTTCGTCACACATTCCAACGTATTCTCCTCAGAATTGCCAACTGCAGTGTAACTTTTAATATTTATTTTATAAGGAAACTTTCTTAGGTTGGTCAACCAGGCATTCGATAGCACCGACCACCACCCACTTTCCTCCCAGACGCCGTGCGCGCCTAAAACAGCTGATTAGCCCTCTAGCCTTGTATAGAGCTCAATGGTATATAATTATATACACAATTTAATTATACTGAAAGACAGACTCAGACTCAATTCGGTTTCGATTGTGCCGATTGTGCGGCAATATTTAATGGGCGCGATTCTTCTAACTTCTTCGTGAATCGCGCCCAATATCCCTCAAACTCGAACTAGGGGGGGGGGGGGGAGGGGGTACAGAAGAAAGAGCGAGTCGGGTTGTGTGGGTGTGGGTGGGAAAAGGTAATACAAAAATTATATATATTATATATAGAGTTGTGCTGTGCTGTGCTTGCTGGAACTCCTGAGCTATATACCTGATTCAAAACCTGAGCAGGCCAGACCTTCTTTATTGCTGTGTTAGGTACCAACAATGGAGTATCGACCTCAATTTTTTTTATTGCAGAAATGGATAGAGCGTGCAAAGTTATGCTACCCTGATTTTTTTCAGATTTTTTAGAGCCCGGGAACTATTTTTAAAAAATGATTGAAAGTTCTTTTTGTGACGTCACGAGACGCCGCTCCTTAACAAAAAGATAGGACTTGCCGCCGCGTGACGTCACAAAAAGGACTTTCAATAATTTTTTAAAAATAGTTCCCGGGCTCAAAAATTTTTGAAAAAAATCAGGGGAGCATAACTTTGCACGCTCTATCCATTTCTGCAATAAAAAAATTTGAGGTCGATACTCCATTGAGAAGGTCCTAATTTAATTTGAATCACCTCTTGTGTGTACATATATATAATGATACACTATTGAATATTGACTTAACAACTGCATGGTATCATCAGCATAAACATCAATATTTTTGTTATGATTGTTAAATCATTAACATAACATATTATAAAATATAAAAGGAGACCATATAACTCATCCTGAATCTGATGACTAATCCCAATAGAGTTGCACAATTATTTAAATTTTACTTCTCAATTTTAGGTATTTAATATTTAATGGTACATAATCTTGTTATCTGTTTCTTAAATTCTATTAACTTTAAAGTAATTCCTCTTATTCCATATTCTTTTAAGTTCTAATTTGTTTAATGATATTTCATTAAAAAATTGACAAATTATTAAAATTATCGAACGCTTATTTTTGTCATCTAAACTATATATTATGTATTTCCGATCAAATAAATTCGAATAAAGCTACAATAATTTTATATTCGTTAGTTTCGTTACTGATATTTAGTATTAAAATTATATATAGAACATAAAAAAGTACATAAAAATATAAAAATTGATTAATGTACATTGAAAATGAATTATCCATGATAGTTATTATATAGCTAGATGAATTGTTTCTTGTTGTTTAACATATATAAATTTATATAATATATATGGGGGCGATTCACGAAAGAGTTATCCAGGTTTTATCCGCAATTTAGCTTAACCACGTTTAGCCAGGTGATTTAACATGTAAAACAGGTAAAGTTTAAACGTGGTTAAGCTAAACATGGTTAAAACCTGGCTAACTGCTTTGTGAATCGCGCCCATAGTGGGTGCGATTCACAAAGAAGTTATCCAGGTTTCTTAACCACGTTTAGTTTAACCACGTTTAAGTATGCCTGTTTTACGTGTTAAACCACGTAGTTATATAAACGTGGTTAAGTTAAACGTGGTTAGAAACCTGGCTAACTACTGCGTGAATCGCGCTCAGTATATATATATATATAATATATATAATATTATAATCTATATATATATATATATATATATATATATACAGTGTATATATATATATATATATATATATATATATATATATATATATACTGTATATAATTATACATAGAAAAACAATATGGGGTGCGATTCACGAAGCAGTTAACCAGGTTTCTAACCACGTTTACCTTAACCACGTTTAACTATACCTGTTTTACGTGTTAAACAACCCTAGTTAAACGTGGTTAAGCTAAACGTGGTTAGAAACCTGGCTAACTGCTTCGTGAATCGCGCCCATGTAAGCTATTATAATTTAAAATAGCGAAAGCTAAATAAAGATATAATTCATTTCATTTCAATAGATTTCACATTGTCTTATTGTCTTGCAAATCGCAGTAAAATAAAATTTAAAAAACTGAGTGAGTGAAAAAAACAAAAAAACATGTAAGGAAATAGGAAGATCTATTATAACAGAGTATACTTTTTTTTTCCTACAATGAAATTTATTATTGATGACTTTTTTTTCCACCTTGAAATAATAAAAAATTTGTATATTGGAAAAATATACTAAGAGAAAGGTGGTATGATATTTCACGGATGGTTAGTGTTGGTTATATCATACATTCATACATGTCTGCTATATAGTAGGCCTATAGCTATAAAAATATAGCAAGGCCAGCTAATGGTCTCCACCCTCTTGCATGGGACCCTCCGTGGCTGCCCAGCCAGCAAACTAAGGGGGGAGAAGGGAGTGGCACCTGCAGCATGAGAACTTTGCTATATAAAGCGTCACTTTACCTGACTAAGTACAGTCGCTTAATCAGCAACTTTCAGCTTCACACATAGCGATATGAAGTGCCTGGTAAGTGTAAATATATAAATATATATGTATACAAATAATATTCAGTTGCAAATTTTACATTTAAAAGCAAAAAAAATGCCAGCAACCCAACAATGAGAAGTTTTAAGATATTGAGGTCCATTGTTGACAGAATTAGATTTTATTAGTAATTCAAGAAATTCGTTAGTTCAAGAAATGTCGTCGATAAAATTTAAAAATAATGCCTTCGATAAAATTTAAAAATAAAAGAATTACTTTATATTATTTTCAATATCCAATTTAGAAGTACGATTTTTTTTTAATATTTAAAAGTGGACTACAATATAAAAACTTAGTTTGAAATAATATTCCATACATTTCCAATCCTGCAGTTAACAAAAATCAAGAGGGGAGCCGCGGGGGAGGCGATCGAATGTCGCACTTATATAGCTCTCAGTAATTACTTTAAAATTTTGTTTAACCACCCATGCACCCAACCATTAAAGTTTTTTTTTTTTTTTTTTTTTTTTTTTTTTTTATAATCGCTACATTTTACATTTCAAGTATAGACGAGAGTCCCGGTAATTAAGAAAAATGGTGCTCAACATAAAGCTTGCGACTCTCTGGTTTTGCATCTGGTAATCTCACATTTATTTGAGCGGTAGAAGTAAAAGGTAGAAGACTGGAGTTCATTCGTAATCCAGTTCGTACTTGAGTCCAAAATTGATCTGTTGATCGTGGGCGACGCTAGATGTGGGTTGGACCGGCCAGTGCCCTCTGCCCTTGCTGGAATCTCTGGCAGACTCCGCATGCATGACTGATCGCCGCTTGTTAGCCGTCCCAGCAATCTAAAAGCCAGTCCCTTTTAGAACCAAAAGCAGTTAATGACTTAAATATTTTTACAGACTTGGAATAAAAACAATATAATTTAGAGTTGGATATAATATCTGCAAGGAAAATCAATGACGGTTCGATCTCTGTCCGACACATGTATAATTATTAATTAATTAATTTTATATTTTATTTACATAATTTTAGAGTTGTTTAAGTGTAATGAATTAAAATAGGACGTATTGTAAACAAAACAAATGTTTCGATCATTTTATAATATCATGTCTTAATTATCTTGTCTGATAAGAATGAAGGTCTTTTGTGTACTTTTTGTTTCAAATAAATATTAAATTTCAATTCTGAAGGCAACAAACTTTATAAAAAAGTTAATTATATAATATGAAATTACAATTGCGATAAACTTGTCGTATCATTACAGCTAATTAAATTTAATTTACATTAAATTGTTTTACAAATTACACGATTTTTGTTTTTATATATTTTTAAAAGTTTGTCTCCCAAAATTCTTTATATATATATAGTATGTTATCGTGGTACAAATAGCGAGGTAGCGGGACAGGTAGAGTACAGGTTGCGCGGTCCAAGAACACTTCCAGTTTCACCGAGTTTCACTCTCTTTTACAACCTGCTCAACGGCCAGTAGGAAGTGATTGAAGGTCTCGCCGGCACGCTGAAGCACTGGCGGAGGCGCAACACAGCCAGCCTGGCAGGAGCGAAAGGCGTTGTCTATATATAACGCTGGCAATGACCTTGTCAGATCAGTCCCATGCTCACAGCTTCTTGATTTCACTTGCATAGCGTAATTGACATAATAACTGCAAATAGCTGAAATCGCTCTTTTATTGTATATTTTCTAATCTTATAAAAACTTGCTTGAAAAGTACAATCCTTCAATCAGATAAAAATTTCGTTGGTAGAATATAAAAATGTATTTACATGTCAAATTTCATTATATTTTAAAATTATATATAGTTTCTTTATTATCGAAGAAATTACATTTGTTGTTAAACCATAAAAATTATAGAAATTTTGATGTAGGCAGTAAAGAGTTCAGAATGAGTTGCTGAGATTTATTTTTAACAATTAGTGGCCGTGTTTCAGCTCGTCGTTTCGTGCCTCTTGGCCGCTGCTGCCGCCAATCCTGGAGTTCTGGCCCCTTATGCCTACGCCGCCCCCGCGGTTCACGCCTACGCCGCCCCCGCGGTGGCCAGCAGCCAGTACCACGCTCAGGACGAGCTCGGCCAGTACAGTTACGGCTATGCTGGAGGCCCGTCCGCCAAGCACGAGGTGAAGACCTTCGATGGTGTCACCCGTGGAGGCTACTCTTACGTCGATGCTAACGGAATCGTGCAGAACGTTAACTACGTGGCTGATCCCGTCCACGGATTCCGTGTCGCTGCTACCAACCTGCCAGTGGCTCCCGCCCCTGTTGCTCATGCCGCCCCCGCTGTAGTTGCTGCCCCCGCTGTCGCTCTTGTTCACGGTGTTCCCCAGCAGGTGGCTGATACCCCCGAGGTAGCTGCTGCCAAGGCTGCTCACTTTGCTGCCCATGCCGAGGCTCATGCCCGTCTGGGACGCAAGAAGCGCGGAGTGCTCGCCCCTGCTGCTCTCATCACCTCCTACGCCGCCCCCAGGAGTTTCGCTTACTCCGTGAATGCTGCTGCTCCTTTGGTGCACGCCGCTCCCCTTGTCCATGCCGCCCCCATCGCCTACGCTGCTCCCTTAGCCGCTCCTCTGGCCGCTCCCGCTCTGGTTGCTTCCAACAAGTATCACGCTCAGGATGAGCTCGGACAGTACAGCTACGGCTACAACGATGGACTCTCCGCCAAGCACGAGAGCCGCACTGCTGATGGTGTCACCCACGGTGGATACTCTTACGTGGACAGCCATGGACTTGTACAGAGCGTCAAGTACACTGCTGACTCCGTACACGGATTCCGCGTTGCTGCCACCAACTTGCCTTGATTTACTTGACAATCACCTCCCAGCAACTAAACTCTTGCAATGTCTGTTCAAAGGGTCCAAACTATCCACTGAACCAAAATCTACAACCCCCTGTACAATTAAGCTACTAAACTTTTCATTTTTTAGGGGAAAAATTGTTTGAGTAAGCTTTGTAAACCCTTGCCAAAAAACATTAATTTCTATTGGTTATACTTTCAATCGTTTCTCTTTCACTTCTCTGTATAAATTTGAATCTTATACTCTTCTTCCATCTTATTCTGTAATTAATGTACAAATCCTATTTTAGCCAGACAGCCTTTAATCATTGTCGAACCTTCAAAATAAAATTTAAAAAATATACAAATTATGATGTGTTTTTATGGAACTCGTGCAATGTTATGGTGTAGTCATGTGTGTCTAGAGATCAATATAAAAGTCACATTTTTTTCCCTTGAAGATGGGTATCACATACATTTTTGGCATATAGCCATGTATTAAGGAACTTGAAATAAATGAACTGAATACATTACATTAGCGCAAGTTATATTAATAAAGAATTTAATTAATTAATTTAACTAATTAATACAATCGAGAGAAGCTAGAGATAAGGTAAAGGGGGGAAAAATGCAAAATTGTATTTTTAAATGGTAAAGCATGATTATATCAAAGGAAAAACAAATAATGCATCATTGTGTGTGTGATGGTTTCTTTAAAGCTATAGATATAATAAGTATTAGCTCGATCCATTTTATAATTAAGACACTGATTTAATATAAATATAACAAGAAGCTTCATTCCTCTTTTTATATTATACATATTTCCTACATATTATAATTAATAACAATTTATATTTTAATAAGTTTTCTCATAATCCATTGTTTCACTGACATTAATTACTTATATCTTAAGTACCTCTATCTTTGCATTGATACATTGCGTATTCAAATAATTGAATAATAAGCTAAATTAAAATATTAATATAAAAGATATCATGCACTTCAAATAGAATTGCAATGAAAAGAGATTAAGGTGCAAATGTTACTGCTGTTTTTAATCACTATAGGCTCTGTCAAAATTTATGAAAAACTTACATACGCGCAATATATCTTTGCAGCTCGATCAATGCAGCCACAAAATTACACCGGAATAATTAAATGATTGCTTGGATTATTTCGCGTTGATGGCCACACCATTGATGTCCCAGAAAAATATTTTGATGCGATGCTAAAAGACGTATACAGTACGTTGACTATCATGCATGAAAAGGATAAAAACGCGCTGCTTAGTTTTTATTAAAAATTATCTATATTTCTACATTTATATTAATTATAATTAATATAACATTGAGGTGCATTTTCGTCGTTGTACGGTGTCGCACCTACCAGGTTTTTCATTCGGTAGTTTTCCTTCTGATTTATGTGTGTTGCTGCCGTTGCAACTGCGAAAATCAGAGCGATACGATGTAGAATTGCAATTTTGGATTAATAATGAACTTAAGAGCAGCTAGCCTGTTTATAATATCGTTCCGGCTATATACACTTCAGATGTACTCTTTTATTTGGGATAACACGAAATAAGTTACTCCTGTTCTGCTCTCCGTCACGCAGCCTATATATGAGGCATGAGGCGTGGTGAAAATGAATTTTTATTTATTTATTTATTTATTTATTTATTTATTTATTTATTTATTTATTTATTTATTTATTTATTTATTTATTTATTTATTTATTTATTTATTTATTTATTTATTTATTTATTTATTATTTATTTTCCTCATATTACAAAATATAACAGTTGGCAGGTGATACTAACACAGTCCTATAGGAACGCATGTGAGGGTTGAGGGAAAATCCTTATAAATTATGCCAGGTAAATAATGCATGAATTATGGTTTTGGAAATGGAACCCAAAAATATATTATTATGTGTGAGAGAGAGAGAGAGAGAGAGAGAGAGAGAGAGAGAGAGAGAGAGAGAGAGAGAGAGAGAGAGAGAGAGAGTGGATTCCAAAATCATTCATTGTAGCATAATTTATACGGTGCATGATTCGATGTCTCAAATTTGTAGTATGTAAAGTATATATTAAACAGAAAATATATAGGTCCTACTTATTATTATTTTATTTATTGGTATTTATTTTAATAATACACGCAGTAATGTAGATCAATCAAGATTACATACTGTAATTTTTTAATTTATCGATTGAAGTTACATAATTATATTCTTCAAGACCCAATGTTAAGATTTAATTAATAGTTATTATTTCAATATTTATAAGCATAGTTTTCTATGCAATATATATATATATATATATATATATATATATATATATATATATATATATATATATATTTATTTATATATATATATTTATATTTATTATATTTATTTATTTATTTATTTATTTATTTATTTATATATATATATATATATATATATATATATATATATATATATATATATATAGTGGTTTAAAATATGACAAATCTTTGGAACAACAATACAAATCACAATTAATCAGACACAGGTCTTATGTATAAAGCTCAAAACACAGGCTGCAAATAAAATGAAGGCCGCATGGGATATTATATCCATGCAGAGACTGTATGTAACGTCAAACCTGCTAAATTTTTATAGCAATAACGGAATATTGTTAATTGAAAATAATTATATTTAATTTTTAACCCATTTCTTATGATTCAATGCTAAATAATATAAAATCTTTGCCAAATAAAATTATTTCAGGGCCAGATGAAGTAACTTATAAAGTGGTTAAATGTTTTGGACTATTATAGTAGTGCCATTTTATCCTATTTAGTTAATCATGATATTTTTTTGCTGAATTCTCATTAAAACAAGAAGAAAAAAAAAAAAGAAACGTTTTTAAAAAAACTATCTTATCCATAAAAAATACGGAGGTTACGAGCGAACTAAAAGAGGCTATTTTTATTTGAGCTCAGTATTGTATATATAAACTTCCAGATTATATATATATAATATATATATATATATATATATATATATATATATATATATAAATGAGAGCATAATTATCTATTTTTAATTTTTAAGAAACAATTGTTTAACTAGATATATCTGATTAAACAAAATTTTTACTCCATAAAAAATAAGAAACATGTATTTATTCATTGTAAAATATAAATAATATTGAAAATTTTCTTCAAGTTTTTAATTTTTTTATTTTTTCAAATTGAATGTACTATGTAGTGAATTGTATTATATCAATCTATATTGTTTGTTCTTTTTTCAGACTAATCTATTTTATTTATATGTAATATTACATGCAGTCCTAATGTATAACCAACTGATGGTCTTTAATGTGAATATTAAATAAATAAATAAAATATGTACTCCAACTTGTTGAAATAATGGTGTATAAAAAAGTATGTCAACTAAAGAAACGAATGATTTTGGTAAAAAAGTGACTTCTGTAACCTTGGAAGGGTAGGGGGGGGGGGGGGGAGGGAAGGAGAAAAAATTCAGAACAGAAATATTTTAATGAAATTCCAAGGTGCCCATAACTACTAGTTTGTGTTTTTAATATATAAAACCAAGCATGCATTGAATATTTTATTTATTCAGTAGAATGATATATTATGCAGAGGTTTGAGTGCTTATCCAGTTTAAATTGTCTTAACATACACACAGTTGATATTTAATGTTAACATTCCAAACGTTCTCATATATATTACAAATAATACACATTATATATAATGATATATTGTATAATTATATATATATTTTTTTAAATGAGAAGACAAAAACAGCTTCTGGATTCAACACAGCAGTATCATATTATATTGGTAGTATAAAACAAATTCATGGAAAGGTAAAAAAAAAAAAAAAAAAAAAAAAAAAAAGATTATTGGTTGTTTCCTTATTTTCATGTGGAGGTTATATTGAGGTAAGATGTTTGAGGCATCATCAACTATAGGCTATATTATAGTATAATAATATATTTTAAATTTTAATGCCTCCTGGCGTTGGAATGTAATAATAAAATATAATATCATAAATAGTAAACTTGAATTTTTGACTGCAATAAATAGTATAAAAGGATATATTAATATTACACTACAGTTAGTGCAGTTCATATATATTATAAAATCTTATGTTGTCGGGTTTTTCAATTGTTTTAAATGTATTCATGCAGCAGTTATTATATATATTCGATGCATATTATCTTGCAGTCGAACGTTTTGGCAATGACACCGTCCGACTGCAAGATGGCCGGTTAATTTATAATATATATTGATGAATATTAATTAATAATTTAAATAGCTATATTAGCTATATTTACGGGAATGATAAAAATAAGATATAATTATAACGTTTAAGTACCTAATATAACAACAACTACTTTTGAGAATTGATTCAAATTCAAAATTTTTATTCAATCGTTTAGGTTATACATAGACGAACTATGTCAATTAAAAAAAAAATAAAAAATAAACAGCCAAAGCAAAACACAACAAAATAATCACAGCTAGTGCACACAAATAAAAATAATAACACACAATTACATCTCAACTATATTATATCTATGAATATTATATACAAATATTTATTACTATGATAAATAAATTAACATGTGTACAATTTTTTTTATTTATTTGAATTAAACAGAAATCTTATTTACAATAATATTAGTTCCTGATTATGTTTTTAGGCAATTTAGCGGCGCACTAAAAAATGCTTTGACTGAATAAAATTCCTTTTCAATTAAAATTCGTTTCAACATGTTTTTAAATGTTTTATCACCTTCAATATTTCTAAGACTGGATGGTAATAAGTCATATATCATTGCTGATTTATATAGAGCACTATTTTAAAAAAAACTTGATTCTATGTTCTCAAATATCTATGGAAACAAGCCGAACAGCACCTTCAGAATTTTGGCAAAAATTTGTTATAAAAAATAAATATTGGTCGCAATTAATTATTATCGAAGAAGTTAAAAAGTAGAAAGATCGATAACCAGGTGTCTCACCAATACACGTTTAGTATCATTGAGTTACATAGTCGAAAAGCTGGAAAGTTACAATTTTTTTTGGGAGCATCACATTTTTATTATTAAATATATATATTAATATAATAAGAAACACATTTTTACTACAAGACGATAACGCAGCATATTCATTTAATTAGATAGAAAACAAACGCATGTTTGATTTATATTGATGTGGAGACATGGCTTTCCTATGCAACAATAATTTCCTAATTCTGTGTGTACTTTTGCCATACAACCACGGACTTTTATTTTTAAAGAAATTTTATCGATTTTCCGGTTGAGGAGTATTAACTCCGTAAAGTTATAAACTTTAAAAGAAAAAAAAATCACGAGACGTTGAAAAACAATTAAAGAAATTTACTTTGATTTATCACATCACAGCAATTATATTTTATAAATATATTACATTCCATTACTTTATGCTCTTTATTATAGCTGTATTCATAAGTACTTTAAAATTATAATGATTAGCAACATCAAATTTGGTTAACATTTAACAATAACTAAGTTAAAATTGTAATGTAAATTTTACAATTTTTAATGTTTGAAGTACTATAAAAATATGTTTAGTGCGTAAGAAGTAAATCTAAATGCACAACAATAATGCTACATGATTCGCTCACGATACAAAGCATCGATCGGCATATCTTTGTGAGAGACAGAATCCTGCTGCAGGTCCATGACTTTTTGCCACGCCTGTCAGCGTGACGTGGGTGTCTGCACTCTGCACGAGGATCTCCGGTAGCGGCAGGTAGTGCTGCCTTCGCCGGATGCTGCAACAGTCGAGAAGATTGGGAAGCAGGCGGATGTTGTTGGTCAGGGTCAAGCCTCATAGTGCGCTGCATGAGGCCGTCATTCAACGTACAGCTAGGGCGGAGAAGTCAGGGAGGAGTAACGTGGTGGGGGCTACGAGAATCGATCTTGGCGCGCAGGTGAGGCGGGCGACTCCACCTTCAGCAAGGTAACCTAACCTAGCCCTGGCCCCTCCCTCCCTCCCTAGCAATGTCTGAGAGGTTGGCCAGTTAAGGACCACCAGACCAGCAGCAGACCGAGCACCTATATATAAGGCCGCACTCGGCCATATACGTCAGATTCCAGCCGTCCAGCTCACGGGGGAAATATCTAATTCAAACAGTCAACATGAAGTGCCTGGTAAGTTTAAGTTACATGGAATATGAGTCAATCATCCAATATATATATAATATGATCAGCAATATAGTAATTAACGTTAATATGTTATAAATAATAAAAGTAAATAATTATAATCAATAAAAGAAAGTAATATGATTTTAAAATGAATAATTATAATTGCATGTAAGAAGGGCCACATTTTAAACATCAGAATTTCAGGATCGTATATAATAACATGACGAGACCTGGCAGTACGATCAGTGGTCAAAAGAATTACACTTTTTATATTTTTCATGATTGTGTGATATATTATATATATCATGATTTAATGATTTAAACATTGCTTAAATCATGTTAATATAACTTCTAATACTTGATATGTACTGGAATACTGTAGGACCTTTCTTTCTCCAAACAAAGAGAATCATTTATTTTAATATGCATATATTTTAATATTTTTTTTTTCCTTTGCTTTAAGGGTAAGGTAACGCCACCAATGTTAAAAAAAATCCCTCACACAAAAATTCTGAAAAAAATTTAAAATGTTCTCCTCTACACCCCCTATCAGTAGCTAAAATATCAGGTGTACAAATACGATCTAGTTTTTGAGTTATAAATTTTTAAAGTTGACTACTTTAACATGGAGAAATGAAACTTCCATGTTAAATTAGTCAACTTTAAAAATTCATAACACAAAAACTAGATCGTATTTGTATACCTGATATTTTAGCTATTGATAGGGGGTGTAGAGGGGAACATTTTAAATTTTTTTCAGAATTTTTTGTGTGGGGGATTTTTTTTAACATTGGTGGCGTTACCTTACCCTTAACGCAGTACTTCAGTCATTATTAAGGCGTTTTGAATTTAATTAGCTATATAACTTTGCCTTTTGTTTATATTGGTTTGTATTTTAAAAAAATACTATTTATGTTTGCAGATCGTTTTACTTTCCGCTGCTGCCATGGCTGTGGCCAAGCCCGGTGGCTACCTCCACTCGCCACTCGGCTACGCCGCCCCCGCGGTGGTTAGCAGCCAGTACCACGCTCAGGACGAGCTCGGCCAGTACAGCTACGGCTATGCTGGCGGACCGTCCTCCAAGCACGAGGTGAAGACCTTAGATGGTGTCACCCGTGGAGGCTACTCTTATCTTGACTCAAACGGAATCGTTCAGACCGTCAACTACGTGTCCGATCCCGTCCACGGATTCCGTGTCGCTGCTACCAACCTTCCAGTAGGACCCTCCGCTCCTGCTGATGTGTCAGTTGCTGCCCCTGTTGTGGAGAATCTGGTTGCTCCTCTGCCCGTCCAGGACACCGTTGAGGTTGCCGAGGCCAAGGCTGCCCACTTTGCTGCCGTGAACGAGGCTAGGGTACGAGTGGCTCCGGCTCCCATTACCTACGCCGCTCCCGCCCCCGCACCTGTTGCCTACGCCGCCTCCGCACCTGTTGCCTACGCCGCCCCCGCGGTTCACGCCTACACCGCCCCCGCGGTTCACGCCTACGCTGCCCCCGCGGTGGCTAGCAGCCAGTACCACGCTCAGGACGAGCTCGGCCAGTACAGTTACGGCTATGCTGGAGGTCCGTCCGCCAAACACGAGGTGAAGACCTTCGATGGTGTCACCCGTGGAGGCTACTCTTACGTCGATGCTAACGGAATCGTGCAGAACGTTAACTATGTATCCGATCCCGTTCACGGATTCCGTGTCGCTGCTACCAACCTGCCCGTGGGCCCCGCTGCTGGAGTCTCTGCTACCGTTCCCCAGAACGTGTACCTTCAAGACGCCCCTGACGTGGCTATTGCCAAGGCTGCGCACTTCGCTGCTCACGCAGAGGCAAGAGCCCGACACAACTAGAAAATTTAATTTAATCCTTTTGACACCGCCCTCATTCTTGTATATATTTGTATTTTGTCTGATGATTGAGTGACTGTTGTGGAGATGTGGTTGGATTATAAAACTCTTCGTTCACATCTCTTTGCTGTTTCTGTTGAATGTAAGGTCATAAAGCACAATAAACTTTCCTTCCTATCAATACAATATATTATATTGTGTATTTTTTTAATAATTGTTACCCGTATATAAGATATAATTATGAGGAAAATATAAATTCTACTGCATATAAAATAATATTATAAAAAAAGCATTGTTATGAATCTATTTATGCAGTAACTATATATATAGTAAGTGCAATTGCTATTTATTAATTTTTTGGGACTGCACCGACTATAGAAAAAATCAATAAACACATCATTTAAAGACTCAAATAATTGAGATTTGTAGATATAATTTAAGAACCTCAGTGCACAGTATAGATTTACAATTCAGTGTATATTACATGCAGTAAATTCGCATTCTAAAAAATACAGTATAAATGTATACTTATAAAATCATGTAGGTTTGTTCAGTAAATGATCGAACAATTGATTCATAAATCAAGAAGAAGATCAGATGTATTCGTATGTGTTCAGAGAACATAAAAAAAACACAATCATTTGATTTTTTTTTTCATTATATTATATATATATATATATATATACATATATAGACTGCAGGCTATATTATATGTGTTAGTTAGTTCTATTAAAAAAAGTAATAATATTATTATATATTTACCAATAAAATTTTATTTCAATACTTTATTTATTTCTGCAAATAAATTTGAGCAGTATAATATATATAGGTTATACATGCATATATGCAGCTTGATGTATATGATCTGTCTGTAAATACATAATAATCGATTTCGATTATTTCTATATTTACGATTCGAACAGACCTTATTATATTATAATGCATTTCAACAATTTAAATTCTCATGGAGCGGATTTTCTTTGTTTGTTTTTTTCGGGTGGGATTCTTTTTTTATTTTTGCAAATTTGATCCTAAATAACTGCAAATATTTAAAGCATTATAATTATGAAATATTTGTATCAGCTGTGTGCTGATACAAATATACATATATATATATATATATATTATATATATAACTAAAATAAAAAGTGTATAATATGACGGCATTATACATAATAATAATAAATGCACCATAGACATAATTATATAAATAAACAGTACAGGACCTACAGCACGATCAAATAACCTTTCTTTAAATTAGAAGCACCATGCAGGTTTCCTGGAGCTGTCATGCGTTATAGTTTTTAAGAGACAAAAAGTTGTAGATCTTAAGTTTTTGGAGGAGGCAAATAAAAAATATTAAGAATTCCCACAAAATGGAATTCCTCCCAAAAGTTATAGCTTCATATATATTATTGATCGATCGACTCAGCGTTATAATTTATAACAATGATAAACAGAGCATGCAATTAAGCAAGGTTACTGTTTGTGGTGTCTCCCGTCGTGTACATGCAGTACGCCGTACACAATATATATATATATATATATATATATATATATATATTCATTATTTGGGTGATGCATTCATGCCAGTCTCCACTATATATAATAAAGTTGACTTAATTATTTATAATAATAAAGTACGTACGCCATAATTAAATATAGATATATATCTTTGCATGATGCCTCCTTCTATTAAATTAATATTGATTAATATAAATCAGGAATTTTAATGAATTAATTAAATTAAAAGGTGTGTAATCTATATAACGTATATAAATGTATAATGTTTTATATATTTTATACTTTTTGTTAGTATAAACTATATATAAAGGCTGGATTACGCACACGTAAAAAAAAAAAAAAAAAAAAAATCAGATTTGCAGCTGGGTTATGATCCTAAAATAAAAGAAAGATAAAAGTTTCTAGAAGCATCATTGGAGGAACACGTGTTCATTCAATCACACTGTGTTTTTGCATCTTTGCACAATGGGGTATCGACCTCAATTTTTTTTATTGCAGAAATGAATAGAGGGTACAAAGTTATGCTACCTTGATTTTTTTTTAGATTTTTTACAGCCCTGGAAGTATTTTTAAAAAATTATAATCGAAAGTCCTTTTTGTGACGTCACAAAAGGATAGGACTTGCCGCCGCGTGACGCACAAAAAGGACTTTCAATAATTTTTTAAAAATACTTCCAGGGCTGTAAAATATCTAAAAAAAAATCAGGGTAGCATTTGTACCCTCTATAAATTTCTGCAATAAAAAAAAATCGAGGTCGATACCCCATTAACCAAACAACGGCAATTGAAGTTAAGGGTAAGGTAACACGAACAATCGATTGTTGATAGTCCCATTTGATTAACATGTAAACCTTAGCAACCTCATAATAATTCTGAATTTTTTTTGAGAGACAGTTCTTAGCACCAAAAAAATGTGGAAAAAATGTCAAAACAATCGGGTGATCCAATTTTTTTTAATGAATTTTTTAAATTTTCAGTACAGGGCTTTCCCATGGAGACCTAAACTAAGAAATTAATTTAAAAAAATTGGATCGACCGATTGTTTTGAAATTTTTTCCATATTTTTTTGGTGCCAAGAACTGTCTCTAAAAAAAAAATCAGAATTATTATGAGGTTGCTAAGGTTTACATGTTAATCAAATGGGACTACCAACAATCGATTGTTTGTGTTATCTTACCCTTAACATTATAAATTGGATAGGCATAAGATCTGATTTTGATTTCAATATATTATGTAATATACACGCGTATATTGTATAACTATTAAGGCATGCCACAGTGCCCTCTAGCTTGCATGCATGTACCGTCAGATCCAGAGTTTAAACGGCTGACAACATCCTTTATTGCTAGTTGGTGGATATATGGAGCTACAGCCATATAATATGTCTTAGAGCGAAACAGAAAATTAAAAAATCATTTAAACATATAATAAAATGAAAAAAATATATATATATATATATGAGGTGAGCAAAATTTTGCATATTAATAAAAAAAAATCATCACATTTTTTTATTCTCAACTTAAATAAATTAAATGTTAATAAGTTAAAAAAAATTAACATGCAAAAATGTTGTGGAATGTGTAATATGCCACCGTCATGGCAGCCTGTTTGTACTCATCCCCTGTAAAGTATGTACATATTGATTGCTCATGCAGCCTCCCCTAATATACATAATTATGTACAGTTTTTAAAGTTAAAAATTGGAATACATGGGTTAGATAGGAGAAATGGTTTTTAGCTCAAGTGCAAATTAATTTTAGGGTGCAAAACTTAACTTCAGGTGTTGGCCAAGTCAAGGGCTACTTATTTCGCGAGAAAATGTTTACGTCCAGTCATTTCCATCCCCTGCAGGGGTGAAAATGTGTAAAAATAAAATATTGTTCAAAATTTCTAAAAACTTAGATTTGGGGATAGAAAAATATTTAAAATATGATGGTGTATTTTTAAAAGGTGTCACTACCCTAATTCATCCCTAAACTACCCCTAAATTATTAATTTTTTATTCTAAAAATTTTTAATTGTCAGATTCGTGTTCTTCATGGTCAAATTATTATAAAACCATATAAAACATAAATTTCAGAACTAGGGGTAAAACTACCCCTACCAACAACCCCCTACTAAGAGTGTAATTCTTTACAACCATGAATATGAAAAACACTAATCTGACAATGAAAAAATTTTAAAATGAAAAATAAAAAATGTGGGGTGGTTTGGGGATAAATCAGGGTAGTTACACCTTTTAAAAATAAACCATCATATTTTAAATATTTTTTTACCCCCAAGTCTCAGTTTTTAGAATTTTTCAATAATATTTGATTTTTACACATTTTCACCCCTGCAGGGGGTGGAAAAGACTGGACGTAAACATTTTCTCTCAAAATGGATAGCTAGCCCTTAACTATGCTGCTGGAGTTCGTAAAGAATAATTAAATTTATTAAAACACAGTAGTACGTTTTTAATTCTTAATAAATATGGTTTAAAAACAAGTTTTTTTTATAATATTTTAATAATTTCTAGATTCTGCTCATTAAGGTTCTAAGCTAAGTTTGTGCCTTGTTTTTCCCAAAACTGATAATATGGTTCAATTTCAAAATGTACATGCCTCACAGTTTATCATTAATGAGAAGTTTGAAGTTTTCTACAAGTCTTAATAGATACATACATACACAACATGACGCCATATCCCTTTACGGGGTAAGCCAGCAGCATTATTACCTCGGCCGTCTACAAATTGCCCTCCAAAGCACTCGATTCTTGCATACTCCACTTGCTTCAGAAATACTCGTAACACTCTTTTGCCTTCTGCACTCTCTATTACACTGTTTACTTTTAACACTTCTGTTCTTCAAACATTTTGCAATCACATCCAACCAAACCTTTTTAGGTCTACCTAATCCTTTCATGCCTTGTACACTACCTTTAAACACCCTGTTTTGCAATTCGTTCATCACCCATTCTCTCAACATGTCCAAACCAACGTAGTGTACTTTGTTCATACTTGTCAATTACGCTTTCTTTCACTCCACACTCATTCATCATCCAGGTGTTTCTCACTCTATCCATCCTAGTTTTACCACACATATTCCTTAAAAAACTCATACCAACAGTATTCAACTTACTTCTATGCTTTGTTTGACACACCCATACTTCAGATCCATACATCAAAGTTGTCAAAGTTGGTATTAGGACAGAGTTATACACAGCTAGCTTAGCCGTATTAGACAACAGCTCAGGGCGACACAACCCTGCCATACTACCCACAATCCTCCTGCCAGCACTTACTCTCCTATCAATCTCTCCATCTACACTTCCGTCTTAATATTAATAAATAAATAAAAAGGGGTTCCGTTTATTGCATGATCTCGAGTGACTTTGAGAAGATTCCATTCTTAAAAAGTAATAACAAATAAAATAAGAACACAAATTGTAAATGTCATATTTATTGATGTTATAAATATGAATGTTAACAAGTTGACTGGTAATGTTCATGTAAATCTTGTACACTTTCTCAACTTTGTGTAATTATACTGTTGCCAGCTCAATATTATTACTGTCACTATAACTGGAAAATTAAGTAACCATACAACATGTTAAATGTATTCAGACCAAATTTAAAATCATACAAAACCAAGTGCATCAAAATGTGAATTATGAGGAATATTAATTTATGATATTTACAATTGCATTAAGAGCAGAAAACAAAATAAAGTAACCATAAATTACCTTTGATATTTTTAGTAATTAATATATTTTTAAATATATAATTTTACTCTTTATTACAAACAAATTCCATTGGGATTTCCTGGAAAATAATCACAAAATACTTGTGCAGGACATATATAACGTGCCACATACATGTGTATGTCTAACAATAGTTTTATAAAATTCAGGTCTAATTTTTTTCTTTTATCATCATTTTAGATGAAATATTAATGAACAAAAAGAAGAGAAAAATGTTTTTTAATTAGAACTGTAAAAAAAACTTTTCAAACATATTTTAAAAGGATATTCCTACCATCAACGTTCTGAGACATTAAATATTTTTCTGCGGAGGGCTAAGCTAGCAGAATTATAAACAAATTTCAAATGACTCTCCTCTTTTTTGGTCCTTTGGAGTACAACTATTATTACAAAATACATAATTGATTAAAAAAATGTTGTATAGCTAAGTAGCCTTCTAGTTTTAGACAGTAAAAATAATTACAGTATACTTTTAATAGTAAAAATAAATAAACAAAAACTAGTTTCTGGTAGGTATACACTGCATATATATATTTTTTATAAATAATACAAACAAATGTGAACAAAATAGTAAACTCTCAAGAGGAGTTGGAGTAGGCTTAAAATCAATTAACTTAACTCTCACAAAATACAGTAATATTTAAGGTAGAGATAACACGGATCAGCTGGCCCAATGCTAAAAAAATCCCATTCATAAAAATTATGATTTTTTTTAAATGTTCTCCTCTACATCCCCTATCAGTAGGTAAAAAATCAGGCATACAAAAACGAGCTAGTTTTCGAGTAATTAATTTTTAAAGTTCTCTAATTTAACATGGAGAAATGGAACTTCCATGTTAAATTAGTCAACTTTAAAAATTAATAACTCGAAAACTAGCTCGTTTTTGTATACCTGATTTTTTACCTACTGATAGGGGATGTAGAGGATAACATTTAAATTTTTTTTCATAATTTTTATGAATGGGATTTTTTTAGCATTGGGCCAGCTGATCCGTGTTATCTCTACCTTAAGTTACTGTAAAAAACTTAGAACTATTAATTTGAATAACATATTCTGTAATGTTAGAACTATTAATTTGAATAACATATTCTGTAATGTATTAAAAGTTTGAAAATAAAATTTGGTACAGAACTGAAAACAAATATTCTTAAAAAGAAAATAAATACTGTTAAATATTAATTAAAACAGCAATAAAAATATAACAATAACAACAACAATAATATGTACCCTTTTTCAAGCATATTGGAAAATATTATGGCAGTGTTAATGAGACACAGCACATCATACGAGACCATCAGATGCAAGACAAGATAAGTTTAATTCCAAAAAGGAGTCATTTTCCTTGTTTCTATATTAATAAAAATAAATTATAATTGGCAAATTATACTGAAAGCAACCTTTTAAATAGCAAATAATGTTAGTTGTCTTGACATGCATGAGGTGGTCTCACAAATCTCATCAATACAGTATCAAATATTATACTTGAGCATGTGTCCTAGAGAGATTTATTGGCAAAAGACATATAATGCCTTGGAGTAAATTTAAGTTCACAAGTTATTTTAGAATACCATCAACATCATTCAATTTATTATTATAGCTTTGCTATTTTACTTGGAATGATGCAGCAAACAAATATAAGTTAAATTGGTGTTAGGTTTCCATAATTAACAAAATTCTTTCCCAACTTTTAATAATAAATACATGGCTTTTAAACAAATTTAAGATAGCAGTTTCTTACATGAAGTCATAAAAACAAATTTAATTGAAAGGAGGTGCTTGTGGAGAGTAACAGATTACAACATCTAAGAGACCAGGGCAAGTGACATTGCAAGACAACCTGTAAAATTATTTTCTTTAACTTTCAAACAGTTTTGATTATTTGAGATGTCATTACATTTATTAGGATTCATACATATTGAATCCAATATGTATGTATGATCTTTAATGTCTTAAAGATGTGTGAAAGTTGTGTTGATCTTGTTGTTTTTAATTGACTTGAATTTTTTTATATGACGTGATTAATGTTGACTTGTACAACCAGAATCAAAATAAAATTATTATTATTATTGCATAAGATGCTGACAATTATGGTGAGCAAATTGACTCTTTTTTTTTTACAGTCATCTTGAATAATTTTCAATGTTCAATGTAGAACTACCGTATCTGTATTTTAAAAAAAAAATAATAATAAATAAATAAATAAATAATGTAATGTTATGTTACACAACATGCATAAATTCAAATAAGAACAGAGCCAAGAATTTAAAGTAACATCAGGAATTATAATTCTATAAGGCAGTCTGTTGAATATTTATTTGATATTGTTAAATTTATTGTGACTTAAAAATATTTTAAATACAAAGATTAAACTAATTAAACAATAACTATGGGGAAAGATGTTTCCTAAATACAGTATTTAAAAGTAATGATTAATTTACTAAATATAATTATTTTCCTCGTCGCAATTGATATTAAGTGTGTCTAGTATTATTATTGCTATATTTGGGGCCAAGTTGAAACAAAAAAGTACCAACTGAATTGCCTTTTAGAAAAGTTTTTAAGGGTAAGACAACGCCACCAATGTTAAAAAAAAAATCCTTCACACAAAAATTCTGAAAAAAATTTAAAATGTTCTCCTCTTCACCCCCCTATCAGTAGCTAAAATATCAGGTATACAAATACGATCTAGTTTTTTAGTTATTAATTTTTAAAGTTGACTAACTTAACATGGAAGTTGGAGTTTTCCATGTTAAAGTAGTCAACTTTAAAAATATATAACTCAAAAACTAGATCGTATTTGTACACCTGATATTTTAGCTACTGATAGGGGGGTGTAGAGGAGAACATTTTAATTTGTTTTTTCATTATTTTTGTGTGAGGGATTTTTTTTTTAACATTGGTGGCGTTGTCTTACCCTTAAGTCAGCACCATCAAGAGGAGAGTGCAAACTCTAAATAGATAGATTAAAACTAAAAATCAGTTAAGTAGGGGGAAAAAAGGTCATTCAATGTTTTTTACCTAATGAAAATATAATAATAAATATTACCAATTAGAGATTTATTTATTTATCTGGTTTGTTTGTTTCTTAAATAGCTTCAGTGTAATATAAAGAATATAGTGAAAAACTAACATTGAATATACATTATAAATGTGTGTAGTGGACCTCATTGTACCCATTTTGGCCTCATGTGTTTTGTTTGTGTTTAACAAAGAAAATGTTTATCAGCTAACCCCCTCCCCCCCTTTTTAGTGCATCTACCAACAACTTCAGCTTACAGCTTTGATACTCATTGTATGGGCTATATATTAAATCAATTTGTTAAAAGCTGCGGTGATGTGGTGTTAGCTTAGTGTTTCTCTGTTTCTCTTCTCCAACAACTCAATTTGTTGGGCTTGCCTGTTGTGTGATATAGAACCCATTTTCATTTTCAATTCTGATTCTATGGCCATAAAAAAATAAACTACATTACAATAATTTGAAAAAAACATACCAATTATGCCAGGCAACTTTAAGATATATTATTGCGAGTTGGAACACAAAATTTAATGTAAGAAGTGTGTTATATTCAAAAATTTATAAATCAGTTAATATAAGAGGGAAAAAATGCCAGGTACAACACCAACTCAACTTTCTTTGTTTTTGTTTTTTTTTTTTCTGAAAACTTATTTTATAACAGTATATCACTTATTTTACATGCAGCCTGTATATTTTATATATTTTAAGGAACACTGACACTTTCTTGGTTCTTGATGGTTTTCAGATCAGAAGGTGCGGCCTAGAAAGACTGTGTCCTGTGCCATCCCCACCCCCAACTCCACGAAACCCAGCTTGGTATAGAACTCCTGCAGGTATTTATCACTGGCGCTCAGCTCCACGTGGCAGCCAAACGAGCCTGGCAACACAAAAAATATCATTACACCACCGCACACATCAGCCAAAGCACTAATACTAACAAATGAAATACTTTTAGTTTTAAAATATAAACAAATAAGGTACTGTCATAAGCAACTCATTAAAGGGGTAGGATACAGAAATTATTTAAGCAAGACCAAAAGACCTGATTCCAAATCTACCTGCTCTTACTAGTAAGGTCTAGTAACTATCATAAATTAAAAAAAAAAAAAAAAAAATAGCTAGTTTTTTTATAGTAAAAAAAATTGTTATTTCTTTATGTTACAAAACATTTCATGTCAGTTATGCATAAGCATTAGCCCTGAAAATGGATGGCACTGAAACGTTGTGTCTATACTGGGTCACCAGTAGCAGAAGGCGGGTGGCCACAGCTGCTCGCTATTTTCATAAGTGAAAATGAAAAAAAATAAGTAGCATTCTTGCTTGCTGGGTTAAAAAATTCTACGTCATAAATTTGTGTATACCATTGGCTCTGAGAGCCGCCAGCAAGCAGGTAGTGAGACGCTTGGCTACGCTCTGGTCCAGAACGGAGGTGAGCAGAGCAGACGTCAGGCAAGATGGGTGCTGGGCGTGGATGGAATCAGGTACATTATTCTTGTAGTTGTGGAAGCCAATGATGGTCTCCTGAAAACATTTCAAACATTAATTTTCTTTTCTTTCTTTCTTCCTTTCTTTTTTCCCCCCCCCCCTTCTTCATAAAGACTTGTCAATACGAAATAGTGCCCTATGGTATTTTCACTTTTGTCCCACTCCACTTTGTAATACCGATGTAAAAAAATAATAATAATAAAAAAAAAATTAAATAAATAAACAAATAAATAAATAAAAAAATAATAAATAAATAAATAAATAAATAAATAAATAAATAAGTTAATAGATATAAATATGTGTATTGATGTGTTACAGATATGATTGTAGATTATATTTCTTAAATCCATTAAAATTTGTAATGCTTACCTCTGAAGCTGACATCATACCACTGCCTTTCGGCTGTGGTTTTGGATACTTGAAGCACATTTCAGGTACCCAAGAGGCAGAAACCTTGCTTGCAAACTGTCTAGAATCTAGAGCCGCTAGTGCATAGCCAACAACTCCAGAGTCTTCCTCCACAACAAAGCAAAATTCTGGGCTGACAGTCAGGAAGCTGCCGATGATTCTAAAAACAGACAATCAAACACCACATTAGGTACATGAAGAGGAGAGACTATAGTAATAGAGATTGCCTAACTTAAAGGACCTGTTGACCATGAATATTACAATAGTTTGATTACGTCAAGTCAAAGATTTCAACATATATTACTACGATGACGAATACATTACCTAGATAAATCACATATGTACATTATGTTTAGCAGATTGTATAGCAGCAACAAGAAAGCTTTCAACTGTTACTAAAACAATAACCCCCTTTTCCCCTTCAATAACAAAATGTCAAGACACTAGTTTTAAAGCAACATTTTTTTTTTCTTTTCTCATTAAAAAAAAAAAAAAAAAAAAAAAAAAGCTTTTAATAAATTTTATATTTATGATGTAAACAAATAAACAAATCTTTCTTCTTCTTTTCTTGTGCCCTTGTGTTGGCGTTTAAGCCATTTTACTTCTAGTAAGCGTTATGAATAAATCTTTACAATAAAGTAAAATGGTCGTGAATATGAGTTATTATGACTTTCTTCTAATTTTAATTACCAGAAAGTTCCCTAAAATATGCAAACTAATATTTTTCATACATTTCCCACCAACAGCAATAAATCCCAGAGATGTAATGTGCTCAACTTTTTAACCTTTAGAGACATTTATAATTTATAATGTATTGCCTGATGAGATATTAAGAATCAATATTTTCTGAAATAATAAGTACTATAACTTGACCCACTTTTATTTTTATTTTAGATATTCCTTTACATTTAGTGTTAAAACAAAAAAATCTATTGTTAATATTGATAAGGAAATTCAAATGGGAAAGTATATTAATGTTCAAAAACCACTGAAATTTATGAAGTCTGATTAACTGATCACAATGTCATTGTTTTACGTTTACTTGTTGATTTTTAGGAATTTTTTGAAGCTCAAAGCAAGAAATGTGGTTTTAAAACTCCCGATAAGAAAAGGCTACATCTAATAGGCAACCCGCGTTATGAGTGTTATGACGTCATTTTCCTGTACATAAACAAGCATTTACCTTCGTTCCACATAGCCTCAGGCTACCCACGTATGTTTGTATGTACAGGAAAGTGACATCTTATCATAATTGAGTTAAATCGGGCATTTAAAGTAGAATCATAAAACACAATTCTATGATCAGTTTAACGAGATCCATCAAATCCGTTTAATTTGTTATATATAATTTTTTTTTTACAAGTTCTCCTTCTAGGAGATTTTTTTTTTTTTTTTTTTTTTAAATTTAATATTATTTATTATTAGTAGTAGTAGTACCTCTGTGTTTCAACATTAAGCAACTTAACTTTTGGGGTTATTCTCAGAAAACTCCATGTTACAGGGCGAGTTGATAGTTTTTGAAATAAATTCTGAACAATTTTTGCCCCTTATAATTATTATTATTATGTTTATTATGATTATTATGTTTATTAGTATTATTATTTTAATTTAACCCTTAGATAGCATTAAATTTATTATTGTAAAAACTAAACACTCATCTTTAAAATCATGTCTACTCTACTTTAATTTGACGAGCAGTTGCTATATTATGAATTTTCTTAAATGAAGTACAAGAAAAATTTCTTCAATAATTCTCGATCTGCTTGTACCTTTCACTGTTTTTTAATAAGTGCAGGCATGCAATGAAATACAGAGATGGGTTAATACTTACTTGTCACCTATTAGGTTTGGTAGATCAGGAAAAACCTCAGTTCCATCCATACCATCATCACACGTTTTCCTGCAAATGTCATAGACAGCCACTTCATCGCTAGGCAGATACGGCCGGATTGTGTAGATTTTACTGCAAGGGACATCTGGTGGCTTGTAGATGAACAAGTCACTTCCAGAATCAACAGGTATCAGGCGCTGCAATCACAGTCCATGAAAAATGTTAAAAAAAAAACAAAAAACAAAAGAGATGCAAGAAAACAAAAAAGATACCATGTGAAGTACTCAATAATAGTAAAATGACTTACAACTCACAAACAAAAGTTTCAAAATTTGTATTGAATTAGCTTAAAGCTTTGTAGTCAGTTTCATCAGAGTTACAAATACTGTAAATGTTTTTCAGCTATTAACACTGCAATATTTTGGAAAACTTAATTTTAATTATGAACTATAATGTTAATTATATTAAAAGAAAAGGATAGGAATAACCAGCAAGGCCTTATCGATCGAAAGAGTCACAGCAGGTGGAAATTCTTGCGGTCACAGAGGTTCACTCGAAAGTTTTTACATTTTTGAAACGTTTCGCATCGTGGAGATGCTTCTTCAGTCACAAGAAGAAGTAGAATGATATTTCTACTTCTTCTTGTGACTGAAGAAGCATCTCCACGATGCGAAACGTTTCAAAAATGTAAAAACTTTCGAGTGAACCTCTGTGACCGCAAGAATTTCCACCTGCTGTGACTCTTTCGATCGGTAAGGCCTTGCTGGTTATTCCTATCCTTTTCTTTTAATAAGATTAACACAACCTAAATGGTTTATTTTCCTTAATTTGAATATAATGTTAATTACTATATCAAAATATTGCTCGTGTATAATTTTCATAGAGTTCAATGCTTTTTTCAAATTTAACCAACAAAATATTATATTTACTTGTAAATTTTATAATAATTATTTTAAAATATATATATATATATATATATATATCAGGGGCGGCTCGTACTATAGTACTGCGGTACTGCAGCCCCCCCAGAAATTTTGGGAACAAACACATAATTAGAAATATCAAATAATTCTATAATTTTTCTGAACTTTCCAGCAAATTTTTATCAGTTCTAACATTTAAAATCATGAAATGTTTGCCGCTGCCGCGTAAATTTATTCCCTCAGCGCTGCCCAGCGGAAGGTACTGCCACTACTAGCAGTAGCCCAAAGCAGTGTTCCCACCCTCATTCTCCTCTTCTTCAACTCCCACTCAAGCCGTGTGATTTTGGAGCGATCGGGGACTGTGCGATCGGCAGTACCCGCAAGCTCATTGGTTCAACAGAACCAATGAGCTTGTGGTATTTGACATGCGGGAATAATTTGAAGACATTTCCTGTAATATGGTTTCATTGAGCAGATTAACAAAATTTTAATTACATTAATCAGTGAATATACTAACAAAGATTGACTAAATATATTGAAGCATCTGAGGAATGAAGACCAGCACTTTTATTTTACTTTAATAAAAATATGACTGTCCCAAAAGAACCAACACTTGTCTTTTGAAAATTAAGTGGTGCATGCATGTACACAATCGTGAGATCTCACGTTCGAACAACGACAATAAGAGGTTTCTTACTAACCACGCAGTTAGCGCCAGGCTAACTCAATGGCATTAAACGTCGATCGAATAATTAATTAAGTGAGAAATCTGGATAACTTAATTCGTTTGTGAATCGCGCCCATGTATTTTATTATAAATTATAAGTTTACCAGGAACAAGTCGATATACATGGGAGCTATTTATTTATTAATTATTCACTACAGCATTTTATACCATTAATGTGAAAATTCAAACATAAAAATAAAACAATAAAACAAAAACAAGTTGTAAAAGTGTACGAAGTGTACGAGTATACAAAATATAAGAAAACGTTAACTATCATACTCCAGGATGAGAAAAATATTTATTTTCCCGGGTTTGCGTGTACCGGCAGTACATTATTTAGCAGCAAATATGCGATAGTAATCAAAGAAATATTGCATGGCTAAAAAAAAAAAAAAAATAAAACTATAATAAAAAAATTGGGATCTTTGATCTGTTATACCGCTCGAGAGGTTTCTCATATGCGCGCTCAAGCCAATTATACCGATGTGTCGTAATTATAATATAGGGTGATGATGGGTGATCAGAACTGCATGAACATCATATAAATCGATCATGGTATATACAATAATATATGTACAAAATTAGGCAACAACCAGAATCTAATATAAATTTTTAAAGACAAAATTTAATAAAAAAATAAGAAATGAAATTTTTATAAGAAAAAATTACATTATTAAACATTATTTCATTATTATTAGTATTTATTTAATTGAGAAAAAAATAAACGTAATCCTCTTAAGGTAGAGATAACACGAATCAGCTGACCCAATGCTAAAAAAATTTTATTCATGAAAATTATGAAAAAAAAAATAATAATAAAATATTCTTCTCTACATTATCCCCTAAAATATCAGGTACACAAATTCGAGCTAGTTTTCGAGTTATTAATTTTTAATGTTGACTAATTTAGCATGGAAGTTTCATTTCTCCATCTCCATGTTAAATTAGTCAACATTAAAACAACTTTAAAAATTAATAACTCGAAAACTAGCTCAGTTTTGTATACCTGATAATTTAGCTATACTGATAGGCGATGTAGAGGAGAACATTTTATTATTTTTTTTTCGTAACTTTCATAACTGAGATTTTTTTAGCATTAGGTCAGCTGATCCGTGTTATCCCTACCTTAACAGGATTACGATTACTTTTTTCTCAATTAAATAAATACTAATAATATTGAAATAATGTTTAATAATGCAATTTTTTCTTATAAAAATTTCATTTTTTATTTTTTTATTAAATTTTGCCTTTAAAAATTTATATTAGATTCTGGTTGTCGCCTAATTTTGTACATATTGTATATACCATGATCGATTTATTTGATGTTCATTATATACATTGCGTAAAAATTATAATACCAGACATTCAGGTTTCATATTAACAATGCAGTTTGATTGACACTATTATTTAAAAAAAAAGGCTTAAAACAATATTTATTTTTATATATGTTTCTTACCACGTGAAAGGACTTATGAATTAAAAAAAATAATTAAAAATTGGATATTATATTAAGTTTGAAACATTCAATCACGATTTCAAAAGGGCTCGCATAAGTGCATGTCATTAACAAATTATAAATAAAATGCATGCATTTTTTGTTTTTAGATAATTTCTGCTTCTTTGTTGAGAGCATTATTATATGATTTTGTCATAATTTTACCCTAAAAAAGGGGCGTGTCCTTAAAAAAAATCGCGCCTGCGGCGGGCCATTGGGGGGCTCCGCCCCCCAAACCCCCCATGGTGTTCTGCTGGTCCCATGTCAGGCAGCACCCCCACGGAAAAGGGGCACGAGCCGCCCCTGATATATATATATATTGAAAATATGTTACATGAGAGCCTGCAGACCAAATGGGATTAAAGACAATTTTCACTACAGGTCGTTATCAGTGAAATGAGATAAGAAACTTGTCTTTACTTGCAATTGTCTTTAATCCCGTTTGATTCGCGAGTTCTCATAATATTACCTCGCTACTGAAACTGGTACTAAATGTCAAGGCTTTGAGTTGGCTTACCTGCAAGTCAGCAGTCAGCCCACCACGGAATACCCATGGTTCTTGATCACCACTCATGAACGCTTCCTTCCAGCCTTTGGAGAACCCTGGCATAAAGAGAAACAGAAAAAATATGAAATTTAGTTATTAGCTTGGTCTAATTTGTAATAAACACATAAAAATACACAGCATCTGAAATAAAGTTAGCTTATTCAGCTGATTTAATGTTATTTTTTTAATATATATGGTGAAAAATACAAGTAGGAAGAAAAAGAAAATAGAGATGTCTGAGAGATTGACACCTTGCATGAAATTGGAACATCATATTCCCCAGCATCACGGAAGATAATTAGTTACAGGAATACCAAATAATATTTCTCTTCATAAAATGATAAATAATTACAGAATTAAGTTTTTGGCAGAGGAAAACGTATTGACTAAAGTGAGTTTTATTTTTCATCTCCCAACCATTTAAACTATTAATTGTATTATTAACATCATAATTATATCCAGATCAATCAAATTAAAAGGGGTCACAATTATTTACCATTAGCTTATGAATCTCGCAACTAAACCAAGTTTATGCAAGCTGATCATTTTAATTTTAACGTAATGAAGTGTATTTAGGATGGTAAGTATAATAGTATGTAGAAAGGATGAAACACTTGTAAGTCACATGCTTATCTAAGTAAATGCTTGCAATCATGAAATCCTTCACAGCAGCCGGCCACAAATGTTCTGAATCATACCCTTCTATAGTAGATAATTAATATAATATTAAGAATGTACATACATGCATCTACTAATCTAAATTTCATGTATGCTCTGGTGTAATATAGACATTTATGTTGCAATAGCATTAAGAACGCATATCATGCATTTATGCATGTTTTGGTGATAGGTTAATTCCAGTTGTTCTTGAGATTTAACTTACAACGGCAATAAAAGAAATTACTTTTCTTAAACTGATTTTTACAACATGAAAAATATAATGGCTACTTTATTAACAGATTTTGAATTGAATAAAGTTAGCAAAGTTAGGGGAGGAATGGAGGGGGGGGGGGGACACTTAAGTGAGACTATAAGTGAGTGAAACTAAGGGGGATTATTTTTTTTTTTAGTTACCCTGTTACTGTCTTTATTCTAACATACTAACTTACTATATATGGGGTGTATGCACACATGGAAAGAATAAAATAATACCATTAAATTGTTGCACTGCATGCAACAACATATTGTTGTGGTAGCTTCTAATTTACCAAAGTCAACTTGAAAAACTTTCTAAATTGTTTATGTCAACTATGTCAAGATGTTTATCTATAGATATCAGCAATTTAAAAACTTTTTACCACTTCATTGAGGTGACTTTTGCAAATTAGACGCTATAATACCACAACAATACACTTTATGTTAGCAAATATCCAACATATTGATGTGGCTGCCCAATTAAAAGCAAAGTTGCATAGGCAACTTTATAGAAAGTAAAATGTTTGGAAAAAAGTTTATTTTAATTTTCATGTAAAAACTCAAATAAAATAAGATTTAAAAAAAATGTTAGTAAATATATTTGAGCATAAAGTATTTCACTTTGAAAATTTAAAAACTAATTAATATATATGAAAATATGAAAATTTCCCACTTTTCATACAAAAGATGTTTTCAATGGATGTAATTGAATTAACTGTTAAGTCACTTAATTACGTGTGTGGCAATTTTCTTATAATTAAATATAATTATATAGTTGAAAAGTGCATGCATACCGCAACTTGCAATAGTTAAAATTAAAATTGCATAAATTTCGAAATTTTGAAAGTCTCGGAATTTAATAGCACTGCTTTAAATAATTATTAAAAAAAAAAAAAGAAAAAAAGAAGGAAAGAATTAAGCTTTGGGAATGATTTGATTCGGATGCAGCAAAGCCTATATAATACAGAGAACTTGCAAACATGTATAAGGAGAATTTAATTGGCATTTCCAGTGGGACAAGATGGGGGCATCAAGGTGAAGAGATGTTAATGTCATAACAGCAATTATATATTTTGGGACCATTTAGGGCTCCCGTTCCTCATGCATACATGGGTATAATGCCCAGGTTCTGGGGGTTGTACTGTACAGTTAATATTGAAAGAATCAGGGGAATAATGAAGAGAGTCGTAACACATACAATACCTATAATATATTTTGGAAATTCGTGAAAAATTGAAGAATGCGGTAGGGGAGAACAAGTGTGCATATTTGAGAGTAGTTGCAGCTATGAATGAGGATGAAAGAAAGGAGTTGTATACCATATACTACTATATATAAAAGAGAGCTGTGGCCAAAAATGAGTTTAAAAAAAGCAGGAAAAATGTAAAAAGGATGACCAAGGAAAAAATACAAAAGGATTTTGAGAGTTATCAAAAGAAATTGTATTGGAAGATTGGTGAATATGATTAGGAATGAGAGTGTGCAAAATGTGAGTGGTGTAAAAAATTCAGAGGGTGAGATTATATGGGGGGAGTGTAAGGCAGAGAATGCTGGCAGAAATATTTCATGGAGCTGTTTCAGGTAGAGGATGACGAATTGAATGAGGCTATGAATGGGGTGGGTGCATTAGAGGGCAATGGTATCGAGGAAGGTATGAACATGAAAGAATTACAAGGAGTTGTGAACAAGTTAAGGGTAAGGTAACGCCACCAATGTTAAAAAAAATCCCTCTCACAAAAATTCTGAAAAAAATTTAAAATGTTCTCCTCTATACCCCCTATCAGTACCTAAAATATCAGGTATGCAAATACGATCTAGTTTTTGAGTTATAAATTTTTAAAGTTGACTACTTTAACATGGGAACCCTTAACAACCGCGAACATCTGCATATAAGCTTGGGTTTAAATATCATTCTGTGTCTTGTTGGAATGATGCCCCTGCCCACATTAAGACTCTCGTAGCCCCTAGTAGTTTCAATCCAATGTGTAAATCTTATTTGACGGATTTGTGCAGTGAATGAAGAATATGAGACTTCTTTTTGTGACAATTTATTTTATGACATGTTCTTGTTTTATAGATGTATGTTTAATTAATTAGTAAGAGGGTATTTTACCACTTTATGTGTACTGATGCTCTATAGTGTCTTGTAAGATATCTTATTTCACCTTTAGCTATTGTTTGTTTTTTTTCCCCCTTTCTTGAAGTACCAAGCTAAAGGTAACATCTAACGGTGCCGTGAGTCACTGAAAAAGGTGTGACGTTGTCATTTTGGCAGCACAGAGCTGAACTGCACTATTGACAATATTGCTTGATTTTAAACTATTTCGTAAGCTGGCGGCACTCGTGTAATGGGACGTTTAGCTTGACCTCCAGTGTATATGTGCCTTAATTGTTGTGATACTTGTAGCTTGCATTGCCTACAAAATGAAACAAATATGGTAGATGTAAACCTAGTAAAAGTGATGGTTGTTTGCCAAAAGTAGAGTGAATATCAAGTTTTTGACCCCAAAGAAGTGGATATTGTACGTTTTGAAAATACTTAAGGGTAAGGTAACACCGATCAGCTGTTTTTTTAGTTCCATTTGATTAACATGTAAAGCTTAGCAGACACAAAAAAATTCTGAAATTTTTTTGAGAGATAGATTTTAGTACCTAAAAGTCACAGAAAAAATTTCAAAACAATTATTCGAGCCAATTTTATTTAATTATATTTTTTTAAATTTCAGCATAGGGCTTTCCCATGGAAAGCCAAACTAAAATCTCAATTAAAAAAAACCGGCTCGAATAATTGTTTTGAAATTTTTTCTGTGACTTATAGGTACAAAAATCTATCTCTCAAAAAATTTTCAGAATTTTTGTGCGTCTGCTAAAAGGTTTACATGTTAATCAAATGGAACTAAAAAAAACAATTGATCGGTGTTACCTTACCCTTAAAAGCAATATATATTTGTTAGTCAAGAAAATAATAAAACAAATATGCTATCTAATATACAGTATTTTTTTTTTTTTTTCAAAAAAATCCCAAAATTCTGAGTGAAAGCTTTGCTTATAGTTGAAGCTCATGACAATTCAAAAAAATAATAACATTAAAAAAATCTGGACAATTTCTGCTGTCCATTTAAAAATATTAAACTATTTTATACATTTATGAAGTTTGAACCATTTTTTTTTTTTTTTAAAATAACAAAACAAACAAAAATAATTTCTTCCCTCTCCAAGTTGATTAACATGGAATATGTTAATTATTATTATTTTATTTCTTCTACAATACCTTGTGGGGATTAAAAAAAAATAGTGAATCTGGTTAGAGCTAAATATACAGGACAATTTAAGTGTTAGTCTCCCATGTTAAATTAGGCTTTCACTCTGACTTTAGGACATTTTTTCCTGACAAAAGAACACAAGATAGTGATTTTATTTTTGTATTCTTGACAACAATTGAAAACAATTCACTATCAACTTTGGTGGTAAAAAAAATCTCTACTTAAACATTTCCTTCTTAATTCTGTCAAGGAATTAAGTAAATTTACTATCCAGGAAAAAACAAAAAACAAAAAAAAGGATTAGGAATAGTGGGTAATACAGTTGTCCTTGCATAGGAAAAAAAAAAGGGTTAAAAAATATGAAGAGATCCAAAGTTATGCCAGTGCTTAACGGTTAGAAATATTGGACATCAGTTTTTAAAGAAAACAAACGTTTAGATGCGTACATGTATAAGTGCCTTGGATGTAGGTGGCTGCCCTCTGTGGAATCTCACCCGATGCTATATGTCGATACATAGAGAAAAAAAAAAGAAAATACAAATAGAGGAATATTAGTCATATTGCAAACAAATAAAATCAACTGTTCTTGATCCGTTGGGGGGGGGGGGGGGAAACTACTTATGATTGGAAACTAAATATAATATATTTGACGCATTGTTATAAAGATGTTGTAATAATTAATGAACAGACCTGTGAGTTTTGAAAACTTGTAGGCATGTAGGTGACAGCACATGGATATGAAATTTAATTTATAGTCTACAATTAAGAAATTTTAAAACTATAACTTTTACCCAATAACAGAGATGAAAAAAAATAAATCTAACAATACGATGTGAAATACTTCTTTTTCAAATTTAAAAGCAATATCAATAATGCTGTTTCAATTACTAAATGCAAAAAAAAAAATATATATATATATATATATATATATATATTCAATACCATGCATGTGTCCCACCTATTTCAATCCTTTGGCCGTCAAACCAGGCTGTTCATTTATAGGGCCAAGAATGCTTTTGATGCAGCAAAATTATAGTACATAGAAAAAGTAACTTCTATGGTTCATGATAAATAAGTTAACTCCTTTTAGTTTCCAAGCATGGCAAATCACCGCTGAAGTAAAACAAGAAGCGAGGGTCTAGCAAGATCATGGCTTACCTGATGCTGCTCCCTGAAAGAGCAAAAAATATTCTAACTGAAAGCCCAAATAAAGCTCCAAGAGAGATTAATATAGTCTGTTGACACCTCCTTTAACACACACCTCCTTGACACCATACATGCAGAAATACATAAGTAGTACAAAAGAGGCAAACAATCATATTTTTTTTATTAAATTTAAATATTATAAATTTATTTTAGTTTAATATCTGGGGAGAAAAAGAAGTGGAAAATGTATATTTAATTATATATTACTATAATTTAAAACATGGATTTCAAGAATATCAAATTATTCTAACAGCAACAATTAGCATAAATGATTAGATAAGGGAAAAATAAAGAATTAACACTGCATTTCAATGCTATTATAACTACAGGTTACAATATTGGAATAAACATCCAAGATCAAAATCTCTTGCATAGTTCATTTATAGTATTTATACATCATAAAACATTTTATGAGTCTGATGTTTTGTAATATTTTTCGTGATTTGGAACAATTTTGTTGCATAAATAAATTTAGATACAAAATTATGCTTTTTTGATAAGATTTTTTTTATATTTTTTCTGTGAAGGACTTTGTGGGAGAGAATGGAGTAAGTAGGAGGAAGGCACCTTATGGCTGTCCACACTTCACTGAGGTGATTAAGACCGCGGAATGTTGTGCATACAACATACGTGCCCTACTTAGAAACAGTGCCCAAGTGTCCGGTGTGCTGGCTGGGTATTAGAAGCCTCAGAGAGCATCACGAACAATGTTGAAAAACAAGTTCTGCCATTGGTAATCAACCACCATATTTTTTTTTCTGGGTAAAGTATTTTTAACAATCATTGAACCATACATTCTGTCGGTGTCACTCTTTAATTAAGGATAAAGCTTAGGGCCTAAATGCCAAACATTGAGCTTTTAATAATCATTTAAAAATAGCCCACAGACTCGGAAAAACTATTAAAAAATATGAAAAAAAAAAAATAAATAAATAAATAAATAAAAAAATAAGTATTGAGCATATTTTTGTATGCTTTGTTCATGTATGAAAGGAAAAGAAAATGTAAGTTATCTATTCATGTATAAATTTATTGTATTCGTTCTTCAATAATTGAAAGTAATGAAATTTTTTTAAAAGAGTATTTATATTTTTACTATTATTAAAGCAGATGCTGTATATATGTAATGTGACACTGTTGTCTTATTATAATTTTTTTGACATAGTTCCTAAAACCAGAAAAATATGGACAAAAATCAGAGTAGCATAATAACTGTTAAACTTTATTTTGTATTGTTAAGTAAAGGTGGTCTTCCATGGAGCCATGTTGAACAGGGTTTTCATAGTGGCACGAGAAAGATGAACTTGTTTCAATTTTGTATGCAAGCCATGTTAGTGAGGGAAAATTGCCTCCCGTAATGTGAAGAGCGATTTTATGGCTAACACGGTTGCTAAACGATGTAACTGTTGCTGAATAAATAACAATTTGAATTTGAATTTGAATTTAGAAGCAAGTACATATGCCTTTTTCGTCCCGCTCGACATCGCTTCATGGAAAAGCACTTTAATAGGTCATTAAATCTTTATTGAAAATTTCATTCTTTTTGTTTCAGTTAGTTAACATGTTGCCTCAAAAATTTAAATGGGTTATAACAACTTATTACAATGCATGTTTTTTTTTTCAAAAGAAATTGAATCAAAGGATGAGGATACAATTATTTCATTGAAACATTTAAAATTTTTATTTTATTTAGAAGGTGGAAATGCATTCATAAGAATATTTAAAAAAAAATAGTTCAGGAATAATTTAGAGTTTTATGAAGAAAGAAAAAGAAAAAAAAAAAAAAAAATCTGAAATATGTACCTAACCACTTGACGTATGAGTTGAGGAGAGAGACAACGCCTCGCATATCCCAAACATACGGGTACAAGTCATAGAGCAGTTCTCTATTATTGCAAAAAGTGAGGCGCTGAAACAGCTGGTTGAGAGCTTGAGTCATTTCGTCCAGCCTAGAAGCTCTTGTATACCATTCTTGAACCTAGAAAGTGAAAATAAATTTATGTTTACAACTAGCTAGAAACAACAAGAGAAATTCATTAAATTTATAATTTGTATTTATGCAATTTGGGGAAGCTATCAAAACTGTTGAAATCTACCACTTATTTTATGGAGTGCATGAAACATTAGCAACAGAGCAATAGTTACAGTCTAACAGTTTAGGGGTTTATGGTCAAATATGCAAGCATGTAAGAGACTGCCAGCTTCAAAACCACATAAGTATGAAATACTACCTTTCAGACATGTGTCTGGTTTGGAAGTTGGTTGTTTCATTTAATTATTTCAATGCAGTATTGAAAATAAACATTTAAAAAATAATAGTGATAAAAGCAAAAATAGTACAATTGTAAAAATAATTATGTAAAAAACAAAAAACAAAAAAAAAAAATGACAAAATTACATTGTTTGGTTTCCTACATTATATTAATTATTACACAAAAAAATATCACCACCCTCTAGGAGTTCCAGCAAGTCCCAACAGTTGACATTCAAAAAAGGTGCCAAGGAAGTGGGGCTTATGTTGTCACATATGCCTGTTCAGTAACACTGCTGGTAGGGATAGGCGATATTTATCGATTATACTCGATACCCGATACTTTTCTGACGATATATCGATACTATCGAGTACTTTTCCAAGCCGATAATTATCGGGTAATCAATACTTTTTTGTGAGTATCGTTGGCCGATATTTTTAAAAAATTTAACATTAGAGAGCAGGCAGCGCCACCTAGTGACGATACTTTGAACTATCGGGACAACTTGCTTTGCTATGCTTTTTTGCAGTTTTTGATGTTCCCGCCGATATTTTCCGATATATCGAAATATCGATACATTTTGGGCCGATACTATTGATGAATATTGATACTTTTTAAAGTACTCGATATAAAAAGTATCGATACTTTTTTCACTATCGCCGATCCCTAACTGCTGGGGTGCTGCCAGCTGCTACTTGTATGAACATGACGACATAAGCCCCACTTCTTTGGCATTATTTTTTAACGTTAACTGTCGGGACTTGTTGGAACCCTCAGAAGGCAGACAGGGTGGTGACTTTTTGGTGCAATGATAAGGTTGATGTTATTTAAAAATAAATAAAAATATAAAAGATTAAGTCATTTCACTCCTTTAAGGAAACAAAAATAAAACAATTTACGCTCGTTTTGGGTCTGTAAAAGAATTATTATTATTATTATTTTTTTTTTTTTTTCACCTCTGGCTTTTTGGTTTCCCCTTCAGATCTGTTGGCCTGTGTGACAAGGTGGGCATTCAACTTGAGCCAGTTGAACTCTTGGAGGAGTTGCAGTCCTTGGGTGCCATGTTCAAATGGCAGGTAGAACAAGTCACACAGGAGGGAAAGGTCATCTGCAGTGAGCTCTCGGTCTGGGTACAATGTTACGTCCTCAATTTGCATTGATGAACTGCCACCAGGTAAGCTCTCAACCTGAACACAGTAAAGATGACAAGCCTCATCAGAAAATTATTTTTTAAAGGCATGCAGGTCAAACATTTTTAATTAAAAGATGGCAATGTTATTGAAAATTTCTACTTGAAATTTTGTACCAGCATTTAACTGATTAAAAGAATGAAGTACAATATTGATCCAAGCAAACTTCTTTTATATAAGAAAATCACTATTCATTTTAACTTTATTTTGTATTGGAGCCCCAGATGGCTTGTCAGGGATATCTGTAAATTTGTAGAGTCCCCCAAACAATTAAAACAATCCTATCTTGGGGTAGAGAAAAAATATAATTAATTTAAAAATTTCCAACGAGACATACATTGTATTAATTAATATCCAATAAATTACATATTTCAAAACATAATTATATATAAGACACTGCAGATCAGTAGACACCCTTCTTGAGCAGCCACCAATTGCAAACTTAAACTGTGATAAGAATATGACAATTGGAAAAGTTGGTTTACTTGAAAATTTTCAATAGGGATGAAGAGTGAAGCATGATCTCATCTAGAATAGCAAAGACTTTGTAAAGTAGCAAATTCAAATAAGCTTAGTAAAAGTATGATTAGACTCTTACAATACAGTATAATTAAAAGTAAGCACACCCGGTTAATCATGTTTTTCAGTGGCACTTTATTGCAAGCTATATATTGGCATGAGTTTCTTTAGGAATTTGTAGTTAAACAAGGCTTGATAAAGTGAAAAACATATGGGTGATGAATGACTGTGGTGTGAAAGAAAGCGTAACTGACAGAGTGAATGTAGCTTGCTTTCAAGTTGGTTTCGACATGTTGAGGGAATGCAATGGGTGAGAAACGAATTGTAAAATAGGTGAAAGGTAGGTGGAAGGAATGAAAGGATGAGGTAGACCAAAAAAATTTTGGTTGGATCAACTTGGATGTAATTGCATAATGTTTTAAGAGCAGCAGTGTTAAAAGTATTTTATGCAAAATATAAATATTTTATTAAACACAAAAAGTTGTGTATAGTACATAAAATAAGTATATTATGCAATAAAGAGTGTAGAAGGCAAAATAGTATCTCGAATATTTTTGAAGCAAGTGGTGTGTGTAAGAATCAGTGCTGTAGAGGTCTATTTGTGTACGGTTAAGGTAATATGCTGCTACCTCATAAGGGATATGGCGTCATACTGTGTTTGTTATGTTTTTACCGAAGGTTTAAAAAATATCTATACACAGGCTTATGGGTGACGTCATAAACATTGTTTGGCATCAAGGTATCAGTAATAAGAGAAGCAGCATTGACTGACCTTCACTTCACAAATACAATACACATCGTTGCCGATATGACGTAAACAACAAGACAAGCCTTTTTCGGTATGTCCTTGCTTCTGAAGAGTTACCTAGATAGAGCAAGCAAAGTTTTGAAGTTAGCTCCACTAACATTGCAAGCCAAACAGCTCAAGGTGGACGCGGAGGTGCAGGGAAATGATAGCGAGCACATTGCTCGTACACGTCAGCCAAGACAATGAACAATGAGTAAAATCTTGTCTCAAGCAAGCAGCGACTTCAAAGCTTTGAACATTTAATTAGTTCTAACTTTGCTCGCAAGATCTAGGGAACTTTTCAGGGGTGAGGAATGTACGTTGTTGCATAATAACACAATAGTTGTGATTTTTTACTATGAATTTTTAAATTTTTTTTTTATGGTCATTACAATTTTTTAACCATGCAGGGTAACAAGGCACCACTCTTTAACAAAAGGATAGAGCTTTGAGATCATTAAACAAACTCCATATTTTTTTAACCAATTTTCGAATCTGGAAAAACAAAACAAAAGTCCGTGAGTGAGTATATCTTTTTAGCCCTCTATTCATTTGTGCTGTGTATATTTTTTTTAATATTGTTTGTCCTTTATGTTATTCTGCACGTTAGAAAGAATCGGTGGTAAAATGTGGGTACACTCATTTGCCGGAACGCTATCCAGGTACGGACCGACCCACACATGGGGGGATCTGTGGGGTAGCCCACCACAGGTGAGATTCCCATTAAATTTATAAATTTTATAAATATCTGCAGTTGAGAAATGTTTTGCATTTTGAGATTTCATGCGCAATAATATCTTAATTGTCAATAATTAAAAAGTATACTTGTTGTATAGTTAAAGATTTGAATGCCATCGAACCTTGCAGGATTTTTTCAACAGTCGCAATAAACAGAGCATTCGATTTTAGGGTGTGCTACAAATATTGTCGCATTACCTTGATTAACGCCAATAAGCACATAAAAAAATAAATAAATAAACAACACCAGCTCATCAGCTTATCATTAAAATGAAGAAGTTTTGTCGCATGCGTATGACCTTCGATTCGTATTATAAAAACATGCGTTAAATAAAAATTGAAATAATTGAATTAACATTTTTCAGGACTCTCAAAATCCTAGGTAGACGACTCATGTCCATGACGGCTAGCAGCTTTAGGGCTCTTCAGGGGCTAATATTTTTACACTTTTCAATCAAATAATAGCAATAAAAAAAAAAAAAAAAAAAATCAGAATTAAAAAATATGTCTCTAAAAGTACTTAAAAATTCAACTTTGTTATCATTTTTATCTACAACTATATAATGCTGAAAACATTTCAGGGGTGGACATTTTCAAACTACCCAGGGGATAATTACATATGGCGTCAGGCATTTTCTAACTATTGTCGTGCTAAAATTCTATATTCTTCTCCGAGTTTGTGTGTACAAGAAAGTAAAAAAAACACAGTTTGATGGAACAATTAAAGTTTGCCTATTACAGGGATCTTCATCTCTTTCAATAACATATCACTAAAATCACTGAAAGTGAGGAATGCAAAGAATGTTCGGCGTTGCAATATTATAACATTTACAAAATTCTTATGGCTTAAAAATACGGGATTTTATTTTCAGTTTTATCATTTGAGGTGGGTGGGCTAATTCCCCTTCCCCGTCTGTGACACGTTGACGTAGAATGTTGTTGTAGAACATTAAAGAATACAACACTGACACAAGAAAAATTTGAAATTTTGTTTTTTCTTTTTGTATTGTTAGTAATTAATTTTAGACATAAAATATAATTTTCTTGCAATTTGATCCATTGCATCCTTCCAGGTGGAACGTACTGCGTTCCACCTGAATTTCTTTTACTAGATTGGCGTTCTGGACCATTCCGCCACACTTTTATCACTGGAAAGAAGTTAAGAGAAATGTCTACCAGCTGTTACCTGCATATTGGAAGATCCTGTGGGGGTGGTAGACACTGCACCACTGCCAGTGCTAGCATTATCAGCCATTGCAACATCTTCTGTTGATGATTTGCCTGCGTCTGAGGATGAGGAATTGTGGTGGGCAGGAGAGAGCTCAGGAGTGGAATTAAAGTCCATGGGCTCAGTGCTGGGAGGTGCAGAGGTGCTGACGCTATCTGTGTTGTTGACAGCAGCTGAGAGAACAGGAGAGGGGATCTCATCGCTGCACACCACTTTGTTTTCTGACATCAACGAGTTCATCATGGCTCCAGGGGTGGGCTGAAGGATGCTGTCTGGAGTCACCTGTCAAACCAATTACAAATACTCTAGACACTCTTAACTTTCGTTGGAAAGTATTTTATTTACAATACAGAATAACAAATTATGCTCCAGATTCCACAATAATGGTCATCACTGCTTTGCATACATTAAATTTAAGCAACATTATTTTGAGGCCTTCGGGGAAAAAAAAAATATTAGAAACATGTAAGAAGCATGCAACTGAAAGTACATGGGGTTGCAGAGAATGGGAGAGAAAGGGATGGGGGTGGGGGCAATGGGCAATAAAAATAAATAAAAATTTGAGTGATGGGAAAACAATAAATATGATATCTAGTATTCATTAAAAAAAAAGAAAAAGAACAGTCAAGCACTACAAATGCAGTAAAAACAGTAATACATTTTTACATTTTTCCACCCTGTGGTTAAACAAAATAAATAAACCAAGTTAACTAATATTTTTTATTCCTTACGTGTCGAATTTACTCTATTGAAAATTAATAACAAATATAAAAGGATGAGAAAGATTGTTAAAGACGTGTGAAGCAAAATACACAATGCATATCAAACGGATTTTGTTCATCGTCCAGAATAATGAGCTATCTACCTACCACAATCGTGTGCAATAATGAGCTGTAATATCAGGTGAGTGCAATTATGAGCTGTATATCATGAAGCATAATACTTCATGATATAGACACTCACCTGATATAGACAGCTCATTACTGCATATGATCATGGCAAGGCAGATAGCTCATTATTCCGGATAATATAAGGTATTTGAGAGTGACAGATGCAAAATAGAAAAAAATTGTATAATTTACATTTTCATTGGAGCTACATTTCTATCCTATGCTGGAAAGCGAATACTATTGCAAAGCAAAGACCCTAATTGCAGAGAAGGGTGATTTGTTTCCACAACAATAAGTCAAATATGAGACTTCTAGAGTCTAGTTTATGATGCACATTACTTGCCTATCTGCCCATATACATATTTTATGACTAATAATTACCAAAGAATTGTTTAAAATTCAGTTTTAAGATTTTTTTTTTAAATTTCCATTAACTATCAGTTGATAAAATTCTTTAAAGTGGTGAGCACACTTCATCTGCACGAGATGTGACATTTCAGCCCGCCAGGTACTTTGGCTCATTGGAATATGTGCCATATATATCATGACATGTATGGTGTTCATCAGCGTCTGCCACGAACGTGGTGTTTGTTTCATCACTTACATTGTAGAAGAATTTTAATTAATTGAAAGTGGTTTTCTCATTTGAAAAAACAAATTGACAAAACTACACATTTTACTTGCACACAATAGAACATTAACAATTTTATTTGCAAATAATACAAAATTAATGTATAATATTCTATTGTTTGCAAGTAAAATACTGTCATTAATGATTAACCCTAGCATTACCAAGGCACCTTTTTGTCACAAAAAAAGGGAGAAGGGGGGAGGGGGTCGAAATGACCCATTATTTAAATCACGTCATGTTAAAAAAAGTAAAGATTTTTTCTCCTTATTTTAACTATTATTTATTATATTATTATTATTATTTTTTTTTTTTTTTTTGCATAAAAACATAACTCATTGGCTAACTAAGGATTACAAATTAGTCCATATTTTTTGAGCTCGGTATTTTAAACATTTTTTCCCGCTTGTATCATCCCCTCCCCCTCCTCCACGATAATGCTAGAATTAAGCTTGACACCGGCTGCAAAAAAATGTTTAATTTTGGCAATATTTTTCTATTAATATGTGTTTTATGGGGTTTCTACGTATTTTTCTTTAAGTAAATAATAAAAAATCAACTATAGATTTTTAACAATACTCAAGGGCTAATTAAGATAATCTGTGCACTCAGATTTCTTTAACCAAATTTAAACCTCCAGGTAGCTGGATTAGAAGAGCGCTCCACGACTCTCAACTGTGATCAGTGCTTTCTGGTCAACCAACTTTTAAAAGTTACCTGTAGAGCTTTCCTCAGTCACAATGTATTTTTATGTAGCTAAAATGCTGTTTTTTTTCAGATAATTATAAATACAAATTGTTCTGCCTAAGCACGAAAATGTAGGTACATTCGAGACAGGGTGAATATATTTCACCTGTCTACTAATTGTAAGTACATGAACAATATTTGTGAGCGAGCAATGGGGAGTGAATATTGCACACTTTTTTTAAAATCATATGAAAGTAGCGAAGTAAAGGCTACTTAGGAAATTGGATGCCAAAGAGAAGTTTCAAGAATACAAGGATTTTAATGCTGTGTGCTCCAAAATTGGGCCACACCTAGAGTCGCTCATGTAAGCTATTTCTGGCCTATAAGCCAGGCCCACGTGATGTCACTGCAACGCATATCGCATACTTTACAGGAGACTTCCGCGCCATATTGTTGTGTTGCATCAGCAGCGTGTAATGGTAAAAAATGTAGAAAAAAATTAATTATAAACTACATACAGCAATTATTACATTTATATCGTTTCCATATCATCTGCTAGTTTACAAAGAAAACACAAACTACATTTTCGTTCCCTTAAATAATTAAACCTGGCAACAAAGTAAATTTTTTTAATTTTTTTTTTTTTTTTTTTTTTTTTTTTGCATCTGATGGTATAACAACGGTAGGGGAAGGGAGGGGGCGTAAACAGGTAGGCAATCCAACAATCTCGTAATGATGCCCTATATTTTACGACATTGCAAATGTGGGTTTATTTCTTCATGCCAATATTGATTTAAAGCACCATTGAATTGATTACATATGCTATTGTGATATTCATAGGATACAAAAATATTCCAAATGGTGCCATTATGCTGATGTTAAAAAACATTTTTCACAAACAAACAGATATGATTAAGGGTAAGGTAACGCCACCAATGTTAAAAAAAATCCCTCACACAAAAATTCTGAAAAAAATTTAAAATGTTCTCCTCTACACCCCCTATCAGTAGCTAAAATATCAGGTATACAAATTCGATCTAGTTTTTGAGTTAGGAATTTTTAAAGTTGACTAATTTAACATGGGATTTCCATTTCTCCATGTTAAAGTAGTCGACTTTAAAAATTCATAACTCAAAAACTAGATCGAATTTGTATCCCTGATATTTTAGCTACTGATAGGGGGTGTAGAGGAGAACATTTTAAATTTTTTTTCAGAATTTTTGTGTGAGGGATTATTTTTAACATTGGTGGCATTACCTTACCCTTAAGGGTAAGATAGATAACACAAATCAGCTGATTGACATAGTACTATTTGATTAACATGCAAACCTCATAAAAATTCAGAGACAGTCCTTAGCACCAAGAAGTTGCAGAAAAAATTAAAAAAAAATCGGACGAGCCTATTTTTTTACATTATTTTTTTAGTTTAGCTCTCCATGGGAAAGCCCTATCCTATACTGAAAACTTAATTTTAAAAATTCTACTCGTCCGATTGTTTTGAATTTTTTCCTGCAACTTCTTGGTGCTAAGGACCGACTCTAAAAAAAAAATCAACATTTTTATGAAGTTGCTAAGGTTTACATGTTAATCAAATGGGACTATGTCGATCAGCTGATTCGTGTTATCTTACCCTTAAGGAGATGTAAAAAATCTCAGCATTCTGCTTTGCTTCGAAGTTTCAACAACATCTACTTCATTGATAGTTAAGTCCAAAGGCATCCAGAACATGTCATAAAAGTACCTACAAAGAATTTACCTTCCTTTGTTAATAATCATCTCTTATAATTAGAATAATTTACAATGAATATATATTTATAATACTATGTTGTATGTACACTTTTTGTGTTTAATAAAAGACTAATCGCCTAACTAAGGTAACATCGCCTAATAAAGAAATTTCTATTCTAAATTTCTATTCTAATAATAATAATTAGAATATGTGAAGTTAGAAAAATACTATCTCAACAGGTATACCCCCCCAGTAACAATTATTTGAATCCTTAAATTTCCTGGCTAATCCTGGCTGGAAGCTATTGTAATGCAAATAAAAAAAAATATAAAAAAAAATTATGAAATAACTTCACACAAATCATATGATAAAAACAAATTACCTGAAATTCCTATTCCTATACTTAAATGATTTGAACATGGTCTTTTGCTTTGCACTGTCAATGCACAGTGGTTCTTGCAGTAAGTCTACAAGTGCAGTTGTACAGTACAGTAGCGGTTATCCATGTACTTTTAACCAGTGTACACAGATCTCGGACACTGCAAACATGATCCAGTCTGGTACAACTAATCATAAGAATTGTAAAAATTAAGTTTTCAGACAAAAAGCGAGTTCATATTGCTTTACAGGCATTTTAAAAGGTAAAGCCTAACATTCAAAGAAATTGTAAATAAGTTTACAAATGGAGACTGAATGTGGATTAAATTTTGGACCTAACTTAGCAATCTGGCTTTGATTTGGAAGAATTATTTATGTCAGTAATGAAAAATATAAGTATTAATTTTCTGTACCATCATCCAATTATGGAGTAACATTTAAAACTTGTTAAATGGTACAGCCACAGCACTTGCAACATCAATTTTTTGTTCTCTTTCTCTTTGTATTTGTACGAAAAACATGTAATAAAACACAGATGCCGTGCATGGTCTTTGTTTATGTAATTATAAAAAGCATCTACAACAGCGATAATGAACCTTTTCCAAAGCGAGTATTGTACCGAACTTTAATTCAACATTAGGCTACGCTGAAACCTAATGACATCTTCACTTTTATACTGTGGAGATTAAAAAGGAGAATTTAACAAAAAGAATTATTGATTGGTTGGTTGGTATTTTGGGGCAATTGACACATTTTGGTCATGTGTGCCCCCTAACAAAAAGAAGTGTGCAAAATTAAATGAAATTATAAGACAATTATAAAATTAAAAATACTAACTAAAAGTAGTGTAACCAGAAAAAAAGCAGGGCAGGAGGGAGAATTCTCCCAATGCAGTATTTTCTAGAAGTGAATCAAAGGGTTTTGTCAGGTAAATGGTTAACAATGCATTCACTCTGACTTTGGAATTTTTTTATGGAGAATTAGTGGATACTAATTTTGGTTTAAAATGGAGGACCACTTTAACTTACAGTATTTCAAAAAATACATCTTTTTAACTTTTTAATAGGGGAAGGGAGGGGGTGCGCACTATATTTTTACGCTTTTTAATTTATTATTATTTAGAAATCTCACTCTACGGATGAATGTCATCGGAAACTGGACCCTTCAAATTTCAATACAACTAGTATGGCGTTGTTATTTAGTGGAATGCTACTTTTGAAGATGATTAATTTATTGATTTTTTTTTTTTTAGCGTTCTCAAAATTTTAGACTTTTTGTTCAATTACACCGTAGTTACTTTCAACCTTTTATTTTTATTATTATTATATCAGTAAGAGCAAATGTTTTAATTTTAGACCAAAATGCAGATATATTATAACGATCACTCGCAGTTAAATGCACATTTAATGTATCTGAATTTCTACTTTCAGTTGAAGAGTCTCATTTTTCCAGTGATGCCTGAAATAATTCCTACTGTTATTTTTACATTTTTGACCAGTGTCTTCCTGATGCAATACTTTTGTATTACTGTAATTAAAGAGAATTTAAAGGAATTATGAAATAAATTCATATTATATGCAATGAAACTAATGAAGAAATGGAAAACAAAGAATAGCTTTACAGGTGTCGCTTCACATTTAAAGATGATTTCATACTTCAACAGGAGAACAGGAACCTTACTTTATTGTCTTCCTATAAGCAAAGAGGTTTAAGGGACTACAAAAATGTACATGAGAAATAAATAACAATACAGGCAGGCAGAAAGGAATGGTTAGACAAAGAAATAAATAAAGTTGATTCCTCCTATTTTTTCTCATGTTAAATTAATTTACATGCAAATTAAACAAAACAGTGGACAATTCATTAGGAAGGTGCTGAACACTACAGTCCTCTAATTGAAAGACTCCACTCAGGAGTAGTCAGAATTATAAGCATTATAGGAATTACTTAATTTTAAAGTTTATAATTCTAGCCTTCCGTAAACTGGACGGTGCAAGCTTCATTAATATTAGAAATTTATTTTGTTTAAAATTTAAATTTAAAATCCTTATTGAGATATTAGGGGGTTGTTTAAATAACACCAATTAAGGAATAAATTCAGTCGTCACAATTTGGGCTTAATAAATGGTGAAATCACCCTTCAAACATCAGAAAAAAATCCCTTAAGGGGAAGGTAACACGGATCAGCTGATTGACAAAGTCCCATTTGATTAACATGTAAACCTTAGCAGACACAAAAATTCTGAAATATTTTTATGGGGGAGTTTGTTTCTAAAAAAAAACACCTAAAAGCCACAGAAAAAATTTCAAGACGATTTTTTTTTTTTTTTTTTTTTTTATAAATTTTTGGCATAGAAGAGCCAAAACAAAAGATAAATTAAAACAAATCGGATCGAAGAATTGTTTTAAAATTTGTTTTGTGGCTTTTAAGTACTAAAATCTGTCTCTCAAAAAAAAAAAAAAAAAAAAAAAAAAAAAAATCAGAATTTTTGTGTCTGCTAATCTGCTAAGATTTACATGTTAATCAAATGGGAATACATCAATCAGCTGATCAGTGTTACCTTCCCCTTAAGTAATTTAGGAACAACAGCAAAACAAACTTCCAGACCAGTTTTTTCATTACCGGTACTTAGCACTGAAACCAGTATTGAATCAAATGGTGACCGTAGGCACTGTTAGCCAAATCAACATTTTTAAAAAAATCATAAAAAAATACAAACAAAGAGAAAAAAATAACAATATTGCTCTAAAACTAGGTTGAATTGAGTTATATACAGAATTTGCTTTAATTCCCAATACATTAGTATTAATTATTAAGTACAAACATTAGGCATTTAGTATTTATCTAAAAAGTTATTGAATGTGAATTATCTCGACTGGCAATTTATTTACCCACAAAACCTCCTCAACAAAATTTAAATTTGAGAAAAATCGATACTCATATTTGTTGAAAAATTAAAGTTTTTACACAAATTTGTAATATGAATTTGTAATACAAGCATGTAGTTTTATTTATTTACAATAAATATAATGCCATATATGTGTACTGTATTATTTTTCCTCAACATAGAAATTCTTGATAGGTGTTATTTAAATACTTCTAGAAAACCTTGCATTTGAGGACAAAATGGACAAAATCCTTCATTTGTGGGACTGTACTATTTTGTCTAGAGTTGACATGCAACATATTTGTCCTCACCGCACTACAGACTTCTGCAAGGGCCTGCAACTGGCTGGGGTTGGGGCTTGCAACTGGAATGCAGCCGGTGGATGACGAAGTGGTAGTGGTGGAGACGCTCATGCAGGTGTTGACGGACGGTACAATGGGAATGGTGGCTGCAGAAGTGCTGCTGCTTGTGGCAGCCACAATCTGAGGTTTGGCTATTGGTCCCCACACAGGACGTTGTCTCTTGAATTCAGGTAACCATTCCTCGATTGCATAACGCAGTGCTCTGCGAGGGTGGTACATGTTAGGTGACAGGGTAGAGGGGACGTCTTCCACTCCACCGTCCTCAGTCTCAGTCTCCAGCTTAATGTCAGCACTTACTGGGTCATCTGAAGAAAAAAAAAAATGAAACAAAATTGTATATTAATCATAAATCTCACCTTTCAATTGAGTATTTTATAAATTACACTAACTCTGAAATAATGAAATAAATGTAAGAAAGAAGTAAGGAGTTATTTATTTTGTTAACACTTTAATTATGGAGACTGTACTCAATTTTTAAGGAAAATAAACCATTACCGTTGTGATATATTATTTTAAGAACGGAACAGGAATAACCAGCAAGGCCTTACTGATTGAAAAAGTCACAGCAGCTGAAAATCTTGTTGTCACAGGTTCACACAAAAAATTATTTATATTCTATTAAAGACGTTTCACCTCACTGAGATGCTTCATCTGTTGCAAGTCAGATTAACAGAAGTTTCGAATCGTGGAGATAATTCATTTGCTGCAGGTAGAGATTGACTCCAATCTCTACTTGAAACCGATGAAGCATCTCCATGATGCAAAACATCTTTAATAGACTGTAAATAAATTGATGTGAACCTGTGACCACTTTAACCATGGCATAATGGACAACATACATGAAAATTTGTTATTGCAGAAATGAATAGAGGGTACCAAATTATGCTACTCTGAATTCTTTCAGATTTTTTTGAGACCCAGAACTATTTTTAAATAATTATTGAAAGTGCGGCCACGCCCCCTGGAGGCGTCAATAGGCGTTCAGTCTCTATCCTTTTTATTAAGGCTGCAGGGGTGCCAACTGAAATCACAGGACTTTCAATAATTATTTAAAAATAGTTCCGAGTCTCAAAAAAATCTGAAAAAATTCAGAGTGGCATAATTTGGTACCATCTATTCATTTCTGCAATAAAATTTTTTCATGCATGTTGTCCATTAAAAAACAAGCAAACAACAACAACGAAATGGTCATTAAATTAATTAAGTTCTTTTAAATAATATATTTTTTTTTAACTTTTTACAATTATTGACTATTTTTCTCCTTAAAGATGAATCTCACTGTCAGTTGATTGGGACCTCAAACTCGCCCCCTTTTGATTTTAATGAGACTTGCAGGGGCTTCAAGTTTACCGTGAATAGGTGACTTAGTTTCTATCCGATCATTTTTGTGAAAAGTGAAGTAGAAGTGTAATGAACACAAGAGATGAGCTATTTTCTGTGAGAAACTACCCCTTTTGAACTTACTCAAACCGTAAGCAATTAAGTTTTAAAATATTCTAGAAAATTTAAAATTTATTTCATTTGATTCCCTTTGACAAAAATAATCTACACAACTTATGACTGGATGTACCTGAGAGGGACCACTCATTAATACAGAAGCGGTCTTTCAAATTTTTGCCCCCGGTAGAAAAAAAAAAAAAAAAAAAAAAAAAAAAAAAAAAAAAAATTGTTTTTTTTTTTTTCTTTTTTTTTCTTTTTTTTTCAAAATCAAACCCTCTAAGCCTTGAATACGAGTTCTTTGTTTTGCACCCAAACACAAGTCGCAACTTGTGAGAGTGGGGGGTGGTTGCGGCTCAACTGACTGGCCAATCAGAGCCCCGTATAAGAGTCGTAAGCTGAAACTAAAAGCTCATATTCACACTCTTAGAGTGAAAGGTTTGGTTCATTGACCCACAAGAAATGTCTCTCCTCCTTCCCCCTCTGCCAGACTGCCGCTGCTTTAATATAGAATATATAATAGATAATGCTACATACTAAGTATTCTGGTGCTATTTTGTATGCACCCTATTCATCTGAGTTGTCTATATCAATATATGCACTATATGTACTTTTGTGAATAAAAAATAAACAAACAAAATGTAGCAGCAATGCCAAGTATCGTTCAAATTGTTTTTGCTATGCTCCTGCATAATACAATTAAATAATTTTGCTTCAAACACAACAATACAGGCAAGGCTTCTCTTCCCATATCAAAAGACAGTGAGTTGAGGGTTGCTAGAAAATAGAGTTAAAAATCAACTGTCCACTAAATACGTAGGGGGAGAAAAAAAAAAAAAAAGATTGAGGTCAAACAAATAAACGCTCCTTAAGGGTAAGGTAACGCCACCAATGTTAAAAAAAATCCCTCTCACAAAAATTCTGAAAAATATTTAAAATGTTCTCCTCTACACCCCCTATCAGTAGCTAAAATATCAGGTATACAAATACGATCTAGTTTTTGAGTTATGAATTTTTAAAGTTGACCAATTTAACATGGCAGTTTCATTTCTCCATGTTAAAGTAGTCAACTTTAAAAATTCCTAACTCAAAAACTAGATCGTATTTGTATACCTGATATTTTAGGTACTGATAGGGGGTATAGAGGAGAACATTTTAAATTTTTTTCAGAATTTTTGTGAGAGGGATTTTTTTTAACATTGGTGGCGTTACCTTACCCTTAAATTATTGCTCCTTATTTAGTTATTTATTTTTTTAAGTAAAAAGTAGCCAGTAGTTTTATATCAATTTTTTACAAAATCATTCATTTATAGAATTTAGTACAGACAATTCTACATTTTTTACACATTAGTTTTAAAGGATTCATTATAGAATGTCTTAATACCAAGAGTAAATCTAAAGCTAAAGAAGAATCTTACATTTGTTTAACATTTTGATATGAATACAAAATATACTCACTGATACTTAGATCCCGTTTTCCATCCATGCTACACCTACTCCACTGCGCTAGAGTATGAATGGCTACAAAATTAGCTCCATACTCGCAGTTAGGATTGGTTAACACACCACGTAGCTTCCTCATTAGATCAGGACTACGCCCAGAGTATGGTCCTAAGAACACTCTTTTTTGGTCATAGTCATTGGCATGCAAATTATCCCAAATGACTGGTGGACGGCGGAGAACATCTGTGATCTCCTCTATGGATTCCACAGTTAGGAGACGAGAGATTACTTTGGGACCTACCAAATACAAGAATAATGTTATTACATACCCATAAATTTAATTGATCCTGCTGATAGCTACAATAATGATTTTATACAAATTTAGTTTGCCTGAAAGAGCATGTCACAAAAAGAATGAACATAACTGTCTGAAAGAGTACAATACAGGCATCTCAGAATGAAGCTCTGGAGGAAATGTTTTACAATCTGTAAATTTTGAATTCTCTAGAGTACCTATGCATTGACTTTGAAATCTTCCAGGCAGCTCAAGAGACAATCATTTTTTGACATGCTTTCTTAGAAAAATTGCTTTCGTCAAAACTATTTATTGGAGATTAAAATAAAATGTTAAATTACCTGTCCACATAATGTCTATTTCTGTTGCAAGTTTTGCTCCAATTGTGTTAAGATACTCAGAGTTTTGTACGTTTGGCATTGCTCTTGCGGCACAATACTGGGTTGGACACAACAGGAACTTGGGTTGTCCCAAGTGATGATATATTTCATTAGTGACAGATACCTATGGAAAGAAAGGTAAGAGTTATAAACACTGAAAACAATAATATGATAATAAAATAGTATTCACTTCAGAAATGGCTTACTTGGGCATGTGCAAATGACTGAAAGACTTCTTTGTCTGCCTCAGACATTTCAGGCTCAATATCATCAAAGAGTAATGCGAAAGCCTGGCAACCAAACTGAGATACCTGAGGACAAATGCAACAGTGAAATATTATACCAACTTTCTTAACCCACTCTTAAAGTAGAGTGAGCGATTGCATTTTTTTTAATATTTTATTTTCTAAAAATAGTTTAAGCTGCCCTCTATTGAGAAATGAAAACAAAAAAATTCCATCTCAAATAGTTTTACCACAAAAAATTTCCAAAGTTGGTGTTTCGGAGGCCTTTAACGTGCAGCCTTATGGAACATAAAACCGCGTTTTACTCCAACATTTTCTGAACTATGCTACCATTTAAAAAATACCTACGCAATCTATGATGAATTCTTTAATGGATTTTTAAATAAAAAAAAAATTTAAGGAGCCGTTTGGAGAAAAATCTTTAAGTTTTTGCGGGTTAATTCCCATAAGGATTTTCATGATTTTTTCCCAAGAAAACGACCCCGTAAAAATTTTTTTTTATTTGAAAATTCATTAAAAAATTCATCATAGATCACTTAAGTATTTTTTAAATGGTATCATAGTTCAGAAAAAGTTGGAGTAAAACGCGGTTTTATGTTCCATAAGGCTGCACGTTAAAGGCCTCCGAAACACCAACTTTGGGAATTTTTTGTGATGAAACTATTTGAGATGGAATTTTTTGGTTTTTATTTCTCAATAGAGGGCAGCTTAAACTATTTTTAAAAAATAAAATATTAAAAAAAAAAAAATGAACTCGCTCACTCTACTTTAATCACATACAGTTTTTTTATACATTTTACACAGTAAAATATAAACAATATTATGATGTCTTAAATTTCTTTTTCATAGCTGCATTATTATTAAAAACAAAATAAAACAAACTTAAATATAACATTAAACAACGTTTCTGAGGAGAGTTCATAATAAAATATAGGTATATAATTGAATCTTACCGGACACTTTCCACTTGTCGATTATGCTGTAGTACGCCGAGAAACTTGAACTATAATGTTATTTTTTATTAATAATTATAATATATATATATATATATATATATATATATATATAATATTTTTATTATCACTTCACTTCAGGTGCACCTGTTTTCTTCATAAGCTTTCGGAAATATAATCTCAATAATAGAAAAGTGGTTCTCTGATAATGGATTAGCCATGAATAAATCAACTGAAATTGTTGAATTTCAAACCATTCAAAGCAAAGATAAATTTGTAAGTAATATAAATATAAATGATAAAACAGTGAAAGTGGCACCGAATGCTAAATTTCTTGGCATATATTTGAATAATAACTTGCATTAGGTGACTCACATTGATTATCTAAAACATAAATTTTGTAGCAAAAACTATCTTTGCTTTGAATGAAATTAGAATTATAATTATGGGATATTACTTGTTTTAAAGCCCTTTATTATGCAAATTTTCATTCAATAATGAGATATGGCATTCTTGTTTGGGGAGATTCTTTGGATTCAGAAGTTATTTTTTGGTTACAAAAAAGAGCAATTAGAACTACGGTATGTTTAAATTAAAAAAAAAAAAAAAAAAATGGATTCTTGTTATCCTATAGATGTTTTTTCGAGAAGAAATTTTACCCTTACCCTGTTAATTAATTTATGAAACATTATAAGGGGCATTCACAAAGCTTTAAGGCCACAATTAAGGCTCAATAATTTAAGACTAGAAATTCTGGGTCTAAAAACACGTCTAAAATCAAGCTTTAAATTATTGAGCCTTAAATGTGGCCTTAAGACTTTGTGAATGCCCCTTTATGAGAACAAACTAGTGGAGTATCGACCTCATTTTTTTTTTTATTATTATTATTATTATTATTATTGCAGAAATGGATAGAGCATGCAAAGTTATGCTACCCTGAATTTTTTCAGATTTTTTAGAGCCCGTGAACTATTTCTAAAAAAAATATTAAAAATCCTATTTGTGACGTCACGAGGCGGCAAGTCCTATCTTTTTTTTTAGGAGCGGCGCCTCGTGACGTCACAAAAAGAACTTTCAATAATTTTTAAAAAAAAAGTTCCCGGGCTCTAAAAAATCTGAAAAAAATCAGGGTAGCATAACTTTGCACCCTCTATCCATTTCTGCAATACAAAAAAAAAAAAAAAAAAAAAAAATTTAGGTTGATACTCCATTACAACACCCGCACAATGTAGATTGCAAATTTATAATAAGGGATCTTATTCTATATCAATTAGATTATATAATAAACTTCCACTGTATATAAAACTCATACCACAGTATGTCGATTTTAACAATGTCGTAAAAGTATTATTGTTGAATAGTTGTTTTTATAATGTATCTAAGGGGTGTGTGGTTATGTTACATTTAGTTTTTAAGTATGTGTTTGGACATGTCTTACCATTTCATGCAGAGTGCCTTCATTATGTTTGTGTCTAGCTGTATGTACTGAAAATGACCAATAAAGAATTTAATTGAACTGAATTCATCTGTTCCCATATTTTCTCCCTTACACACCCCTCAACATAGTAAACATAATTTTTGAAATTATTAGTATCAATTCATCTGAGGATGGGAACAGATAATTCCTGAAAGCTTATGAAAGAAAACAGGTGCACCTACACTGTAGTGATGATAAAAAAAAAATAAATAAATAAATAAAAATAACAATAATAAAAAATATTAACATTTTAGTTCAGTGTTCAAGTTTCTCGACATACTGCAAAAAAAGCAACAAGTGGAAACAGTCCAGTAAATTAGATTTTTATTTTAAAATTAAATATGTACTTATACTGATAAGTACTGATATTATACGCATCACAGTCATATCTTGGTCAAGAGAAAGTGATTTTTTTTTTTTTTTTTTTTTACAATTTATTCAAGTTTATGGGTAAGGTAACACACCTAATGTTTAAAATATTTTCACATATGAAAATTATGAAACATATAGCTTCAAATGTTCTCCTCTACATCCCCTATCAGTATCTAAAATATCAGGTGTACAAATTTAATCTAGTTTTTCAGTTATTAATTTTTAAAATTAACTAATTTAAAGTAGAATGATCGATTCGATTTTTGGTGCTGGTTGCATATGTTGCAAGGCGCTAGCGCGTTGTTGCGCGCGAAATTCTGAATTCTATAAACTCCGATAAACTCTAATCTAACGTCAATTTGTAAATGAAAAACGCGATGTGAAAGGTCAAAAACCTTTCAAACCTCCGTTATAATAAAGCGTAATAAGGTTAGAGTAGTTAAATTATCCATACAAACAAATTATAAAAAAAAAAAAAAAAAAAAACATGCGCATTTTATTAAAAAGACTCCATGGGTGGAATCGAACCTACGCCGCTCTGAACGATGACGATTAGAGAGGAGGTCTAGACCGTTGGGTCACAGAAGTAAATTACAGAGATGAGAGATAAATGTTAATAAATTTGAAGACGTCAAAAATGTAGACACGACTGCAGCGCTGCAGTGTGACGGCATCATGTACTATTATGGCGCTAATTTAAAATAAAATTTTCATCCTTTATTGCGACATTCTAATAGATTTTTCTACAGATTTTTATGAAGAGATGATACAGGTTATGACACTTCCTGATTTATCATATTATGTTACACCTCTGATTATTTTTTAAAAACATTTTACGGGGAAATGCGAAAGAAATCAATGATCGAATAAAAAAAATTGCCATTTTTTTTTGTGAAATTCGTACGATAACATGGAGTTGATAGCCGAGTCAAAAAACTTTTAGCTCCAAATGCTCGGAATTTTATTGAAGGACTTCATAAACTAACTTCAGATTCTGATTTATGGTGTTTGATAGTAACTTAATACGCAACAAAAGAGAGGTTTTACGGGAGCTCGCAATTTCGATCATTCTACTTTAACATGGAAGTTCCAAATCTCCTTGTTAAATTAAAATTAGCCATCTTTAAAAATTAATAGTTCGAAGACTGGTTGAATTTGTACACCTGATATTTTAGCTACTGATAGCGGATGTAGAAGAGAATATTTTAAGATATGTTTAATAATTAGCATATGTGAAAATATTTTTAACTTGGACATGTTACTTTAACCTTAATAATAAAGAAAAAGAACATGAGAAAGACAAAAAATTGAGTAATTAATTGTATTTTTGTTGGCATAGTTTTCTATACAATATACAGATTTTTTAACAAGTAGCCATAGACAGAAAATATCAACACAGTAAATGGTAAGAGTTAGACAAGGTCACCATAATTATTATAATTTTTAAAGAACATCATTCTAGTTACAAATAATTTTTTTCATGCATATTTTAACCTCCTGAACATTTTTTTATATAAGAAATGCACTTCCTTATTGTAGAATGTTGTCACTGGTTTCAAGAAACATGCACTTGCTTGTCTGGCTCACAGTACAGTATTGCCACTAAAAATAATTTAAGTTAAATTTTAACAAAACAAACCTGCTCCAGTTTTCTCTTGAGAGCGCCAACTTCTTTGGCACTTGAGTATGTGATGTCAAGGCCTGGAGACACTGCATAGTAAAAAATAATGCCATTTTCTCTAGCAGTTGAGATCAGTCCAGTGAGATGCTCAGCCTCCTCCACAGTGTACAGCTCGCGCCAGTATGCGCGATGCTTGTAATCATCCTTTGGGGCATACAGGTACGAATCCATGCCCCATTTCTTCAACCTTGAGAAATCACAACATACAATATAAAAGACATATTTTTCACGGATTGTAGAACATAGTAGAAGGAATACAAAAACACAGTTCTTAGAGTATCAGCAATGGTGTAGACAAGGAGGTAGGAAGGGAAAGGTAGGATTTTACCCATCCCCTATGTTGGTCACGTATAGAGAAACATGCACGTCTCGTACATGGGCAGAGGGTTGGTCCACCTGTCCCCCACCCACATCTTATAACCCTCCTCTTCCTTGCCACAAAAGGTACATAACCAAAAGGTTTTTTCCTGGCTACACCACTGGATATCAGAATAATGTACATACAGTATATACAGTATTGCTTGGGAACAATAGCAAATTCCATTTTTACCTCTGACTAGATTGTAAGCAAGCAATAAAAAATATATGAGCTCCAAGGTTTGTTCCATAAATGCACTCATTTCATGATTATGCTTAATATAGCATCCCACTAGGGCGTAAATCATAGGCAGAGGGGAAGGGGAGAGGGGAGGGGGGATAAAATTTCAAATATTTAGACCTGATTCCACCCATCCAAAAGTCATGCCAGGTCCAAAATACAACCTTCATGCTGCCCGGATCCCACACCCACTTCTACTTCTATACTGAAGATGATACTTACTTTTGAAATAGATCTTTCCTTTGTTCTGTGGTCCATGGTCTTCCATAAAACCCTTCAAAAGAAATCTTTAGATTAGTACTCTAGAGCAAAAAAAAAAAATAAATAATAATAATAATAATAATAATAATAATATAATAACAGATGTTGATAGTAAGGATTATTTAGGAACTATAGTTGCTGCCTGATCTCAAATATTTAGAAAATAAACCAGATATTGATACAGAATACTTCAGTTGAGGAAGAAGCCATTGCATTGTACATAACTTACATATGCTATGAAAGCCCCAAAGTAGGAACGTAAGAACTGTCCATACACAAGATATTGTTGATAATCTAGTTTATTGTGTAACATGTTGTCAGCGTTGCTACTTCAGATCAACGTTTGGTAGTTTTTCACTTTGCGTATGGGCACTTGTTTTTTTCAGCCATCAATTACTTTGTTCCCACCCAGACATGTACCCAATAAACAATTATTATTATTATTAAAACCATATCCTTGACGTCGTTTGTACCCTTTCGAGTGTGGCCAGGTATCTATGGTCTAGTGCTCCTGGCTCTTGTCCGAGAGGTCCCCAGTTCAAATCCCGAACACTGCAGATTTTTTTAGATTTGGGATCAGTGGCGATCGGTGGATTCAGAAGACAGTGATGCGATGGAAACCTCGTGGAATGTGCAACAAACAAATGGGGGGTCCGGGGGGCGAAGCCCTCCGGTCAGCCCGCCGCAGTAGAAATTTTTTTGGAAAAGGGGGCGTGGTTTTGAAAATTTTTAAGTTCAAATAAAGCAACATGCATAACATATATTATTATATTGTCTTAAGGGTAAGGTAACGCCACCAATGTTAAAAAAAATCCCTCTCACAAAAATTCTGAAAAAAATTTAAAATGTTCTCCTCTACACCCCCTATCAGTAGCTAAAATATCAGGTATACAAATACGATCTAGTTTTTGAGTTATGAATTTTTAAAGTTGACCAATTTAACATGGGAGTTTCATTTCTCCATGTTAAAGTAGTCAACTTTAAAATTTTATAACTCAAAAACTAGATCGTATTTGTATACCTGATATTTTAGGTACTGATAGGGGGTATAGAGGAGAACATTTTAAATTTTTTTCAGAATTTTTGTGAGAGGGATTTTTTTTAACATTGGTGGCGTTACCTTACCCTTAAATATAATTTCCCTGATCTACAAATTTTACCTGTGATACTCGTCTTCATTATTTCATATACGATAACCGATAAACGAGTTAAAAAAATCTCACGAGTGCAGTCGTTCGATCCATTGTTTTTCAACAGTTTTCATAATGTTGCATGTCAATATATAAATATATAATATATAGCTAGACGAGTTAATAATGAGCACTTAATTAATATGTCGAGCTAGCTGCAACTTTTTTTTTTAATTTCATTCTTGTAACTTGTAATTAAGCGCCTTAATTTGTACAAAAAAGTGTTTATTTACGTGAAGATATACACGTACTTTATAAATGTATTTTAAAATATTTTATTATATAAATTATTTTAATTACATATTATATTATTTAATAGTATATTATATATTATTTTTCTCTTTTGTAGATTCCTGTAAATAACGTACTTATTTATTTAATTTCTTGCTTGCAAAATAGGTTTATATAATTATATATTCAAGTTCATCCAACACTTCGTCATGAAATGTGACCAAAATTTCCCGGGCTACGATGCTCTGCAATTTGATTGGTTGAGATGCACTGAATACGGCGCTTCAACGCTCATATTTTGACCAATGCTCACCACCGAGGAGCCTCAAATTTCTTCCTTGCCATTGGTTAGATGGTCCTAGTGACGTATGCAGGTGAGGCGCTCACTCGGGGAGCAGTTACAAATAACGAAAAAATCCGAAGATAAGCGAGAAGTGAACAGCGGCGCGGGATTTTATTCAAAAATAAAAATTATATTCTTGGACTACTTGGTGGCAGCTAAAATACATTTAATTTGGAGTTATTTACGAGAAGTAAAAAACAACAACAAATCCTATGAATGTTGGTCATGCATTGCATTCTTCGCTTCTATGGACCGATCGCCCCTGTTTGGGATAGGTGTGACTGATTACTAAATGATGGAGTTGTTAGGAGGAAGGAAGGTTACGGCTGTCTATACTCCACTGCTCTTGCAGCAGTGCAGGCTGCACAGATCTGGTAATCTGCTAGGAGCTCAGAAGAGTGCCGGAAATTGTTCTGGGAGTCTGATAAGCCCCAGCATGGTCGTAAGACAACTCTTAATGAAAAGGTTTAAGTTTAAATACCTGGCCACACTTGAAAGGGTACAAATAGCATCAGGATATTTAATTTAAATTTTTAATTACAGTATTAAGAACAGTGTGCAATACAGTATTGACTTAATTTTTTTTGTTGCAAAAATAAATAGAGGATGCAAAGTTATTCCACTATGATTTTTTTCAGATTTTTTAGAGACCGGGAAGTATTGCTAAAGAGTTTTGCCGAGGTAGGGTTTGAACTCGCGCTCCTTTTAATCCCTATCTCTTTATGAAGAGAGGCATCAAGATGCGTCACTCTCTCTGCTTTCAATAATTTTTTAAAAATAGTTCTTGGACTCTAAAAAAATCTTAAAAAAATCAGAGACAGGGTAGCATAACTTTGCACCCTCTATCCATTTCTACAGTACAATAAAAAATTTTGAGGTCTATATTACATTTATTTAATGACAAGTGCTGGCCATGAAGTGATGTTGCCCACTTCTCTGATCGCTTTGTTTTATAACCATTAAAAGGTGTAACAGATCATGCACAGATGCTGTTTTAGATGTTTGCACAATTCAGATCAAAGTGCAACAAAAAAGTTAAAGTACAACTGTAAAATTTCTGTTGAGACTTAATTTAAAGGGGTACAGTAGGTGCAATAAATTATTTAATATCAGCAAAGACTTTTGAATACTGAACTGCAATCCGTTTTTCTCTACAACGTTCTGTTACCAAGTTACAAATTTGATGCTTATTGCAACCAGACCAGAAACATCATCTGAAAAACCTTCACGTTTAAGTTTACTATGCCTCTATAGAGTATAGACTGTGTGGCAACGCCGACAAACATACAGGGGTGATGATGCTCTTGCTGTCTCGAGGTGTATGCATACATCACAATACAATCTGTACTGTACATATATGCATACAGTACTGTACAGTAGTGTGTATGCATATGCATAGTGTGTCAATCCTGTGTGTAACACTTCCACAGACACAGCATGTTATTTCAAAGACAGCTGATACAGAATTTGGCTGCACTAAGTACTATATTGTACAGTATGCAGTGCAGTTCTTTATGATACTTCATGCATACTGCAGTTATCATATCTTTCTCTTTTTTAGGTGATAATAAATTGTAAATATTAGTATGTATAGTCACAATGTATCATATGATATTTAATGTGAATAAATAAAATAAAAATAAATAAAATATAATGCTGTGCTATAATAATATGCTGCCTATGCTGTGATGTGCATTATTGACTGCATTAAAAAATTATAAAAAAAAAAAAAAAAACATATTGGAAAAAGCTAGTCACAGCTATCGAGGCAAACAAACTTAACCAATATCAAGTTTGATTATTAGAATATCATTATATTACCTTCTACAACACCACAAATGAAGTTTCCATTCTTTGTATGCGGATTACACATTGATGCACTTTTGTCCTCATCCGCCATTGCCATTTTCAGCGGCTTACTACCGAGCTTAAATTTAAGGGAGGACTTAACGTTCTATATTTTAGATGGGGGAATATGTGCACCTTTTTGTTGGAGTAATTAAAAAAATTATGAAAGGTTACCCCCAGGGATAAAATCTATCTATGCCTATATGCATTATGACATATTCCGCTTCATTTGGACCATATGATATGAAATCTTATGTAGAATAAGTAAATGAACGGGTATTACTGAGCGGGAAAATGAAACCTAACCCTGACCTCTCTGTGATCTGAGATCTACGACACTTAAGTTATCAAGTAATTAAAGTTTATTAAAGTGTAGCTCGATAGGTTTTTGAAAGTTTTTACCAATTTTTAGATATAATTCGACTTTGTATGTTTCAGATGCGTATTGGAACAGCAGGAAACAGCAAACAGCATGTATGCATGTGGAATTCTATTGTTGCGACGTTATGAGTACCCACTCTTCTACAACTCCTAATCTCGTGACGTCTTTTGTGTTTACTTCATTTACTTGTGACGTCGACCGGTCTGTATACTGTGGACCACTGTGGTATGTAGATGTAGACCCAATAATGAGTAGAGCGGTATGCCCAACACCCAACCGGGAACCTGCAGGGTACCTGGAAAACCGGGTTATGGTTTATGGTTATATTATAGACCGTAGTTCTAGAATAAAACGAGAATAATAAATATACTGCGCGCGCATCCGGCGCGCAAAATACATAAAATGCGTACTTTTTTTTTATTCATTATTATTCATTATACAATTATACCACAGACAATTTATTGTATTAATTTATGTGTATTAATCTACATTTTGTAGATAATACAGGATTTTTGTTTACACTTCTTCAACTTTATGCATATATATGGACGTTCCTCCCTAAACCGTGCGTTCCTCCACAACCTCGTCCTCCATGCACAATATATATATAGCCGCACCATTGAGCTCTATACAAGGCTAGAGGGATAATGCCCTATACTTCTCAATGTTAAACTGTGCGCACGGTTCGGCGGGAGGAAGTGGGTGGGAGATTGCGCTTTCGTCACACATTCCAACGTATTCTCCTCAGAATTGCCAACTGCAGTGTAACTTTTAATATTTATTTTATAAGGAAACTTTCTTAGGTTGGTCAACCAGGCATTCGATAGCACCGACCACCACCCACTTTCCTCCCAGACGCCGTGCGCGCCTAAAACAGCTGATTAGCCCTCTAGCCTTGTATAGAGCTCAATGAGCCGCACATAGCACATACGGTAACCGGACACGGGTCCCACATTCGGATTTAATATTTTGAAATTAGGGGCGTATTCGAGAATAATAAATCTTAGAGAAAAAAAAATAATAATAATAAATCTGTCTTCTCCGACAGATACAAAAAAAAAAAAAAAAGAGTCATAGATAAGGGATTTAAGTGCCGACGTCACACACTCAGTCCGTACGTCAGATATGAAAATTACAGTCAAATTAATTTGATATTCCTGCCGGAAGTGGGTGGTTTATAACTTCCCTGTTCATGTTTGAGTTTTAAAATTTAGCAAACAAGTCAGTACTCTTATTGCAATTCTCTTTGCGAAGTTTCAAACTTCAAATACGAATAGGACAAGGACAGAAACTATAAATCACTTTAGGCTACTTTTTGTAGGAATATTAAATTAATTTGACTGTATATAGGATAGGTGGACCACCCCAAGGATTTTCTATACTATGGATCAAAGGGTACGACAGGAGAATTCTTCGCTCTAACGTATACGAAAAGTAAGCACATGATAAAATTCTACGTGTAAATTGAAGGCCAATAAGAGTATTCATTAAGCGGCAAATTGCATAATTAGCGAGTAATTGAATTAATAAGATTACATGTTAATCATATGGAGGGATAAGAGGCCGCTAAATTTGGCAACGCAAGATGGATTCTCAACCACTTTGAACAGTCGTGAAGTTGGCATCGACACGAAAAAACCAATCCGACCAATCAGCGTTTAGATAGTTAATAGTTAAACCTTGTGCCAACAGATGGCCATACTGTCCTCAAAAAGTGCGAAAGCGCACTAAAAATTTAAAGATCAAGGTTTTATCTACATTAAACTGTATTTTTGTTATTGTACATAATTATAATATTATAGTTTCATGACCAAATCGAAGCATGTTGCTAGATTACACGGCATATTAAATACATAAAAACGGCATTACTTAGAGAGAAACTCGCATAAAACGGAGATATAATAATTATAAGTTTCTCAATTAGTTCACATAAGTACTTTATATGCATGTTATATATGCAATTAATTGCTGCATGGCATATAATTATGTGGCCGAGATTTATTTCTTCCGACGGTTTCATTATAAAGAACTACTGCGTTGCCGAAATGATAATTTGAAACTATTATGTACCTCAAGCATGTTATATATAAATATCGATCTGTCCAAACATTTATTAAATATATATATATATATATATATATATATATATATATATATATATATATATATATATATATATATATATATATATAGTATATAATTTTAAAATTAAATATTTACTTTATTTTAGATTAAATTGAAATGTGGAATAAGATTTCTCCATGATGATTAAACATTGAATATAACTGTTGAGTTTTTATTAATCTAGTTTTTATTAATTCGATAATCTAGCATCCTGCAATATTTTTCAACCATCTTTTTAACATTAATATGTTATATATTATATATATCACAAATATTATATATTATAGCTCTCTGCATCTCATTATCTCAAAAAGTCATTGCAAATATGGAGAATCTTAACAAATGAATTTAGAATGAGAATATTAATTAATTACATTAAAAAATTTTTGATTATACTACACAGGAGACATGAAACTCTTTCGAAGTTATTTTTCTAAGTTTTGAGGTTATAACAATTTACTGAACAAATTTAGTATGATATATATAAACGAATTAAATTTAATGTCGTTGTAATTAACTACATGCAGAGGAATCTTTTAAAATGATTCTGAAATGACAATAAAGAATTTTCTGTTATATATTACAGGGAACAACTTTTTGATTCACATTTTTCTGAGTTTTAATGTTAATATATTTGTTGAATTAGATTCCAATGTTTAAATTAATATATAATCAAAATTTTCATGTCGCGTCGTTGAAACAGCGGGAAATTTGTCGATTGATTGTAAAATGGTTTTAAACAATTTTCTGAGGTGGTGATGATCAATTTTCTCCCTGACAGTTTCCTCAATTTTGATGTAAATATTTAATGCATTAATTCACTTTGCTAAATACAATATTAAATATTCATGGGCGTTGTAACAGCAGGATATTTGACGAATGATTGCAAAATGATTTTAATCACTTTTCTGAGGTGCTGATTAACAACTTTCTCCCTCACATTTTCGTGAAATTTGATGTTAATATTTGATGGATTATTTTACAATGTTAAATAAACTATTAAATATTCAAGACGTTGTAACAGCAGGAAACTTGACGAATAAATCTAAAATGAATATAAAGTAATTTCTGAGGTGGTAATGATCAACTTTCTCCCTGACATTTTCCTGAATTTTGATGTTACTAATTAATGCATTATTTTACTTTGTTAAATACACTATTCAATATTCAAGACGTTGTAACAGCAGGAAACTTGACGAATGAATCTGAAATGAATATAAAGTAATTTCTGAGGTGGTAATGATCAACTTTCTCCCTGACATTTTCCTGAATTTTGATGTTACTAATTAATGCATTATTATACTTTGTTAAATACACTATTAAATATTCAAGACGTTGTAACAGCAGGAAACTTGACGAATGAATCTGAAATGAATATTAAGTAATTTCTGAGGTGGTAATGATCAACTTTCTCCCTGACATTTTCCTGAATTTTGATGTTACTAATTAATGCATTATTTTACTATGTTAAGTATCATACTATTAAATATTCAAGGACGTTGTAACAGCAGGGAACTTGACGAATTGATCTAAATTGAATTTAAAGTAATTTCTGAGGTGGTAATGATCAACTTTCTCCCTGACTTTTTCCTGAATTTTGATGTTACTAATTAATGCATTATTATACTTTGTTAAATACACTATTAAATATTCAAGACGTTGTAACAGCAGGAAACTTGACGAATGAATCTGAAATGAATATTAAGTAATTTCTGAGGTGGTAATGATCAACTTTCTCCCTGACATTTTCCTGATTTTTGATGTTACTAATTAATGCATTAATATACCTTGTTAAATATACTATTAAATATTCAAGGACGTTGTAACAGCAGGAAACTTGACGAATGAATCTAAATTGAATTTAAAGTAATTTCTGAAGTGGTAATGATCAACTTTCTCCCTGACTTTTTCCTGAATTTTGATGTTACTAATTAATGCATTATTTTACTTTGTTAAATACACTAATAAATATTCAAGGACGTTGTAACAGCAGGAAACTTGACGAATGAATCTGAAATGAATATAAAGTAATTTCTGAGGTGGTAATGATCAACTTTCTCCCTGACATTTTCCTGAATTTTGATGTTAAAATTTAATGGAATATCTTACTATGTTAAATTATACACTATTAAATATTCAAGGACGTTGTAACAGCAGGGAACTTGACGAATTGATCTAAAATGAATATAAAGTAATTTCTGAGGTGGTAATGATCAACTTTCTCCCTGACATTTTCCTGAATTTTGATGTTAAAATTTAATGGAATATCTTACTATGTTAAATTATACACTATTAAATATTCAAGGACGTTGTAACAGCAGGGAACTTGACGAATTGATCTAAAATGAATATAAAGTAATTTCTGAGGTGGTATTGATCAACTTTCTCCCTGACAGTTTCCTGAATTTTGATGTACTAATTAATGCATTATTTTACTATGTTAAATATACTATTAAATATTCAAGGACGTTGTAACAGCAGGAAACTTGACGAATGAATCTGAAATGAATATAAAGTAATTTCTGAGGTGGTAATGATCAACTTTCTCCCTGACATTTTCCTGAATTTTGATGTTACTAATTAATGCATTATTTTACTTTGTTAAATACACTATTCAATATTCAAGACGTTGTAACAGCAGGAAACTTGACGAATGAATCTGAAATGAATATAAAGTAATTTCTGAGGTGGTAATGATCAACTTTCTCCCTGACATTTTCCTGAATTTTATGTTACTAATTAATGCATTATTTTACTTTGTTAAATACACTATTCAATATTCAAGACGTTGTAACAGCAGGAAACTTGACGAATGAATCTGAAATGAATATAAAGTAATTTCTGAGGTGGTAATGATCAACTTTCTCCCTGACATTTTCCTGAATTTTGATGTTACTAATTAATGCATTATTTTACTTTGTTAAATACACTATTCAATATTCAAGACGTTGTAACAGCAGGAAACTTGACGAATGAATCTGAAATGAATATAAAGTAATTTCTGAGGTGGTAATGATCAACTTTCTCCCTGACATTTTCCTGAATTTTGATGTTACTAATTAATGCATTATTTTACTATGTTAAGTATCATACTATTAAATATTCAAGGACGTTGTAACAGCAGGGAACTTGACGAATTGATCTAAAATGAATTTAAAGTAATTTCTGAGGTGGTAATGATCAACTTTCTCCCTGACATTTTCCTGAATTTTGATGTTACTAATTAATGCATTAATATACCTTGTTAAATACACTATTCAATATTCAAGACGTTGTAACAGCAGGAAACTTGACGAATGAATCTGAAATGAATATAAAGTAATTTCTGAGGTGGTAATGATCAACTTTCTCCCTGACATTTTCCTGAATTTTGATGTTACTAATTAATGCATTATTTTACTATGTTAAGTATCATACTATTAAATATTCAAGGACGTTGTAACAGCAGGGAACTTGACGAATTGATCTAAAATGAATATAAAGTAATTTCTGAGGTGGTAATGATCAACTTTCTCCCTGACATTTTCCTGAATTTTGATGTTACTAATTAATGCATTATTTTACTTTGTTAAATACACTATTCAATATTCAAGACGTTGTAACAGCAGGAAACTTGACGAATGAATCTGAAATGAATATAAAGTAATTTCTGAGGTGGTAATGATCAACTTTCTCCCTGACATTTTCCTGAAATTTGATGTTAAAATTTAATGGAATATCTTACTATGTTAAATTATACACTATTAAATATTCAAGGACGTTGTAACAGCAGGGAACTTGACGAATTGATCTAAAATGAATATAAAGTAATTTCTGAGGTGGTATTGATCAACTTTCTCCCTGACAGTTTCCTGAATTTTGATGTACTAATTAATGCATTATTTTACTATGTTAAATATACTATTAAATATTCAAGGACGTTGTAACAGCAGGAAACTTGACGAATGAATCTGAAATGAATATAAAGTAATTTCTGAGGTGGTAATGATCAACTTTCTCCCTGACATTTTCCTGAAATTTGATGTTACTAATTAATGCATTATTTTACTATGTTAAATATACTATTAAATATTCAAGGACGTTGTAACAGCAGGAAACTTGACGAATGAATCTAAATTGAATTTAAAGTAATTTCTGAGGTGGTAATGATCAACTTTCTCCCTGACTTTTTCCTGAATTTTGATGTTACTAATTAATGCATTATTTTACTTTGTTAAATACTCTATTCAATATTCAAGACGTTGTAACAGCAGGAAACTTGACGAATGAATCTGAAATGAATATAAAGTAATTTCTGAGGTGGTAATGATCAACTTTCTCCCTGACATTTTCCTGAATTTTGATGTTACTAATTAATGCATTATTATACTTTGTTAAATACACTATTAAATATTCAAGACGTTGTAACAGCAGGAAACTTGACGAATGAATCTGAAATGAATATTAAGTAATTTCTGAGGTGGTAATGATCAACTTTCTCCCTGACATTTTCCTGAATTTTGATGTTACTAATTAATGCATTATTTTACTATGTTAAGTATCATACTATTAAATATTCAAGGACGTTGTAACAGCAGGGAACTTGACGAATTGATCTAAATTGAATTTAAAGTAATTTCTGAGGTGGTAATGATCAACTTTCTCCCTGACTTTTTCCTGAATTTTGATGTTACTAATTAATGCATTATTATACTTTGTTAAATACACTATTAAATATTCAAGACGTTGTAACAGCAGGAAACTTGACGAATGAATCTGAAATGAATATTAAGTAATTTCTGAGGTGGTAGTGATCAACTTTCTCCCTGACATTTTCCTGAATTTTGATGTTACTAATAAATGCATTATTTTACTATGTTAAGTATCATACTATTAAATATTCAAGGACGTTGTAACAGCAGGGAACTTGACGAATTGATCTAAAATGAATATAAAGTAATTTCTGAGGTGGTAATGATCAACTTTCTCCCTGACATTTTCCTGAATTTTGTAGTTACTAATTAATGCATTATTTTACTTTGTTAAATACACTATTCAATATTCAAGACGTTGTAACAGCAGGAAACTTGACGAATGAATCTGAAATGAATATAAAGTAATTTCTGAGGTGGTAATGATCAACTTTCTCCCTGACATTTTCCTGATTTTTGATGTTACTAATTAATGCATTATTATACTTTGTTAAATACACTATTCAATATTCAAGACGTTGTAACAGCAGGAAACTTGACGAATGAATCTGAAATGAATATAAAGTAATTTCTGAGGTGGTAATGATCAACTTTCTCCCTGACATTTTCCTGAATTTTGATGTTACTAATTAATGCATTATTTTACTATGTTAAGTATCATACTTTTAAATATTCAAGGACGTTGTAACGGCAGGGAACTTGACGAATTGATCTAAATTGAATTTAAAGTAATTTCTGAGGTGGTAATGATCAACTTTCTCCCTTACTTTTTCCTGAATTTTGATGTTACTAATTAATGCATTATTTTACTTTGTTAAATACACTATTCTTTTTTTGATGTACAAATTGATGAGAACACTTGGTGGAGGTGATTGCTTTTATGCAGCTGTATCTTGGACGCTGTACGGAACTGACAGATATTATTGTATCATTAGATTATTAACTTTGGTAATTATTACAAAATACAGTCAATACTACCTACAACCAGCATTGACACCTGCAATGGAAACTGACTATGATAACAGAATTGAGAATCTCTTGATAAGTGTTGGCTCATTTGGAGATATTTCTGATCAAGTCAGGTTATACTACCAAATGCCTGGCACATTTCACTATGCTGATATACTGTGTGAAATAGCAACATCCGTAGCAATAAAGTGTAAAATTTACATTTACCATGATTTTAGAAATCCAAACACTAGAAGGTTTCAGCAGAACCAAAACTTTACATTCGACATGTTGCATGATGACTTCTGTTATGACAATTACCGCCGCACTGTTGAACACAGACCCATAGAACATCAAAATCATATGAGAGTTGAGGCTTCAGCATACACAAATATAATTCGCATTTTCAAACACGCTGAACATTTTTCAGCGTTTCTTCCAGTTGCAAATTTACAACATGAATTTAGGCCAGATAGAGACATTGGACTTCCTGAAATTCCTGTGGATGCAATTGACCATTGGTAGAGAATGTATTAGAAGCAAGGGTTTGCAAATTACAACTAGCGCATTGCGTTTTCTAAATTGATCGGATAATCCTGACATCATCAACAGACACATCACATCACGAGAAATTGACATCATGGGTGTCCCATCAGTTAGTACCACACCATAACTCAAAAAACCAAGCAAATCAAGAAAAATTTGAAAAGGAAGCTGAAAAGCATAATTTTATGATTGTATACATTTAATTATGTAGTTGAAATATGCAACTATTATAGTCTGTTAGGTTAAAAATTAACGTTGGTACATTTTATTACATATGAAAAACTGCAACTTAAGCAAACCGCATATACAAAATTTCCTGAATACTGATAAAAAATAGTTAAACTTCACCAAATATTTATTACTTTAAGCAAAACCGTTGACCTTGATCAATTCAATATTTTAATATAATACTGAAACTACATTAAAAGTCACAAGTATCTTTTCTCCTGAGCTTTACGATAATTGAATCGGTGTTAGATGTGCCCCGGATTGGTGTTGCAAGGGAGTTAATTAAGGTACAAATGTGGCGTGTTATTTGTAAGGTGTGCTAAATAATTTTATGTCACTTTCTTGAACCAATTTTTGGCCTGTTACATGAAAATTAATTAAATATTAAAAAAAGAGATACAATATATATGATTTATTGATGTGTTAAAATAGTAGAAAGCATAGTCTTCTGCTCGTTGTTAGTAAACAAAGTATTGTTGTGTAATGTCTGTTGCGTGTAAGAAAAAACATGGGTCACTTGTTGATTTACATGTTAACTTAAGGAAAATGTCCGTTAATTATGAAGTTAAAACAGTTACCTAGCGCCAACAATGCCATTACGTTATTTGCTGTAGTGGCAAAATTAGGCAATATACGTCATCCCATGTTTAACAATGAAAAAACTAAATGCGACAGACATTATAAACAATGGTTTGTTTCAACCATGGCGAGTAGAAGATTTGGTAGAAAGGATACTTCTTTGCATGATATTTTGTCAGAAAAGTCAATCTAAAAACCATCTTGTCATTTAAAAATTTCATCAGTAACATTTTGCTAAAAAAATTGTACATATCACAAAAGCATTTCATACAGAGGTTTCCGATTACATCAGTTTAAATTTTTGTAAAGTAATTTAAAAAAAATAAGTTTAAGTTTGCTGCAAGTCTATTCTGTTCTTTGTTTGAAACGGTTGTAGTAACCATTGTAATTATAAGAATGTAATTGTATTTGCAAGCTTTTTGTGGTGGTGGGTATTTATGTCTTAAATTTAACTTCGCCTAAAAATCTTGAACGCACTGATATATATATATATATATATATATATATATATATATATATATATCTGTATATTAATGTTCTACTTGTATAAAATGATAAAATGGTTACATAATTTGTTGATTTGTAGCTATGTATGCTTGTAAATATATAAATTTATTACTTATTGATAATTTAATTGTTTTAAATATATGTACATTGTTAAACCCACTTTCCTAAACAACCTATTTCCTCCTCCTTATTATCCTTTACCCTCAAAATCCTAACCCTGACGAGAAAAGCTCGGCACCTCCCCGTGGTTCTCGTTGGACACGGTGCGCTAGTTTAGTTTTACGACAGAACTAGATTGGTCGCGCAAGACTGAGATCGAGCTATTAATTTTTTAAGGTTCCCTTCCCAGCAGATAGTACGTGCAGGTTGATAATTTCCATGATCCGTATTGTACACGGCATGAGAACCACATGTCAGCACTTTGTGCATAAGGCGAGAGAACCGGATGACGTTACTTGATCACTCGGGTGCTAGTCGCGGGCGCGTGAGCGTCTTGCGCGGTGGCCACGCAGGCCGCCGCATACACCTGTAGTAAATAGACAATAAACTCTAAGTATTGGCAGTATTTACGAGTCTCAGTTAAGAATTTTCCTCCACCTTTAGGAACAGATAAATTAATTAAGTACGTAAGAAAAGAGTCTTACAATTTTAGTATTATTAGAATTATTATTAACCACAAGTAAAACAAAAACGTATGCAACTGGTATGCATCACGTATAAATCTGGTATGGAACGGGCTAAAAATGTATGCAATACGGTTGGAACACGTATCAACACGTATGCACAGCAAAAACGCAAAATCCTCTAGTATGCAACAAGGTTGGACGGACTGGGTTGCAACACACTTGCACATTCTCTAGTATGCAACTAGGTTGGACGACTGGGTTGCAACACACTTGCACACCCTACTCTCGGTTGGAACTCACTTGCACACAAAAATCTCGGTTGGAACTCTCTTGTATTTTTTCTCAACTCCCTTCTAGTTTGCAACTCGTATGCAATGTGTACGTGACCTTAAACTTCCTTCAAAAAACCGTTAAACGTATGGAAACTCGTATGCATCAATTTGAAGATTCATTCCTAGCTGTGTAAAAGATGGCTTGCCATTGGTTTAGAAGTAATGTTAAAAAAATTTCAGCTCTTTTTAAACCAATAGAATTTGTTGTTGCATACCCTTTAACTTTAACATTCCAAACACGAAGGCAGCAAGCTGTAAGCAAGCAGCAGAGCAGCCATGGACTCCGAGCAGAGCGGACATATTATAATGCTGTTGCTATAATATAATATTATTATAGCAAGGAATCAGGTAAACATTACAATTAATATAATTTTATAAATATACTCATTTTAACTTTTATGTATATACATAGTTTAATGCATTACAGTACAATTTATAACTGCATGCAAATTCATTTAAATTCAAACTTTAATTTTCTATTTGTCAATTTTACTATTAAAATTGATCATTATAAATATTATTAATAAAAATTACTCTGTAAAATTACATGGATAAATTAAATTTGATCTGATTCTCCATAATTATAAGTACTTACTATATTATACCTTTGAATGATTAAAATATATAGTAATAATAAAATAGATAATGTAATCAAAGATGTATATTATGTATTTTAATTATCTTCTCTTATATGTTTTTAGTGGAGGAGCTGGAATGCATGCAGCAGCATCTAGCATATTCGAAAAAATAAAATCATCTGATGACCTGATGCTGCAAATTCCCATCCATGCAGAAAGAACTCTATAGCTGAAGGCCGGCCGGTCGCCATTATGGCAAAGTTTAGTTGCACGTGGAGAATAAATTGTAGGGGAAACAGGAAGTAGGCGGGAGGGGCGGAAATGGAGGAGGGGGCAGGGGACGCTACTATTGTGCAAACCAGTTGCAATTGAATTGCAAACCAATCCATACGAGTTTACCACGTGGCCAAGGCCCTGTAGTAAAAATGGTTGGAACACGTATGCACGTATGTAAACTGGTATGCACGTATGTAAACTCGTCTGTAACTATTCTGAAATAATGTGACGTCATCTGGTATGGATTTGTTTCAATTCCATACTTCGAACAAACCTTTTTCCATACCAGTTTTTGCCATAGCATTAACATAGGATTTCCATACCAGATTTATACGAGATGCATACCAGTTGCATACGTTTTCGTTTTACTTGAGGGCAATAATTAAATCAAATTGAATTGTAATTATTAAGTTTCTTTTTCAAATTAATTGAATTTCCTGCATGGGCTATTTTAAAATTTGGGTTACCACATTGAGGGATATCTGATCACCTTTGTTATTCAATATCTCGAAATATAACTAAGTATTCCTTACAACTTTAATTATTTTTAAAATATTTGCACATAAATTTTTAATTTCAATTTTTTATTTAATTGAAAATCCAAGTCATGAAATGATCACATAAATGTGTCTGGAAATAAGTAACATCAAATGTCCGGAAATTGTCACGGAGAAAGTTGATCATTACCACCTAAGAAATTACTTTATATTCATTTCAGATTCATTCGTCAAGTTTCCTGCTGTTACAACGTCTTGAATATTGAATATAGTGTATTTAACAAAGTAAAATAATGCATTAATTAGTAACATCAAAATTCAGGAAAAAGTCAGGGAGAAAGTTGATCATTACCACCTCAGAAATTACTTAATATTCATTTCAGATTCATTCGTCAAGTTTCCTGCTGTTACAACGTCTTGAATATTGAATAGTGTATTTAACAAAGTAAAATAATGCATATTAATTAGTAACATCAAAATTCAGGAAAAAGTCAGGGAGAAAGTTGATCATTACCACCTCAGAAATTACTTTAAATTCAATTTAGATTCATTCGTCAAGTTTCCTGCTGTTACAACGTCTTGAATATTTAATAGTGTATTTAACAAAGTATAATAATGCTTTAATTAGTAACATCAAAAATCAGGAAAATGTCAGGGAGAAAGTTGATCATTACCACCTCAGAAATTACTTTATATTCATTTCAGATTTATTCGTCAAGTTTCCTGCTGTTACAACGTCTTGAATATTGAATAGTGCATTTAACAAAGTAAAATAATGCATTAATTAGTAACATCAAAATTCAGGAAAATGTCAGGGAGAAAGTTGATCATTACCACCTCAGAAATTACTTTATATTCATTTCAGATTCATTCGTCAAGTTTCCTGCTGTTACAACGTCTTGAATATTGAATAGTGTATTTAACAAAGTAAAATAATGCATTAATTAGTAACATCAAAATTCAGGAAAATGTCAGGGAGAAAGTTGATCAATACAACCTCAGAAATTACTTTATATTCATTTTAGATCAATTCGTCAAGTTCCCTGCTGTTACAACGTCTTGAATATTTAATAGTGTATTTAACAAAGTATAATAATGCATTAATTAGTAACGTCAAAAATCAGGAAAATGTCAGGGAGAAAGTTGATCATTACCACCTCAGAAATTACTTTATATTAATTTCAGATTCATTCGTCAAGTTTCCTGCTGTTACAACGTCTTGAATATTGAATAGTGTATTTAACAAAGTAAAATAATGCATTAATTAGTAACATCAAAATTCAGGAAAATGTCAGGGAGAAAGTTGATCAATACAACCTCAGAAATTACTTTATATTCATTTTAGATCAATTCGTCAAGTTCCCTGCTGTTACAACGTCCTTGAATATTTAATAGTATGATACTTAACATAGTAAAATAATGCATTAATTAGTAACATCAAAATTCAGGAAAATGTCAGGGAGAAAGTTGATCATTACCACCTCAGAAATTACTTTATATTCATTTCAGATTCATTCGTCAAGTTTCCTGCTGTTACAACGTCTTGAATATTTAATAGTGTATTTAACAAAGTATAATAATGCATTAATTAGTAACATCAAAAATCAGGAAAATGTCAGGGAGAAAGTTGATCATTACCACCTCAGAAATTACTTTATATTCATTTCAGTTTCATTCGTCAAGTTTCCTGCTGTTACAACGTCTTGAATATTGAATAGTGTATTTAAGAAAGTAAAATAATGCATTAATTAGTAACATCAAAATTCAGGAAAATGTCAGGGAGAAAGTTGATCATTACCACCTCAGAAATTACTTTATATTCATTTCAGATTCATTCGTCAAGTTTCCTGCTGTTACAACGTCTTGAATATTGAATAGTGTATTTAACAAAGTAAAATAATGCATTAATTAGTAACATCAAAATTCAGGAAAATGTCAGGGAGAAAGTTGATCATTACCACCTCAGAAATTACTTTATATTCATTTTAGATCAATTCGTCAAGTTCCCTGCTGTTACAACGTCTTGAATATTTAATAGTGTATTTAACAAAGTATAATAATGCATTAATTAGTAACGTCAAAAATCAGGAAAATGTCAGGGAGAAAGTTGATCATTACCACCTCAGAAATTACTTTATATTCATTTCAGATTCATTCGTCAAGTTTCCTGCTGTTACAACGTCTTGAATATTGAATAGTGTATTTAACAAAGTAAAATAATGCATTAATTAGTAACATCAAAATTCAGGAAAATGTCAGGGAGAAAGTTGATCAATACATCCTCAGAAATTACTTTATATTCATTTTAGATCAATTCGTCAAGTTCCCTGCTGTTACAACGTCCTTGAATATTTAATAGTATGATACTTAACATAGTAAAATAATGCATTAATTAGTAACATCAAAATTCAGGAAAATGTCAGGGAGAAAGTTGATCATTACCACCTCAGAAATTACTTTATATTCATTTCAGTTTCATTCGTCAAGTTTCCTGCTGTTACAACGTCTTGAATATTGAATAGTGTATTTAAGAAAGTAAAATAATGCATTAATTAGTAACATCAAAATTCAGGAAAATGTCAGGGAGAAAGTTGATCATTACCACCTCAGAAATTACTTTATATTCATTTCAGATTCATTCGTCAAGTTTCCTGCTGTTACAACGTCTTGAATATTGAATAGTGTATTTAACAAAGTATAATAATGCATTAATTAGTAACATCAAAAATCAGGAAAATGTCAGGGAGAAAGTTGATCATTACCACCTCAGAAATTACTTTATATTCATTTCAGATTCATTCGTCAAGTTTCCTGCTGTTACAACGTCTTGAATATTGAATGGTGTATTTAACAAAGTAAAATAATGCATATCATTAATTAGTAACATCAAAATTCAGGAAAAAGTCAGGGAGAAAGTTGATCATTACCACCTCAGAAATTACTTTAAATTCAATTTAGATTCATTCGTCAAGTTTCCTGCTGTTACAACGTCCTTGAATATTTAATAGTATATTTAACATAGTAAAATAATGCATTAATTAGTACATCAAAATTCAGGAAAATGTCAGGGAGAAAGTTGATCAATACCACCTCAGAAATTACTTAATATTCATTTCAGATTCATTCGTCAAGTTTCCTGCTGTTACAACGTCTTGAATATTGAATAGTGTATTTAACAAAGTAAAATAATGCATTAATTAGTAACATCAAAATTCAGGAAAATGTCAGGGAGAAAGTTGATCATTACCACCTCAGAAATTACTTTATATTCATTTCAGATTCATTCGTCAAGTTTCCTGCTGTTACAACGTCTTGAATATTTAATAGTGTATTTAACAAAGTATAATAATGCATTAATTAGTAACATCAAAAATCAGGAAAATGTCAGGGAGAAAGTTGATCATTACCACCTCAGAAATTACTTTATATTCATTTCAGATTTATTCGTCAAGTTTCCTGCTGTTACAACGTCTTGAATATTGAATAGTGCATTTAACAAAGAAAATAATGCATTAATTAGTAACATCAAAATTCAGGAAAATGTCAGGGAGAAAAATGATCATTACCACCTCAGAAATTACTTTATATTCATTTCAGATTCATTCGTCAAGTTTCCTGCTGTTACAACGTCTTGAATATTGAATAGTGTATTTAACAAAGTAAAATAATGCATTAATTAGTAACATCAAAATTCAGGAAAATGTCAGGGAGAAAGTTGATCAATACAACCTCAGAAATTACTTTATATTCATTTTAGATCAATTCGTCAAGTTCCCTGCTGTTACAACGTCTTGAATATTTAATAGTGTATTTAACAAAGTATAATAATGCATTAATTAGTAACGTCAAAAATCAGGAAAATGTCAGGGAGAAAGTTGATCATTACCACCTCAGAAATTACTTTATATTCATTTCAGATTCATTCGTCAAGTTTCCTGCTGTTACAACGTCTTGAATATTGAATAGTGTATTTAACAAAGTAAAATAATGCATTAATTAGTAACATCAAAATTCAGGAAAATGTCAGGGAGAAAGTTGATCAATACAACCTCAGAAATTACTTTATATTCATTTTAGATCAATTCGTCAAGTTCCCTGCTGTTACAACGTCCTTGAATATTTAATAGTATGATACTTAACATAGTAAAATAATGCATTAATTAGTAACATCAAAATTCAGGAAAATGTCAGGGAGAAAGTTGATCATTACCACCTCAGAAATTACTTTATATTCATTTCAGATTCATTCGTCAAGTTTCCTGCTGTTACAACGTCTTGAATATTGAATAGTGTATTTAACAAAGTAAAATAATGCATTAATTAGTAACATCAAAATTCAGGAAAATGTCAGGGAGAAAGTTGATCATTACCACCTCAGAAATTACTTAATATTCATTTCAGATTCATTCGTCAAGTTTCTTGCTGTTACAACGTCTTGAATATTGAATAGTGTATTTAACAAAGTAAAATAATGCATTAATTAGTAACATCAAAATTCAGGAAAAAGTCAGGGAGAAAGTTGATCATTACCACCTCAGAAATTACTTTATATTCATTTCAGATTCATTCGTCAAGTTTCCTGCTGTTACAACGTCCTTGAATATTTAATAGTATGATACTTAACATATTAAAATAATGCATTAATTAGTAACATCAAAATTCAGGAAAATGTCAGGGAGAAAGTTGATCATTACCACCTCAGAAATTACTTTACATTCATTTCAGATTCATTCGTCAAGTTGCCTGCTGTTACAACGTCTTGAATATTTAATAGTGTACTCAACATAGTAAAATAATGCATTAATTAGTAACATCAAAATTCAGGAAAATGTCAGGGAGAAAGTTGATCATTACCACCTCAGAAATTACTTTATATTCATTTCAGATTCATTCGTCAAGTTTCCTGCTGTTACAACGTCTTGAATATTTAATAGTGTATTTAACAAAGTATAATAATGCTTTAATTAGTAACATCAAAAATCAGGAAAATGTCAGGGAGAAAGTTGATCATTACCACCTCAGAAATTACTTTATATTCATTTCAGATTTATTCGTCAAGTTTCCTGCTGTTACAACGTCTTGAATATTGAATAGTGCATTTAACAAAGTAAAATAATGCATTAATTAGTAACATCAAAATTCAGGAAAATGTCAGGGAGAAAGTTGATCATTACCACCTCAGAAATTACTTTATATTCATTTCAGATTCATTCGTCAAGTTTCCTGCTGTTACAACGTCTTGAATATTGAATAGTGTATTTAACAAAGTAAAATAATGCATTAATTAGTAACATCAAAATTCAGGAAAATGTCAGGGAGAAAGTTGATCAATACAACCTCAGAAATTACTTTATATTCATTTTAGATCAATTCGTCAAGTTCCCTGCTGTTACAACGTCTTGAATATTTAATAGTGTATTTAACAAAGTATAATAATGCATTAATTAGTAACGTCAAAAATCAGGAAAATGTCAGGGAGAAAGTTGATCATTACCACCTCAGAAATTACTTTATATTAATTTCAGATTCATTCGTCAAGTTTCCTGCTGTTACAACGTCTTGAATATTGAATAGTGTATTTAACAAAGTAAAATAATGCATTAATTAGTAACATCAAAATTCAGGAAAATGTCAGGGAGAAAGTTGATCAATACAACCTCAGAAATTACTTTATATTCATTTTAGATCAATTCGTCAAGTTCCCTGCTGTTACAACGTCCTTGAATATTTAATAGTATGATACTTAACATAGTAAAATAATGCATTAATTAGTAACATCAAAATTCAGGAAAATGTCAGGGAGAAAGTTGATCATTACCACCTCAGAAATTACTTTATATTCATTTCAGATTCATTCGTCAAGTTTCCTGCTGTTACAACGTCTTGAATATTTAATAGTGTATTTAACAAAGTATAATAATGCATTAATTAGTAACATCAAAAATCAGGAAAATGTCAGGGAGAAAGTTGATCATTACCACCTCAGAAATTACTTTATATTCATTTCAGTTTCATTCGTCAAGTTTCCTGCTGTTACAACGTCTTGAATATTGAATAGTGTATTTAAGAAAGTAAAATAATGCATTAATTAGTAACATCAAAATTCAGGAAAATGTCAGGGAGAAAGTTGATCATTACCACCTCAGAAATTACTTTATATTCATTTCAGATTCATTCGTCAAGTTTCCTGCTGTTACAACGTCTTGAATATTGAATAGTGTATTTAACAAAGTAAAATAATGCATTAATTAGTAACATCAAAATTCAGGAAAATGTCAGGGAGAAAGTTGATCATTACCACCTCAGAAATTACTTTATATTCATTTCAGATTCATTCGTCAAGTTTCCTGCTGTTACAACGTCTTGAATATTGAATAGTGTATTTAACAAAGTATAATAATGCATTAATTAGTAACATCAAAAATCAGGAAAATGTCAGGGAGAAAGTTGATCATTACCACCTCAGAAATTACTTTATATTCATTTCAGATTCATTCGTCAAGTTTCCTGCTGTTACAACGTCTTGAATATTGAATAGTGTATTTAACAAAGTAAAATAATGCATTAATTAGTAACATCAAAATTCAGGAAAATGTCAGGGAGAAAGTTGATCATTACCACCTCAGAAATTACTTTATATTCATTTCAGATTCATTCGTCAAGTTTCCTGCTGTTACAACGTCTTGAATATTGAATAGTGTATTTAACAAAGTAAAATAATGCATTAATTAGTAACATCAAAATTCAGGAAAATGTCAGGGAGAAAGTTGATCATTACCACCTCAGAAATTACTTAATATTCATTTCAGATTCATTCGTCAAGTTTCTTGCTGTTACAACGTCTTGAATATTGAATAGTGTATTTAACAAAGTAAAATAATGCATTAATTAGTAACATCAAAATTCAGGAAAAAGTCAGGGAGAAAGTTGATCATTACCACCTCAGAAATTACTTTATATTCATTTCAGATTCATTCGTCAAGTTTCCTGCTGTTACAACGTCCTTGAATATTTAATAGTATGATACTTAACATATTAAAATAATGCATTAATTAGTAACATCAAAATTCAGGAAAATGTCAGGGAGAAAGTTGATCATTACCACCTCAGAAATTACTTTACATTCATTTCAGATTCATTCGTCAAGTTGCCTGCTGTTACAACGTCTTGAATATTTAATAGTGTACTCAACATAGTAAAATAATGCATTAATTAGTAACATCAAAATTCAGGAAAATGTCAGGGAGAAAGTTGATCATTACCACCTCAGAAATTACTTTATATTCATTTCAGATTCATTCGTCAAGTTTCCTGCTGTTACAACGTCTTGAATATTTAATAGTGTATTTAACAAAGTATAATAATGCTTTAATTAGTAACATCAAAAATCAGGAAAATGTCAGGGAGAAAGTTGATCATTACCACCTCAGAAATTACTTTATATTCATTTCAGATTTATTCGTCAAGTTTCCTGCTGTTACAACGTCTTGAATATTGAATAGTGCATTTAACAAAGTAAAATAATGCATTAATTAGTAACATCAAAATTCAGGAAAATGTCAGGGAGAAAGTTGATCATTACCACCTCAGAAATTACTTTATATTCATTTCAGATTCATTCGTCAAGTTTCCTGCTGTTACAACGTCTTGAATATTGAATAGTGTATTTAACAAAGTAAAATAATGCATTAATTAGTAACATCAAAATTCAGGAAAATGTCAGGGAGAAAGTTGATCAATACAACCTCAGAAATTACTTTATATTCATTTTAGATCAATTCGTCAAGTTCCCTGCTGTTACAACGTCCTTGAATATTTAATATATAGTATGATACTTAACATAGTAAAATAATGCATTAATTAGTGACATCAAAATTCAGGAAAATGTCAGAGAGAAAGTTGATCATTACCACCTCAGAAATTACTTTATATTCATTTCAGATTCATTCGTCAAGTTTCCTGCTGTTACAACGTCTTGAATATTTAATAGTTTATTTAACATTGTAAAATAATCCATCAAATATTAACATCAAATTTCACGAAAATGTGAGGGAGAAAGTTGTTAATCAGCACCTCAGAAAATTGATTAAAATCATTTTGCAATCATTCGTCAAATATCCTGCTGTTACAACGCCCATGAATATTTAATATTGTATTTAGCAAAGTGAATTAATGCATTAAATATTTACATCAAAATTGAGGAAACTGTCAGGGAGAAAATTGATCATCACCACCTCAGAAAATTGTTTAAAACCAATTTACAATCAATCGACAAATTTCCCGCTGTTTCAACGACGCGACATGAAAATTTTGATTATATATTAATTTAAACATTGGAATCTAATTCAACAAATATATTAACATTAAAACTCAGAAAAATGTGAATCAAAAAGTTGTTCCCTGTAATATATAACAGAAAATTCTTTATTGTCATTTCAGAATCATTTTAAAAGATTCCTCTGCTGTTAATTACAACGACATTAAATTTAATTCGTATATATATATCATACTAAATTTGTTCAGTAAATTGTTATAACCTCAAAACTTAGAAAAATAACTTCGAAAGAGTTTCATGTCTCCTGTGGAGTAATCAAAAATTTTTTAATGTAATATTCTCATTCTAAATTCATTTGTTAAGATTCTCCATATTTGCAATGACTTTTTGAGATAATGAGATGCAGAGAGCTATAATATATAATATTTGTGATATATATAATATATAACATATTAATGTTAAAAAGATGGTTGAAAAATATTGCAGGATGCTAGATTATCGAATTAATAAAAACTAGATTAATAAAAACTCAACAGTTATATTCAATGTTTAATCATCATGGAGAAATCTTATTCCACGTACATTTCAATTTAATCTAAAATAAAGTGAATATTTAATTTTAAAATTACATACTATATATATATATATTTAATAAATGTTTGGACAGATCGATATTTATATATAACATGCTTGCTAGGTACATAATAGTTTCAAATTATCATTTCGGCAACGCAGTAGTTCTTTATAATGAAACCGTCGGAAGAAATAAATCTCGGCCACATAATTATATGCCATGCAGCAATTAATTGCATATATAACATGCATATAAAGTACTTATGTGAACTAATTGAGAAACTTATAATTATTATATCTCCGTTTTATGCGAGTTTCTCTCTAAGTAATGCCGTTTTTATGTATTTAATATGCCGTGTAATCTTGCAACATGCTTCGATTTGGTCATGAAACTATAATATTATAATTATGTACAATAACAAAAATACAGTTTAATGTAGATAAAACCTTGATCTTTAAATTTTTAGTGCGCTTTCGCACTTTTTGAGGACAGTATGGCCATCTGTTGGCACAAGGTTTAACTATTAACTATCTAAACGCTGATTGGTCGGATTGGTTTTTTCGTGTCGATGCCAACTTCACGACTGTTCAAAGTGGTTGAGAATCCATCTTGCGTTGCCAAATTTAGCGGCCTCTTATCCCTCCATATGATTAACATGTAATCTTATTAATTCAATTACTCGCTAATTATGCAATTTGCCGCTTAATGAATACTCTTATTGGCCTTCAATTTATACGTAGAATTTTATCATGTGCTTACTTTTCGTATACGTTAGAGCGAAGAATTCTCCTGTCGTACCGATCAAAGCGTACTAAGATTATATTAAAGCGTGTCACATCCAATTAGTAGGCCCTAGGCTGACTAGCTACACCACGCTTTAGTTCAAAATATTGACACTACGAGGTGTTGGCGCTACTGACACGTAGAAAACAGCAAGGTTGGCTTTATAGTTATAAAACTGCAAATAATATTTAATTTTTACACATAATATACTTGTGCAAATAATTATTATTATGGCCTTAAAATGTGAGTTTACAGATTTAGGAATATTTTGTGTAATTGGCACCTCTACTTTTTTGATTAGTACTGCAGCGCTCTTCGTTGAAGTGTACATATTTTGAACTATTTTGACTGTCCATGAATTAACACAGGCCCTATCCGGGACTACTAGGCAAGAATCTATCGACGCAGGCGCTGATTCAAACGCACTCAATAAATGAAAAATCACAGAATCAGCTGGAGTAAGGGGCGTGGACGTGCGGGGCGTGTTTACCCCGTGTTTATTTGACAACAATACCTCATCCTGATATCATATACATACCATACTCAGTTATTTTCTTGTTTACCGTGGTTACCAGCATATATTTATAATGGCATCTGCATCTAGTACTAGTGCCCGTAGTTTGTTCTCAGAGTCGAAACTACGTTTAGCGGATCGAGTTCAAGTTAATGTGAATAATATTGCATCTGTAGCTCGTCAGATCAACAGAGGCTCCAAGTCTAGCGAGGTGAGAATAAAAGGTTTTGCGGACTCCGGAGCAATTTTCGATTATGAATAAGGTGCAGCATAGAATGACCTTTGATCACTCCATTCCACAGATACATTATACTGTACATATTATTATACATTGTTGTCGATATGATATAAACAAATACAGAAACTTTATACATTTTCTTCAGCATGTGTACATCACCAAGTACTGTATTCCTTTGTATTATTGGTGACAGTGTGCCAATCAGATGGTGATACTGACTTTCCCTATCTCTTACCATATTCCCTCCACTGATACCCCTCTAGCGGCAGTCCGGCTAGATGTAATCACAGCTTATCTAAGCGAGGATCAATGTAAATCCCATAGGGTGAAGTATCTGTATGTGCCTGTGTGATGTAGGCACAGAACAAAGAATTGGAGGGGGTTCTCCAGCCACAGGGAAGGGGGTCGGAAGAACTCACAGCACGTTTATTCTCTCTGCCCCCCCCCCCCCCACTGCTTAAAAATTGAGTGCTGTGGCGGTCAATTTGTGGACGGCTAAGGTAATAATGCTGCTGCCTTATCCCATAAAGAGAGAACCAGATGTGTTCATATGTATGTACCATAATGTACCATAACTGCAATGACAATTTTGAGCATTCTTGTTATTAGTTCTTTGCTTAAAACTTCAACGAAAATAGAGTTTTTGTAAAACTTCCCTATGAACTGTATGTCGAATATTTCCTACTGCTAATGAGTTAATTTATTTGTAGACTCTCATGCACACGGCCAGAAATTTTGCTCTACAAGAACACGCCATAGATAATTCTGAACAAGTAAGTGCTGAAATACAAGAATTGGAATATACTGTCCATTGTAAGATATTAAGGCTGTGGTCCGTAACTAGTTGTGAATTGTTATGAGATACAGACCAGCTCTCAACCAAATAATGATTTCACAACTTCGAATTACATCAGCTGACACTTGGTTGTGAGAGTTGAGGTTTGGTTAGCAAAAGTACTTCACTTCATGTCTCAGCTAGTCCTGTTTGTTAAACTTCACAACCTAGTTACAACCGGGTAGTGGACTGCAGCCAAAAAAACACCTAATGTTTTGTAAAGCTTGCATAATAATATTAATAATGTTTACAATTATCTAAAGAAAAAAAAATAATTTTGGGTGAAATCTTCAGAACATGTCCTTTCTAATTTTATGAGGCTGCAGCTTCACTGCAGATTAAAAACAAAAATAGTTAAGTGAAAAAAAAAAGTTAGCAGTTAGTCTAGTTAGTTAGTTACTGTCCCAAAGTAAGTTAATAGGTAAGTTTATCAAACATTGATTGATTAGATTGTTTGAAAATATTCAGAAATTTAGACTGTTTGAAATTACCCAGAAATAGACTGTTTGAAAATGCCCAGAAAATAGACCACTGAAAGGTTCTCAACTGACCAGAGGTACTCCAGGGACCTTAAATTTACAATAATATATGTATACAAAAGTACTGAAGCACACACTTTTGCAGGCAGACATGTCTTTTTTTTTTTTTTTTTTTTTTTATTTCTGGTTTAAATAAAAATCAATGTTTGGTGCAAAAGAAAAAAAACTTCCACTCACAAGCTTTAGTTCTATTTTACAAACTTTGCTTTCATGTTTGCTCTATATAAAGGTGGGTTCACATGAAGGAAGGCTGCAATGTAATTCAATTTTGACACAGTGAACAACCATCTTGAAAATTTTTATTGAATATTTGGATTGGGCACCCGGAGTTGTGTATTGTTAATTTTTTTTTCCCGAACTCTCAAGGGTTAGATGGGTTGTGTAGTCCCATTTGATTAACAGGTAAACCTTAGCAACCTCATAATAATTCCGATTTTTTTTTTAGAAACAGTTCTTAATTAGCACCAAAAAAAAATGTTGAAAAAATTTCAAAACAATCGGACGATCCAATTTTTTTAAATTTTCAGTATAGGGCTTTCCCATGGAGACCTAAACTAAGAAATTAATTTAAAAAAATTAAATCGTCCGATTGTTTTGAAAATTTTTCCACATTTTTTTGGTGCTAAGAACTGTCTCTCAAAAAAAAAATCAGAATTATTATGAGGTTGCTAAAGTTTACATGTTAATCAAATGGGAATACAACAATCAATGTTTCGTGTTATCTTACCCTTAAAGGTGTACCAAAGTGAATACTTTTTTTACATGTTCGGGCAGCTACGAATTATTCTGATATCCCTGTGGCTCAATATTTTCGTACAATGCCTAGTTATTTTACAAAATTATTTAGTTTGAAAAGTGAGTTTGATAACCATTGGTTGATTCAAGTCTGTGCGCTCCAGCAGCAGCCGCTGATACAACGAGAATCTCCCGCGAATCGGGGGAACCTCCTCCCGCCCCCTTCTTGTCGAATCATCGGCCACTGCGGCCGCGAGCATGCTTGAATCAAAGGTTTTCAAACTAAATAATTAGTTTTAAAATAACTAGGCATCATACGCAAATATTGAGCCACAGGGATATTAGAATAATTCGTAGCTGCCCGAACATGTAAAAAAGTATTCACTTTGGTACACCTTTAACACCCTCGAAATTGAGGGGAAAGGCGCTGTGACGTCATGGTAATGCAGTGTCTTTCCCTGTGCTTGTGTGTTAAATTTAATAATTGCATGACTATAACGTCACACCATTTTGCAGCATGATTTTAAGGGTGATGGAGAGTTAAAAAAATTCTGAAAAAATATTGACAATACATAATTCACGGTCCTCTATCCAAACGTGTAATTAAAAAATTCATAAGGTTGTTGATTGCTGTGAAATTTTATGCTTCAAGCAAATTTGCTGCATTCTGACAGCAATACCTCTTGTTTAATTTTGATGCTTTTTTTGAAGTGCCAATACAATATATGGCCGCCAGTACACAACAAGTGCATATAATTGCGACAAGTCACATAATGAATATCATTCATGTAAATCCACCTTAATCTTTTATAGCACAATAAGATACATAATAATAGATAATGTTTCCCGCCAAGGTACATTTTATATATATGGGTTGAAGCTAGTGATTATGGGTACTGTATAGTGTATACCACAAACCCCTCTCTTTATCACATGCATTCATCATAATGTGTTTACAGTGCTGTGTGAATGTGTGTATTCAATGAACTCCAAAATATCTTACAGCATATTAAATATTTCTTTCCTCTTTCTTGCAGAATCTAAAGAAAATGAACCTTGCTGTGGCACATTTGGGATACCAGTATGATTCTATCAGCAAGAGCTGTCAACTTCTTGAAGATGTAAAAGAGCAAGTGCGAGCTATGCAGAGATAGGTGACTGTGTTCACAGAGTGTAAATTTTATACTTAATTATAATATGCAATTTTAAGACACTTTTCTTAGTTATTATTCAGTTTTTAACCAAAATAACGTATGAGCAAGGGTGGATTTAGCGCTCAGTTTGAGGGAAAGAGGGTGGGGGTGAGTTGTTTAGTTTGAGCCACGGAAACTGCCTTCCATGTATTTTGGGGTCAGCTTTAGTCCGCAAAAAAAACAATAATAATAAAAATATTATTATCTTCTTAAGAATGTATAGTTTGAAATAAATTATATATTAATGTAAATGCTTGGTGTGCTATACACAGTTACACCTTTCATTCTCTGTGTATTTGTGTTTCCTTTTTTTTTTTTTTTTTTTTTTTTTTTTTTTTTTTTTTTTTTTTTCCCTCAGATTCAAAACTCTATGGTAAAATAGGCTCTGTCAAGCATGATAACCACAGTCATTGTTTTTCAGTTAAGAGTTCAAGTTCAAATAGCTCAGTAGGATCTTAAAAAATATAAACACACAGTGTACATAAAATAAGTAAACATTCAAAAGCTATTTTAGTTGTTGTACTGTATCCTGCCTTATTTGGTGCACCTATCTAATCTTATTGAACTGTAAAACTAATGTTGTTCCCTTTTAATTCGTGTATATCCTTTATGAACATTTTGATGCCTATTAATGTAAAGTGAAGTGCAATTAAAAAATTATGTTATTTATATTTTGAAATAAAGTCTACGTGAGTATATCAACCTGGGCAGGGAGCAACTACATGTGCTCCTTTTAAAAGACTGCGGTCAATATATATACACAACAGTATAGAAAACCTAAATAAAGTTTTTCACTACTAATTAAACATTTAATACTTAAATTGTAATTTTTTCTTAATGTATTTCTTTGCTTTTAAATCCAACCATCCAGAGATAATCTGATTGCTATATAATAACAATGATAATTGCATGATAAAATCCATGTAATTAATATGCAGGCAACTATTATAACTATTTATATCAAAATAAGATAGCTTTTTGCTCAGCTAGATTGTCAACATGATATTTCAGTAGAAATATAATATGCCGCAATAACATATCTTATGACTTAAATTTATTAAAAATTTAAAAATTAATTATTACAGTATTTTTTGTATTTTTATTTATTTACTACGCATAAATAAGAATCGTGAGGTACATATAGTGTTTACATCGCTAATACCTGTAATAAGAACATTTTTAGAATCAAACATATATAGATATACATATAAATATCACCATCAATTTACATTTTTTTACTAAAATTAATAAGCACAAACATATATTATTCTTCTGTTTTTACAGTTATAGTAACTGTGAAGATATAAAACAGCAAAATACATAATTTTTTAATATATATTTAAAGTAGAGTGGGCGATTTCATTTTTTAAAATATTTGACTTTCTAAAAATAGTATAACCTGTCTTCTATTGAGAAATGAAAACCAAAAAATTCCGTCTCAAATAACTTCACCACAAAAAATTCCCAAAGTTAGTGTTTCGGAGGCCTTTTAAACATATATATGCATCCTTATGGAACAGAAAACAGCTAGCCTTTTACTCCAACTTCTTCTGAACTATGGTACTATAAATTAAAAAATACGTACGTATAATCTATGATGAATTCATTAATGGATTTTCAAATCTACTTTTTTTTTTTTTTTTTTTACGGAGCCGTTTTTCCGAAAAAAAATTTTTTGAAATTTTTGCAGGTTAATTCCCATAAGGATTTTTAAGATTTTTTTCCGGAAAAATGGCTCCGTAAAAAAAAAAAAAAAAAATATTTGAAAATCCATTAAAGAATTCGTCATAGATTACGTGCGTATTTTTTAATTTTGGTACCATAGTTCAGACGAAGTTGGAGTAAAAAGCTGTTTTCTGTTCTACTTTAAAAATACAAACATTTTTTAATTTTTAAATATATTTGGCATGCATGTTGTACATTTCTCTCCCTTATATATAAGACTATTATAATTTAAAAATGTTAGTATATTAGTCTAGACTAGAATAAGAAATGCATTTACATTTTTTGCTGCAGTTCGTCTCTTTGTTATATATGCTATAAAAATTGTTTTGAAGTAAAAAAAGTCAAATAACTTAGTCTTAAATTAGTCACTAATTGAAGTTTTTATGAAATCAGGAAGATTATATTGTATATATTATATATATATATAGTTTCGGACCAAAGTACACATAAACTTCGCTTAAGGGTAAGGTAACGCCACCAATGTTAAAAAAAAATCCCTCTCACAAAAATTCTGAAAAAAATTTAAAATGTTCTCCTCTACACCCCCTATCAGTAGCTAAAATATCAGGTATACAAATACGATCTAGTTTTTGAGTTATGAATTTTTAAAGTTGACCAATTTAACATGGGAGTTTCATTTCTCCATGTTAAAGTAGTCAACTTTAAAATTTTATAACTCAAAAACTAGATCGTATTTGTATACCTGATATTTTAGGTACTGATAGGGGGTATAGAGGAGAACATTTTAAATTTTTTTCAGAATTTTTGTGAGAGGGATTTTTTTTAACATTGGTGGCGTTACCTTACCCTTAATTCTCTTTTAATTGTTCTGATTTTGCTATATCAACATAAATTTTTGGAGGATGGAGTATACCGACCTCAAAATTTTTTATTACAGAAATAAAAATTTTTCAGATTTTTCTGAGTCCGGGAAGTATTTTTAAAAAAATTATTGAAAGTCCATTTTGATGACGTCAAAAGGCGCAAACGGACCTTCAATAATTTTTTAAAAATACTTCCCTGTCTCAAAAAAAAATCTGAAAAAATTCAATATTTTTGCAACCTCTATCCATTTCTGTAATAAAAAATTGTGCGGTACTCCATTTCTATAGTAATACAATCATCAAATTTGAAATATTTCTCAATATAATTCATTTCTATGAAAAATAATTTAATTAAAAAAAATCAATAACAATGCAGTAATATTATATTATCACAAGCAATTAAGTGAAAATTACTTTAAAAAAATAATTTTTGTGTTCAATTTAATATAACTACTTTTAATAAGTAAAATTAGATTATTTAATTTAATTATTATTTTATTTTGAAAACATATGATATATGACTATAGAGAGATAAAAATATTGCTTATATACTTTTTAATATATTTAGATATTATATATTATATGTTTCCTGCATCTCTTATTCACCTCCTTCTGGAATTTTTCAAATGAAAAGCATATAAGGGTAAGGTAACGCCACCAATGTTAAAAAAAGTCCCTTACACAAAAATTCTGAAAAAAATTTAAAATGTTCTCCTCTACACCCCCTATCAGTAGCTAAAATATCAGGTATACAAATTCGATCTAGTTTTTGAGTTATGAATTTTTAAAGTTGACTACCTTAACATGGAGAAATGGAAATCCCATGTTAAATTATAATATAGTCAACTGTAAAAAAAAATTCATAACTCAAAAACTAGATCGAATTTGTATTATACCTGATATTTTAGCTACTGATAGGGGGTGTATATAGAGGAGAACATTTTAAATTTTTTTCAGAATTCTCGTGTGAGGGACTTTTTTTAACATTGGTGGCGTTACCTTACCCTTAATTGTGTTGAGGTATCGCTCCTTGTATATAGTTCTTGCAGTCCTTGATGTTCTGAAGCATATATACATGCAGTTTTCCTGCATGGGCCAATTTCCTCTGCTCCGGTCTTCTCTGCCAAACGTGCAACAGTTTATCCTGCTTCCTTTTAGCTCACGAATTTGGTTTGCATTTTCTATTGTCGTGACATAACGCGAGCATCCTCGATCAGTATACTGGATCATGAGCAGGCGATGGTGCACTGGTCATGCAACGTACATATGTTGCTCCACTCTGCACAACGGTTTCTCTTCAATTTTAACTTTTTATTCCTTTTCATCCTGTTCTATTTTTTTTGCAATTAACTCATACATTATATGTTATATGTATCATATATATATTACATATAGCATATAAATAGCAAACTTGTTTCACTTTGTTGGTGAATATTTTCAGCTCCAGCTAGGTTTATTAGGGATTTCTTCATTATTATTTATTTATAAGTATTTTTTTTCTGCTGCAGTCCCCCCTCCCCCCCGACCCTAGTCGAAAAGTAAGAGTGCTAAAAGTGATAATTTATATATATATATATATATATATATATATATATATATATATATATATATATATATATATATATATATATATATGGCGCATATGACAATTTAATTGGCGCTTTAAAAAAATAAATAAAAAAGAGGATTGTTCTCAGAATAACCCGGCCGGCCTCTGCATGCCATATTGCATAATATATATATGCCATATATATTATGGTCATAATATATGGTTTTAATTGTATAAAAAAATGAATTAACTTTAATTCTGTTTTCAATTATATATTAGATATACGATGTAATATATAATATATATGATATACGTACAACGCCGCGTACGTGAAGCGTATTATAACGTATTTAGGTGACCAGACGTACCGTTTTGACCGGTACAGTACCGTTTTAGAGTACCATGTCCCGGTGTCCCCAAAGAGGCTCTCGGGACGCCTAAATGTACCGCTTTCGGACAAAATCTAAAAAAGGGACATTTTTTAAAAATTTTATCATTAAAAAAATGAAAAATTCATAGGAATGTGGTTGTGAATATTTACGAAAATGTACGGACGCAAATGATATTGCAACTCCATGCCCCTTTTTCTCGATCGCATTCGCAAAACAGCATATTTCTTCCAAAATTGCGGAATAGATATATTTTGTATATATCACTACTTTTCGATTAAATTTTTAATAAAAAATAAGTAAAAAACTTTACACAAAAATATAATCTCTTGATATTGATGATATTCACTTGATGGAAATTACCAATAAAATATAAAATTGAAAAAATTATTCTTATGCATTATTTCGTGCATGGCTTTCTATGTCTTTCTTTCTTTATTTTTTTTTTCACAATAATCGTGCATGGATATTACATAAATAAATGGAAAATAATATGAGGGAAAAACGCCACAATTAAATAATATTATTCATATATACAATCAAGTAATTTTAGCTGTTATTATATAAGTCCAATTTGAATGCTATAAATTAATTCAATTTAACTTATTCAGCTATTTCACTCCAACAAGAGTTCACACTATTTGCAAAATGAACAGTTCGATTAAAAGTAATTCAAATTAATTTTTTGCTTTATACTCCATTTTTTTTTTTTTTTTATTTTTATTATATATCTTGTGACATTTTATTAAGTTTTATTTATTTATAAACAAATATATAATGCATTATTTAAGTAACACGTATATTTAGAAATATTGTTAATAGACGGAAAATTTGATAACGAAATTAAAAAAAAAAAAAAAAAATCAATTTAAAATATTTAAATATATTTTTTTTTATTGGAAAAGTATCCTTCGAAGTTATGCTTTTTGAGTAAAAATTTCTTTTATTGCTTTTGTTTCTTTTTATTTTACATGCAACTTTACAACATTATAATAGGATCTCGTGGCCAGGCCAAGAAAATAGGTTAGTTTTAGCGGTTTTAGGAAATCAACTCACTGGCACGTACAGTTTTCCTGCATGGTGACTATAATAAATCTCTTTTTTTCTAATTCTATGAAATTATGTATAATATATTTATAAAAAAATGCAAATATTTATATTATTTAAAGTAGAGTGAGCGATTGCATTATTTATTATTTTATTTCCTTAAAATATTTTAACCTAGCTGCCATGCTTTATTGAGAAATGAAAACCAAAAAAATTCATCTCAAATAGATTCATCGCAAAAAAGAAAAAAAAAAATAAAAAAGAAAAAAAAAAAAAAAAAAAATTTGTTTTCCTGAGCCCTTAAACATCATACAGCCTTATGGAACAGAAAACAGCATTTTACTCAAACTTCGTCTGAACTATATGGTACCAATTAAAAAATACTTACGTATAATCTATGACGAAAATTCTTTAATGGACTTTCAAATAAAATAAATTTTTTCGGAAAAAACTGCTTCATAAAAAAAAAACAATTCATTTGATAAAATCTATTAAGGAAAAAAAAAGTAAAAAAGGGGGCGTGGCACCCAAAAAAATCGCGACTCTGGCGGGGGTTTTGGCCCTTCAGGCCTCTATCTTGGGGGCATGTACCGTTTTGGACATCAAAATATCTGGTCACCCTAGCTCGTATTACGTGAATCGACGTGTACATATAATTATACACACGTCAGGTGGTCAGGTGCATATGCCACACGTGCGCATATCAATCAGAAGAATTAAAACATGAACAAAATTTATTTATTTTTTATATCATAACTATTTCACCAACAGGATTGATCTGCTGAACTTTTTATGCTTTATAAATATAAGTCAATATATTATATTATTATTTATATATATATTATAATTCACGCTCGATCGACTCGACTGCCGCAATTAAAGTATTATAGATTATTATAGATCATACATATATATTATTCTTTACTATCAAAATACTATCGTTTATTTTATCTTAATTAACCGCTATTATATATGTAGCAGCATATAATATGTAGCTCGATCTGCCTGTGATGTGTACGTATTGCATGGATATATGCACTCATTGCACTGAAATATATTATTTAAGCGTCGCGGTATTAGGTCTCGTAAAAAACGAGACTACACGAGTTCATATCACGCGCCGTTGTTCGTTTTACTACCCAGCTGACTAGAGAGACGAGAGGTCAGTGGTTCAGTTTTAGTCGAATTCACGTGACGAAGACGACAAAGCAGAGAAAATGTCGTACGGAAAAATGGGAGCTAATCAAGCTCAAAAAGAGCACGCACTAGCAATAACCAGGGATTATATTTCTCAGCCGAGATTAAGTAAGTATTCTTCAGAACTTTTGTAAGGTTCGAAAGTGTAGTAAACTTTTCAAAGCAATCTGCATTATCGATCCAATTCATGACAATACGGTAACTGCAAAACACTATATTGGGTGGGTGGTAGGCGTTGCAGAACAAAAATTAATGATTATTTCTAATTATTGTCTCTCATTTTACTGTATTTCGTTTCTTGAAATGGTGCAGTGAAAGATATTGTTTCTTTATAAGCGTTCAATATGCTTGTATAAAATAGTGGGCGTGTACTCTCCGTGTGTACGCATATGCATACATTTATGCTGGGGGCTCTGGTTTTATGCATTCTGCTTGAAATGAGACCTGATGGAACTCTAGATATTTGAATCATGCTTGGCTGTCTTGGCACTCATTGTTATTTCATGATCCATGATGGTACATCAGTATAATGCAAATATACTGGTCAAATGAGTTTTAAACACAGAAGCAATTTTTTTAAGCCAAAAATACAATACTGTATTAGAAACATGAAATTATATATCTGGGCATATAATGTTTTCAGCACATTATGTGATGATGAAAGAAATTGTTTCTATGATTAAAACTCATTTTACCCGTATTAAAGCCTTGGATTTTTCTCCCCCCAGCAGTGTATGCATATAAAAGAGTGAGAAAAGTCAGCATTAAATTTCCAACCTTTGCAGTCTTGACTTCACTCAAGCAGCAGTAATTTAAATTCCTATCAAGTGATTGAAACACAATTGAAGCATTAAATTCCATCTTTACAGCCATACTTTCTGGTATGCTGTTTTTTGTGATTAAAATTGGTAACGGTAGCTTCACCATGACAAACTTATGGATAAATACCTATATTTATGATAAATTTTTTTTTTCTCTTAGCTTATAAGACAGTGTCCGGAGTGAATGGACCTTTGGTGATCTTGGATGACGTAAAATTCCCCAAGTATGCTGAGATTGTACAGCTGCGCTTGGCAGATGGCACCATTCGGTCTGGACAGGTCTTGGAAGTCAGCGGTTCCAAGGCTGTGGTGCAGGTGAGAGCCATGAAACACCATTTGACCAGAAAAATGCTCAATTGAATTGAATTGTTTAATTGCAAAATATAATAGTTTAGGTCTGGAAATGTTCCTTTCCTGAATGTGAGTGACGTGCATGTGGTGTTTAACACCAGGCCCCTACTTTTTTGGAAGATTAACGGTTTCCGGTTGTGATTCAGGTTACATTGAAACTATTGAAAGCTATCATTTTATGAATATTAAGGGTAAGGTAACGCCACCAATGTTAAAAAAAATCCCTCTCACAAAAATTCTGAAAAAAATTTAAAATGTCCTCTTCTACACCCCCTATCAGTAGCTAAAATATCAGGTATACAAATACGATCTAGTTTTTGAGTTATGAATTTTTAAAGTTGACCAATTTAACATGGGAGTTTCATTTCTCCATGTTAAAGTAGTCAACTTTAAAAATTTATAACTCAAAAACTAGATCGTATTTGTATACCTGATATTTTAGGTACTGATAGGGGGTATAGAGGAGAACATTTCAAATTTTTTTCAGAATTTTTATGAGAGGGATTTTTTTTAACATTGGTGGCGTTACCTTACCCTTAAAAAAATTCAGCAATGGAGTATCGACCTCAATTTTTTTATTGCAGAAATGGATAGAGGGTGAAAAGTTATGCCACCCTGATTTTTTCCAGATTATTTAGAGCCCGGGAAGTATTTTTAAAAAAATATTATAAGTCCTTCTTGTGATGTCACGTGGCGGCAAGTCCTATCTTTTTCTTAAGGAGCGCCGGCGGCGTCTCGTGACGTCACATAAAGGGCTTTTAGTAATTTTTTAAAAATACTTCCCGGGCTCTAAAAAATCTGAAAAAAATCAGGGTAGCATAACTTTGCACCCTCTATCCATCTCTGCAATAAAAAAAAATTGAGACAACTTTTTCAACCAATCAAATCGCTTAGATTCTGATGATGCTACTCCCACAAAAAAAAACATAGTTTTCATTAGCGAATACAAAAATGATCACGATAAAACCACACCATTGTTGACAATTGGTCTGGTTGAGAACTTTTTAGCGGATTGGGGGAATCAAACTCATCACCCCTCTCTGGATCCACCACTGGCCTCACATTTAGCATATATTTTGTATTTTAAAAGTGAACAAGCTTAGCTCGATGCTCAATACTGTAGTAATCAAAGGTTGTCTTTACAGGTCTTCGAGGGCACATCTGGAATTGATGCCAAAAACACCTTGTGCGAGTTCACGGGTGACATCCTACGAACACCTGTATCAGAGGATATGCTGGGGCGTGTCTTCAACGGCAGTGGAAAGCCTATAGATAAAGGCCCTCCCATTTTAGCTGAAGACTACCTTGATATTCAAGGTATTTTTCAATCGTGATTCATCAAATACCAAAAAAAAAAAAAAAAAAAGTTCTTTAAATTAACTATTTTTTTTATTATTTCTTAGGCCAACCAATCAACCCATGGTCCCGTATTTATCCCGAGGAAATGATTCAAACAGGCATATCTGCAATTGATGTAATGAACTCCATTGCTCGTGGACAGAAAATCCCTATTTTCTCTGCAGCTGGTCTACCGCACAATGAGGTAAAATTGATGAGAGTTGTAAGAAATAGCACAGAAACATAATCTTGTCTATGATTTACAGATTGCAGCTCAGATCTGTCGACAAGCAGGTCTTGTAAAACTACCTGGCAAGTCTGTCATTGATCAACACGAAGACAACTTTGCCATTGTCTTTGCTGCTATGGGAGTCAACATGGAAACTGCTCGCTTCTTCAAGCAAGACTTTGAGGCACGTTGCTTACAGTCTTCTCTCATCTTGAATCAAATTATTTTTTTATTGCAAATTTTAATGTTAATGTTTTAACTCTTAAAAAAAACAAAAAAAAAAACTTTTTCAAAGAATTTTGTTTCTTTATAAAGTTAATAAAATTATATATCCGATGACCATATTAGTTTTACCTCCTGAACATTTTTGAGGAATCTGGTCATAGCAAGTCATGTACTTGCTAATTGTTTATTAAATATTGCAGGAAAATGGGTCCATGGAAAATGTGTGTCTGTTCTTGAACTTGGCCAATGATCCTACTATTGAGCGTATCATCACACCTCGCTTGGCACTGACGGCAGCCGAATTCCTTGCCTACCAGTGTGAGAAGCACGTGCTCGTCATCTTGACAGACATGAGCTCCTATGCTGAAGCTCTCCGAGAGGTATATTGGCAATTATCTGGTGATCTGCTTACAGTCTAATTAATTAATTGTTGATGTAGGTATCTGCTGCAAGAGAGGAGGTGCCAGGCCGACGTGGTTTCCCAGGTTACATGTACACAGATTTGGCCACCATCTACGAGCGAGCTGGCCGAGTTGAGGGAAGAAATGGATCCATCACTCAAATTCCCATTCTAACTATGCCTAATGATGGTATGATAATATGGGCTTTAAATTTTATTTTAATGTCAAATTCAATGTTTAAAAAAATATAACACACTGTATTGGATTCCATATAGTATTTTGTATTTTTTGTGACTAAAACTGTTACTGTAGCTGAAATTTGTTTAACAATACTTTTACATAAACTACTGATTCATCTTAAGTAATTTTGACTATCAATAATTGCTCTCGTCAATTTAATATATACTTTTTATACTGTATCTTAAGATAAAAAAAAAATTAAATTCTATTCCATTGTTCGTCTTCAGATATTACCCACCCCATTCCTGACTTGACGGGATACATCACAGAAGGACAGATCTATGTAGACCGTCAACTGCACAACCGTCAAATTTACCCACCAGTGAATGTGCTGCCCTCTTTGTCTCGACTCATGAAGTCTGCCATTGGAGAAGACATGACTCGCAAGGACCACTCCGATGTCTCCAACCAGCTGGTACGTCGAACGGTGTTTTTGTTTTTTGACATCAGTGGAATAAACTTGTACACAAATGTTACGTGGAAGAAGGTTGCTAACGTCAATAGCTCCCATTTTTTTAATGATTGGCCTGGCTAGGACATGCATTCATGACCATAAAGGTATCAATTGCCCCAAAATACCAACCCAACAAAGACTAGCCATACTTGTATACAGTCTAACAAGCGAGAATTGATGCCCAAAATTTTCCCGGAAGTGACACTTATTTTCACTTCTGATTACAAGCAGTCACATTTCACTGAGAATTAACTTCATAATTTAATGCCGGTGCTATCAGTTTCTGTAGTTGATGGAAGTTAAAAGTAGAGACCTTTAGAGACCCTCTGGAATTTTTTTCTTTCTTTTATTTTTTTAATTTGTGGGGTTTTTTAAAAATACAGATGTTGTGGATAACTCTTTAGAAAATGTTGCAGAACATTCTAAAGTGCAAATAGAGAGGATCAATTAAGCTTTCAAGTTAGGGAAGGTGATGGGACAGGACCCCATCTTCAACAATATTATTCAGGAACATGGAGAAGGTGGTAATAGTTCCCATGTATGCAGGACTTTCAGGGAAGTGGGTCTCCCCTATTGGATTAACACATGCCTGTATGATGCTACACCTTTTGAAAGTGAATAACTAACTGGAATATCAAACAGATAAGAGGTTAGGAAAAATGGCATGCAGAAACAAATACAGTAAAAACTTGTTATAACTGTACATAAAGTCAAGGGAGCCAGGAAATTAGTTTTACCTTATATAGAGTTTTTCCTATACCACACAATGCTATTTATTTCTGAGAAGACTGTGATCTTCTTTACTCAAAATAGAGTTTTACCTAACAACAAGTTGCGTAATAAATAATTTTTACTATATTGATGGTGCTATCAGACCCTGATTGAATACTTTTTCTTTTGTGTTTCAGTATGCTTGTTATGCCATTGGCAAGGATGTTCAAGCCATGAAGGCTGTGGTTGGTGAGGAGGCTCTCACACCCGATGACCTGCTTTACTTGGAATTCCTCGGAAAGTTTGAGAAGAACTTCATCTCACAAGGTATGGGCACATTTTTTTTTTAATTTTTACATTTCTTTTATACTTTATTTCATCATGTCAACAGGAAACTACGAGAACCGTACCGTCTTTGAATCGCTTGACATCGGCTGGCAGTTACTTCGAATTTTCCCCAAAGAAATGTTAAAGAGAATTCCCGCAAATGTCTTGGCAGAATTCTACCCTCGAGATTCCCGTCACTCTCAGAAATAATGCGGTTCTCATACAGCAAAATTTCCTTGCAATATATTCCTGTATTACATATTACTGTTTCATGTCCCAGTGTTCATATAGGTTGGGAGAAGTAGTTTAGTCGTGGGATAGACATTAAAAACGCAGAAAATTATTACAATGATCATTGTAGATCTTAAAAAATATAATAATAATTAAAAATAACTAATGTTCATATATCACCACATTCCAAAGTGTATTGTAATTAAATTGTTAAAATTCTATGGATTGGGATTATCTTGTTGTTGTACAGATGATACTATGTGTTGGTCGTAATATTTGCCATATACTGAACAAAATGGATCAAAGATTTGTTTTTAATAATTTTTTTAATTAAAAGAAAAGTACCTTATTTGCTGTTCCAAAACATTTCTTTTTGTTTATTTAGTTTGTATGCAGTATTAAAAAACAATGTGAGAGATGTATTTTTGTTTTTGTGCCATGTCCAGTTATAAATAAATATATATTAAATGTGAAATACCTTTAGCCAGCTGTAAAGAAAAAGAAAATAAAGGTGAAAGTTGTTGAAATAATATAGTTTTATTTAAAATACTTCATTTAATAAAAAATCTCCTTACATTTTTTTTTTTTTTCAAGTCATAAATAAACAATAGAATTTAGCTTTTGTCTTCGTGGTGCTCAGTGGCGTAGCTAAGTTGTTGTCTTTTTACTGTGTTTATCCCCCCCTCCCCTTTCCTTGAGGATCAAGTAATGCAAGTAATGACTGACTGGATATATAAGGACAACAAAGGAAAAATTGTGGAAATTTAAAATAAGTTATATAAAAAATATTAAATTTGGGGATATCGAGTTGTCTTTTCTTTAAAATCAACTACCTACAAGTTTCATATTTCATCCCTTATCAGTGGCTAAAATATCAGCCTGTATACAAATTCGAGCAAGTTTTTTAGTTAAATTTTTTTAAAGTTGACTAATTTAACATGGAAGTGCCATTTCTTTATGTTAAACGACGCTATGCTGTGGTAACAATGTGTCCACCGTTGATTACAAACTTGCAAGTTCTTGGCCTCAGGACGTGAAGACGTTGATGTAAGAACTCTGGGAAGAGGGCGCCCTTTCGCAGTGGACCTGCCGGACCCACATCGCACTCAGTTAACCCTTGATCAGTTGGCAGCTTTGCAAATAGAAATCAACAGCAGTAGCAACATGCTTGTGGCTGTCAAAGATTTGCAGGTGGTGAACAAGTAATTTAACATGGAAGTGCCATTTCTTTATGTTAAAGTAGAGTGAGCGAAAAATTGACCGATGGTAAAGCTCATTCTCTTGCATGTAAAAAGTTACTTTGGAGCACCATAAATAAGCATCTGAAATCAGTTGAGACCGTCCTTCGTAAAAATTCTGAGCATTTGGGTCTAAAAGTCGATGACTTCGTCCATCTACTCCATGCTAACGCTCGAAAAACGTGGCTTCTTTTTTATTCGAACTTTAATTTCTTTCGCAATCTCCCGTAAAATGTGTTTAAAAAATATTCTAAGATAGAACATATTATGGTGAATCAGAAAGTGTCATAACCTTTATTAGCCCTTCATAAATTTTTTTAGAAAATTCTGATACAATACCAAAATCCGAGGCAAATTTTCATTTCAAATGTTGTGGTCTACGGGTTAACAGCTGACTGGATCAACGGGATCAACAACACTATATAACTTCAGCAGATGCTCGTATTGCGCAACTTGCATAAATTTCTACTGCGCAGCTTTTGAGGAGCCGACGTAACTTTTTCGTATGCACATATATAGTGCGTGACGTCATTCCTATCATGCACTGCGCACTCAACTCGCTGACTCCTCTTTAAATTAGTCAACTATAAAAATTCATGACTCAAAAACTAGATTGAATTTGTAAACCTAATATTTTAGCTACTGATAGGAAATGTAGAGGAGAACATTAATTTAAGATATATGTTTCATAATTTTCATGTGAGAGAATATTTTTAACATTGGGCGTGTTACTTTACCCTCAACTAAAAAGATTTACTCAAAACCCTATTTATTACGTTAGTGCTTGTATTGAAAAGAAATAAAAAAGTGGAGTGAAAAAATACCAAATTAAAAAAAAAAGAAATTGCATCAGGCCATACATTCTCTATAATAGTATTTTTTTTCATAATTTTACCCTACAAAAGGGGGCGTGTCCTTAAAAAAATTGTGCCTGTGGTGGGCTTTTGGGGGGCTACGTCCCCCAACCCCCCCAGTGGAGTGATCTCAATCTATATCCTGAGGAACCCCACTTGAGCAGATCCTGGCTACACCACTGGGGTGCTGCAATGTAACAGTGAGATTGAGATCACTGCATTTCAATGCTTGATTTTCTGGTGCTGTTCTTCGAAGTTAAATCCCGAACCCTGTGAGGGAGCCTCCAAATGAGCGTTCCAAGGCGTAATCTATGAAGCTTATAAGTCGAGGCATATTGGTTTAGGCCAGTCTAATACCACTTCCTAAAGAAACAAAACAAAAAATTAAAATACATAAAATATTTTTAAAATATTTCTCATTTGTCAAATAATTATAAAAATTAATTTTACCTGAACATCCAGAGCTAGTATATCCACTGGAATGCCTAATATAGTTCCAAGATTTGGTTGAGTGCGACCAAAATCTCCATGGACGAACTCTTTCACATAAGTACCAGCTTGGGTTCGCAGAGATAATTTAAAGTGCTTGTCGTCTATCTGTAAACCACAAAGTATTAATTAAAATTATAATAAAGCACACAGTAAGTAATGCATTTTTTTTTTGTAATGGACAACCTACATGAATTTTTTCATGGCTTTTATATTTAGATACAAGATTCTTTAATATCAGAATAAGACTCACTTAAGGGTAAGGTAACGCCACCAATGTTAAAAAAAAATCCCTCACACAAAAATTCTGAAAAAAATTTAAAATGTTCTCCTCTACACCCCCTATCAGTAGGTAAAATATCAGGTATACAAATACGATCTAGTTTTTGAGTTATGAATTTTTAAAGTTGGCTAATTTAACATGGGAGTTCCATTTCTCCATGTTAAAGAAGTCAACTTTAAAAATTCATAACTCAAAAACTAGATCGTATTTGTACACCTGATATTTTAACTACTGATAGGGGATGTAGAGGAGAACATTTTAAATTTTTTTTCAGAATTTTTGTGTGAGGGACTTTTTTTAACATTGGTGGCGTTACCTTACCCTTAAAATTCTTGCATAACTATTTTAGGCCCTGTTGTACCATGAAATTTTAACATAGCATTGCAGGGTGAGCGTATCTGAAAATTTTGAGGTACAATATATGATTGAATGCCATGTGATTGGCTTTGGCTAAACTATTTAACGCTGGTAAAATTGGTGGCTTTGTAATGATCTGCATAGAGAAAAACCTTAAACTATATTAAGGATGTCAATTTGTTGAGAATTTTTTTGAACCCTCTTTTTAACACCTTTAAAATTGTGCAGCAAAAGCTGATATACATACATGTCATAGTCATGTTAATATTTAATGGTGAGCCATTTATCTTTTTCCTTGCTGCCAGTTCCACCCTGCTAACACTTAGCATAGAAGGCAGCAGGTAGTTATTTTAATCCATTGAACGGATTATCAGAAAGAATTTTTTATTTTGAGTTTTGTCAGTGGTTTTGAATCTGGTTCATTGCAGAAACAAATTAATTTTATTTTATAGATTATAAGATCTAGGAGCAGGACCTCAGATTTTTCAAGTATGCTTAATATGCCTATAATATTATGCTAGTACATAAAATATACACGTATACATTTCATTACCGTGGATTCAAAAAAGTTTAAAATACTCAGGAAGTTCAAATCTAAGAAAAAAAAAAAAAATGGTTCTATAGAAATTGAAAATTGCTGTTAAAATTTCTTAATTAATTAGCTGTAATTGGCAGTCGTAACTACGCAGTATCTTAATATTATTGCACTATTTTTAAAATATATATTTGACCTCTACAAAATACTAAAAATTATTTGTAATCCAGGGAAACTTTTTTTTTTTCCTTTTTTTTCCCCCCTACTGCCCACTTCTTTAACACACAACCATGTTGTAAAATAGAAAACAAATACAGTACATGACTAGTTGAAGGGTTAAAAAAAAAATAATAAAAAAAATGTATGCAGGTTATCCATTGGCTAACAGTACATCAGTTCCACTGTAGGGAATAATTCTTTGAGCACATGTGGGGCAATACATACATGGTGGTAGTATCTTATTACATGTATTACCAGCGACAAGCCATGTTTGCTCACCTGTACAGTTGACATGTGTATAACTGTACGACTCCGAGTAGCCAGAGGCCTTCTATGTAGCACTCTTATGGGAGTTTTCTGGCTTAACACTAGATCTTTCATAGTATCTAGAGATTCCAGTTTGACCACATCTAACGAGCCTTGCAAGCAGACACAAAGTGCTTCGTAATCCTTAAATTTTGTCTCTTCACCTGCTTTCAACTCAGTGAGCTCATCTCTGAAAGCAAACAATCAAAATAATTACATGACGTACAATTGGACAAGTAAGAATATTATTCTGCATATAGACAATCAGTGTACACTACTTTTTCCTGGACTTGGAATAGCAGTGATTTTGCAAAAATATTTTACTGGCACACCATCCCCCCCCCCCCCTTCATCTTCTCAGCTTAATCATTAAAATATTGTACACAAAATTGTCAGTAAAGGTTCTTCTACCCCCTCCCCAAAGAATGAAAGGAGAATATTTACTTTCTACTAAGGCCACTAAGGATCAGTATCCTTTGTTGGCGGATCTCTTTTCCATTCGGGCATCACGCCGGGTTTGCTTCATATTGGACGCTCACTTGTCACTATGCAGACATTTCTCTCTGATAAGACGGCACTTATCATGGCTTCACAATCTCAACTTATCCAGATAGCCTCCAGGTGGCTAGATTACAGGAGTGCCCCACTACTCCCAGCTAACCTAACCTAGCTAACAATTACCTTATCCCCAAATGGCTGCTCATGTTGCTTTCTTTGTTTATTTTTAATCACTAAGCTGACTCTCTTATAAATAATATTGTATTGCACTTATGGAGGCCATCCTCCCAGCCTTCTCCCTTTTCCATGGAAAAAGTTTGGATCCACATCTGGTCTAATAAATCAATCACTCAAAAATACAACAGAACAGCATAGTTTCAGGGCAGTCGCTAGGGTAGAGCAGCTGGTGTGGCCGAACAGGGCCCCCCGGTCCCGGGGGGCCCCCACCGCGCAAAGCGCGATTGCCGCAATTGGGTGTTAAAAATTCAGAAAAAAAATAATAATAAATAAGAACAAGAAATAAAAAAGAAAAAAAATATCTATTTAGGATTAATGTAGAGTCACGGCCATTGCTCAATATTTTCTGATGGAATAGATATATACACTGAAAATATTTTGGGTCAATAAAATAAAAGACAAAAAAATGAATAATTTGCTAATATAAAAAACAAGAACAAATCAGTGTTGATATTGATTAATTGTTCTTTTCATGTAAACAAAAAGATGCGTGGATTTAACTAAAAGTAAACCACAGAAGTCGCCCATTTAAAGTAGATGAGCGAGCGATTGTAAATTTTATTTGAAGATTTTATTTTCTAAAAAAAAAAGTTTAACTTGTCTTCTAATGAGAAATGAAAAACAAATAGTTCCATCTAAAATAGCTTCACCACAAAAAAATCCCAAAGTTGATTTTTCTGAGACCTTTAACATGCATCATCGTTATTCAAATCAAGATTTCTGTTGTATTTTTTACTTCTGACCGATTACATGGTGGCGTGAAATTAAATTATTTGTAATTGATTTTAGTGCTTTTTCAACATCTGATTATTGCACTGTATGTACGATATATAATTAAGTATAAACTTTTGAAGAGAAAGAGAATAAGTCCTTATGGTGCAGAAAACAGCTTTTTATGATACTCAAACTTCGTATGAACTATATATGGTACCAATTAAAAAATACCTACGTTATCTATGATGAATAATTCTTTAAGGATAAATCTCAGTAGGTTGATATCTCGCAATCGTACCGCCTGAATGCAACAAGACTTGCAGGGGACTTAGAACTCACCTTCAATAGGTGGCATACAAATTTTGAAGCGATTCTGTCATATCAGTTTTGTAAAAACTGAGGTAGAAGTTTAACATTGGCCTTATGGACGGAAACCGGAAATGGAGCTGTGGTAAGAAAACTGCAACACTGAATTTGCTCAAACCATAAGCGATTATGTTTTAGAACATTATCGATTTTTTAAAATTTATTTCGTTCGATTCGTTTGCAGGGAAATATTCTTTGATTCCGAAGTAACTGAGATTAAACGTTAATGGGTTTTCAAATAAAATATTTATTTTTCGGAAAAACGGTCCCGTAAAAAATTATTTTACTTGAAAAATCCATAAAGAATTCATCAATTATTACAGTAGGTATTTTTTAATTGATACCATATAGATCTGAAGAAGTTTGAGTAAAAAGCTGTTTTGTGTACCATAAGGATACATCAATATCATGTATATAGTATCAGAAAAAAATAACTTTGGGAATTTTTTGTGGTGACACTATTTAAGATGAAATTTTTTGGTTTTCATTTTTAATAGAAGACAGGTTAAACTATCTTTTGGAAATAAAATCTTTAAAAAAAATGCTCTACTTTAAACAAATAATCCTGAATATCTCAAAAATTTTGAAAAAAAAAAATATATATATGGATGGAAAGATTGGAAAGCACGATCCAAAACCCCTCGCATGTATGCAACTTGTCGTGTACTTTCGTCGGATTTTTCAGACATGAAATTTTATGGTAAAAAATGGTCAAAATGGGGGCGTGGCTCAAAAAAATTTGCACCTGCGGCGGGCTGTTCTGGGGGGCTCCGCCTCCCAGCCCCCATGTGGTTTGGGGGCCTCCCTTTGCTTTCTTTCTATCTCGCACAGGGCCCCGGGCCCAATGCCATAGCAACGGCCCTGCATAGTTTTATAGACAAGTTGCCTCACTTGTTCACCACCTGCAAATCTCTGACAGCCACAAGCATGTTGCTACTGCTGTTGATTTCTATTTGCAAAGCTGCCAACTGTTCAAGGGTTAACTGAGTGCGATGTGGGTCCGGCAGGTCCACTGCGAAAGGGCGCCCTCTTCCCAGGGTTCTTACATCAACGTCTTCACGTCCTGAGGCCAAGAACTTGCAAGCTGTAATCAACGGTGGACACATTTGTTACCAGAGCATAGCGTCGTTTATATATATATATATATGTATATATACACACACACACAGTAAAACCTCGATTTTACGAAGTTGAAGGGACCGAAAAATCAGGATTTCGTAAATTTGAGGTTCGTAAACTCGAGCTTCCTCGAAAAAATACCATAAAACGAATAAATTAACAAGTTATTGCAAAAAATAAAAAATAAATATATAAAAATAAAAATCATATTTATGATTTATTCTGATTTATTTTTTGTGGTAAAAGAGATGAAAACAGTAGAAAAATATGAAGTAGCGTGAGTTAAAAAGATCGCGATTTACGCGAGTGATCGGTTGCGTATTTACAATGCATATTCAAGTCGCTCGATAATTCGGGACAACGTGAAAACAAAAAGAAATCAAAATGCTAAGAAGACACTTAATATATGGCATAACAAAATTATGAATGTAGAAATACATTAACGTTGCGATATAAAGAGATCGCAATTTTTACGCGCCCGATCCGTGAATATCATAATAATTAAAACATCATAATTACATCGCGGGGGATCGCGGACGTGACATATAGTGTGTGTGTGGGGGGGGGGGGGGGGGGGGGAAGGGGGGGATGGGGGGAGGCTTCAATTAAGTTGAATTCTGTGTATTTTAGGAAATGAAGAAATGAAAGAACTCGTATCAATTAGGTTGTTGCAATCGACGCTTGAAATGCAGTCAACGTTAATAACGTTTATTTCTATGCGCGCGCGCAGTCAATAAAATAAAAATTAAAAATACATTACGCGCGATTATATTTTCTATAACGACGTGCGTTTTATTTAATTTTTAATTTTTTTATATTTTTTATTTTCTGTTAATATTAATTCATTAAAATTTAAAGTTGAACTCCATACATGCAGTAATCCAGTAATAATGCTGTAGAGTCGTATGATCCTGGACAAAGAGGATTCGACACTTTATTATTTTTATAAGATCACAGTTACATCGTATTAGACCACGCAGTTGCCATAGAAGTAAAAGTTTTGTCAATAATTTATTGTTTTGACTGTAAAAAATTCCCACGAGTTGACGCTATAAAAAATTTAATTTTTCTTGAACGTAACGAACGTAAATTCGCGTAAATTTTACGTTACGACCCGCGCGAATTTTAAGTTATAGAGAAAGTGCTTGTGGGGCGAAATTTCCTACCAAATTTAATAAAGCATGCAATTTGAATGTTTAATTTAATAATAAATTCCTGCATTTTGCGAAAAATGCAGACAATCTCTTGATCATCAAAACTTTTAAATTTTGCTGCCGATGCATGTTCATTGTTTGATTGTTTGGCTCACTTATTTTTAATTTATTCGCGTGAATGATCGTGTGTCGACAGTGATAAAAACTCTTTTCATAATTTTTGTTTCACTCCTTAATTTCTGCAGCGTCAAGAGCTAGCTATTCCATTTATTTTTATTTTTTTAACCTTTTAGTAAATTTACAACAAACTCTCGGCGAACTGATTATCCCTTAATTTGCGCGCTTAACTGACGCAATCACACGATACACCCGAGATTATTCAAAACACCGCATCTTCATTATTTGTTTTCTCTCTCTCTCTCTCCCTCTCCCGATCGTAAATTTTACGTTACGACGCACGCGTATTTTACGTTTAAAAAGACGCTTTAAATGTCATTTTTATGACAAATATATTCGTAAACTATAGGTTAATGCTCTCCAGGGACCATTTGAGCACTTCGTAAAATCGAGTGTTCGTAAATTCAAGGTTATTTAACATACATTTTCTTATCTAACTGTTCGGGAATCGGGACCCAGAAAATAGTTCGTAAAATCAAGGTTTTACTGTATATATAATTATATATATATAATTATATTTTATTATGAATGGAAAATAAAAATTTGTTTGATTAACTTGATTATGCATGAACAACACAATTAGTGAGAACCACTTCTCAGCTGCCCAAGTAATTCAGTTAAAAATATATGCTATAAGTACTCACGTTTTGAGACCACAAACTTCTCTAGAGATTCGCTAATGAGCTCCTGCACTGAGCCCTCCATGCGACGCTCACCTTCCACCAGCCACGGAGTCTGGCTTAATTCTCGGCTGAATTTATTGTAGCGACCTGAAAGTACCACATAAATATGTAACACACAGTAAGTAAAATAGATAGTTATTATTACTACCTGCAATGAAAAGTGCACTATGGGAACAGGAGACATCCGAGTAAGTGGCAGATTCATTTGGAGGTAAGGGAGGGCATGAGTAAACTTTCTGGAATTTCTCAGAAGTTGTGTTTGCTAAAAGAGCTTCAACACCTTGCCTGGTAAACAATTCACCACGAAATTTGCGACTATTACGTCGTCTCTCATCAAATTTTTCACTGTGTATTTCTTGCCTGTAAAAATGTGAAAAGAAATATGAATGATTTAAATTTTACACTATAGCTCACTACTTTTTATTACACTAACATAGATTAGAAACTTACAGGAGTTGACATTCACTTTTGTCGTCACCGTACTCAACGTTTATGTTGACCAGAAAGTCACAAGTTGCACCACTGCATGCCTCTTTGTCCACACCAGCAGCTATTCGTTGTGAACATGTCCACTTCCAAGCTTCTTTTATTGGCACAACCTGTAATAAAAATTAAAAAAATATATTATATATATATGAACTGAATGCCTTAATTATAGTTATTATTGTTAAGCCGGTATTACACGATACAATTTTTTCAACTATTGCAAACAATTTTTCCTTTCAAGAAAACTTTAACTCCATTTGTTTGTGTGGAGATGAAATTTTCTTGTAAGGAAAAATTGTATGCAAAATTGTATCGTGTAATATAGGCTTTAGACGTCGTGGCCAGAAAACACTAAAAACACTCTGGTCATAGAGATTTTAATGAACTTACAATACAGTATATTTATAAATACAGGTCTTAGAAATAGTTGACAATTGTAGTATGTCATTACCTGCCTTGCATTGAAAAATGCATCTTCCACCTGAAGGTAAATCGCAATTGCATGGGCTCTAAGTTGCATGGCTATGGGCAATGACACTGCACAAGCTATCACTGGAGAGTCATACTCTTCTGCAATGACTCGCTTGCATATCTGAAAATACATGTAAATCAGAAAATCTGATTTGAATTTGATTACAAATAAAAAATAAAAAAGAAGTTATAACATAATATATTATTACCATATTATACATAACATGACAGCTCAACTGGTATGATTTATTTATTTTATTTTTATTTATTTATTTATTTCACATTAGATATCAGTTGATACATTGTGACTACATACTAAACAAAAAAAAAAAAAAAAAAAGATTACACAAGGTATTTAAAGGGCATGGCAAATTTTGAGTTTGTGATGGTGAGTTTAACAGAAGCTACAATACTTCTAAGCAATGAAGGAAATATGACCTTAATGAGACTGAGTTTTGAGTATGGCTGTGGTGTTAGGGATCTGTATAGGATCTGGTATATTAGGCAGATGGAGGTGGGAGGTTAGAGACAGAGTGATAATAACAAGATATGGAAGGGATCATAAAATGTGTAAGAGATAATCGAAATACTGGATAGGTGTTACTGGTGGAGAGAAAACATTGTCGGGTACCGTAATATTCAAAGGACTTTTAGGGATGGAATGAGTGAGTGATAGTACGAGGGTTGTATATTATAATATATATTATACAGTATTATTAATATATTGGAAGGAAAGATCATGATTGGGGGTTTGTGTACAGACTTACAGAGTGTGTTTGGGAAAAGTATTAAATTCTATTTTATTATTATAAGAGTGAGAGAATGGAATATTGTACATCAGAAGTTTAAATTGTTTGAACTGAAAATTGTAAGAAATATGTAGACAATAATGGTTACATTTTTTTTATATCATAATTAGAAAATATATGTTGGCATCCGGACGCGAAATTTTTATTCCCAACGCGTTGGGATCATTCGAAAATTCCAAGAAGCGAAATTCGCGTTCGGAGCATCGCAATTTTGATCCCAACGCGTTGGGCACTTCAGCAAAATTCACAACGCGTTCGGAACAAACGAGAATGATCCCAACGCGTTGTGAACAATGTGAAAAACGTCCAACGCGTTCGGAACAAAATTAAGATGTTTTTTAAAGACAGGGTCACCCCAGACTTTTTTTTGTTCAATATAGCTTTCTCTCTTGTAATTTCGATTTTAGGTGAACAAATTTTTGACTAGATTTTATTATTATGCCCACATTTCGAAACTAAAATTTTAAAAGGTTTGACGTCATATCGACGGTGCACATGGCACGCTTCTTTTTGTCCCCCTCGCAGGAGGCTCTGTGTTGTGGATGTGGTTGCAAAGGAGGGTAAACAAACAGCAGGAGCGAACATGAAAAAGCTCATGGTCCGTCTGACGACTAATTAATCTTTCTTACTGTCTTGCATGGCACATTTTCAATAACTTTTATAACATTATAAATATTATAATATTAGAATATCATTACATTATAATTTTAATGAATACGTACCACCCCAACGAGCTAATACTTATTAAGATGGAGGTATTCAATACAATTTAATAATTTAAACAATACATAATATATTATATATATATATATATTTATATCATACATTATAAAAAGCAATACATAACATTATTCACTATATAAAAAATAATTTTTATGTAATAAATCAATATGTAATATTATATGTGATACTTAGGCTGCATGCGTATATCGATATTGTAATAAACAAATATTATTATTATTATAAACATATTAGTAATGTTGCATAAATAATTAAATACTATAAATGCCTTGTCTTATTTTTACATGCCAAATAAAATGTTGTACTTCTGCTGCAAATAGCAACACCTAGGCGGGTCGCACATAGACTTTTATATCTGCAGTCGGGGATCTGTAAGCGTACGGTCGGATCGTATTATACGTTTCTTTTTTAGAAACGGTCCTAAATTTCTTATTATACTGCAAAGGCGTACAATACGAAGCTGTGTGCGGGCACATCCTAATCGCATAGGTTCTTATGTATGTTCTTCTTCTAATCGTATGTTTTATTTATTATACAACTTGTTGAAAAAAATAGTGCTCAATTATCCTTAGAAAATGTTCTAAAGTGAAGTAAAGTAAACTTCACAACTTCTTATTTTTTTTTTTTTTTTTTATTTTGGACCTTATTATATACTATAATAATATAATATATTTATAAGGCCTAAAATTGCATTAAAACGTCCTAATTCTACGACCTTACTCGAGAATACAAGCTTCTTATATTCGAGGTAAAACGTCTTCTCTCTTTCTGACCGCACATCTGGTTGCTTGACATTGACAAATCTCGTACATGTTCACTCACCCTCGTGCCGTTGCCCACCCTCCGTGAGGGGGGAGCTCGTCGGCATTGATAATAATGAGCTTCTGCAATATTCGTAATAACTCAGATTATATAAATCGGAAAAATTTGAGACTCACATGAGTAAAAAGAAGAGATATTGAATTTTAATTCTGGTTTGTGTCAAGTTATTGCAATCATAATTGAACTCAAAAAGCGCATCGAAAGTCAACTTTCTTGATTTTTCTTTGATTTTTCTTTGTAAATTACCTTCTGCCGCCCTCACTACCGTCTATTTGATGCAACGTTTTTCAAACTTTGAGTGTCAAAATGTGGGCATAATAATAAAATCTAATCAAAAATTTTTTCACCTAAAATCGAGATTACAAGAAAGAAAGCTATATTGAACAAAAAAAAATCTGGGGTGACCCTGTCTTTAATGATTTCCATGACGCGAAATTGATGGCGAGAAAGTCAAACTCATTGAAATTTGAAATAGAATGAGTATCGCGGTTCGCGGTGAACATTAATAAATTAACAACGTAATACTTTCATAATATGCTAATTAATTAGTTAATAAATTACTTGAAACGTAAGAATGGAAGAACAAAAATATAGGGACGTATTATGAATAAGAAAACAGCACTTACCTCTTTCAAAAAAGCATACCAAATATAAACCATATAAAAATAAAATATTATATTGCATAAAATTCAATATTGTCGTAAAATTTTTAATAGCAGTATAGAAAACACTTCTCTCTATAATTATTATTTTTACACTGCAACGAAGAAACATTTGTCCATATTTTTATGCATAAACCAACACGACAGCACCACACACAAATAAGAAGTGAAATGACTAAAATTTACATGCTTGACCTTTGTAATAACCTGTATCCAAATATAACCAACAAATAAGTTCCAAAGGTGACAGGGATATCACTTATCTTATTTTTTTTTAATTGACAATTACATAAATAAAATAAATTTACTAATTACATGTCAAATTCATAATGAATCACGTCATTTCATTTTACAAATTGAAGGAAATTTTGTAATGTAACTCAATCAAAGTCTTCTGGTCGTTGTTAGTAAACAAAGTATTGTTGTGTTATAATGTCTGTCGCATGAAAGGAAAGACATGGGACGGTTGTTGATTTACATGTTAACTTAATGGAAAATGACCGTTAATTATGAAGTTGAAACGGTTAACTAGCATGGCACCAACAATGCCATTATGCCTAAAAATATGGACAAATGTTTCTTCGTTGCAGTGTAAAAATAATAATTATAGAGAGAAGTGTTTTCTATACTGCTATAAAAAAATTATACAACAATATTGAATTTTATGCAATATAATATTTTATTTTTATGTTTTATATTTGGTATGCTTTTTTGAAAGGTAAGTGCTGTTTTCTTATTCATAATACGTCCCTATTTTTTTGTTCTTCCATTCATATGTTTCAAGTAATTAATTAATTAATTAATTAATTAATTAATTAATTAATTAATTAATAAGCATATTACGAAAGTATTACGTTGTTAATTTATTAATGTTCACCGCGAACCGCGATACTCATTCTATTTCAAATTTCAATGAGTTTGACTTTCTCGCCATCAATTTCGCGTCATGGAAATCATTAAAAAACATCTTAATTTTGTTCCGAACGCGTTGGACGTTTTTCACATTGTTCACAACGCGTTGGGATCATTCTCGTTTGTTCCGAACGCGTTGTGATCAAATAATTTTGATCCCAACGCGTTGTGAATTTTGCTGAAGTGCCCAACGCGTTGGGATCAAAATTGCGATGCTCCGAACGCGAATTTCGCTTCTTGGAATTTTCGAATGATCCCAACGCGTTGGGAACAAAAATTTCGCGTCCGAAGCGAATTCGCGTCCGGATGCCAACATATATTTTCTAATTATGATATAAAAAAATGTAACCATTATTGTCTACATATTTCTTACAATTTTCAGTTCAAACAATTTAAACTTCTGATGTACAATATTCCATTCTCTCACTCTTATAATAATAAAATAGAATTTAATACTTTTCCCAAACACACTCTGTAAGTCTGTACACAAACCCCCAATTATGCTTTTCTGAATTTTTTCAGGTTTTTTGGAGTGCGGAAACTAATTAAAAAAAAAAATATATATTTTATCTGAATCAAGGCGGATTTCCATGGAGCGTGGAAAGCGAGAAAATCGCGTGCCATAGCCAATCAAAGGCTCGGAATTTCCTCGCCTTGCGGGGGGCGTTTTTTTGCCAACATGGCCGCCATACGAGATTGAAGCAAGTGCGCTTTTCTCGCCCCGCCAAGCCTCGCTCGACATCGCTCCATGGAAATGAGCCTTTAGGATGGTACTACCTAATGGGACAAACGTGACATAATTTTTTCGCGCTGTGATTGGCTATTGATGACGTCACGGTTGTCTAATCAGGTAGTACCACCCTAAATCAGATATTTTAAATATTTTTTAAAATTAGTTCCTGCTCTCCAAAAAATCTGAAAAAAATTCAGAAAAGCATAATTTTATGTGTACTGTACGTATTTTCTAATTATGAAATGAAAAAATGCAACCATTATTGTCTATTGTGGGAAGTTGAACGTATGCATATTATATAGCCACCGTGTTGCAGCTACAGTATTACAGATCTTAGTTTACGGGTAGATTCGACTGCCCGCAGCGGTCACCTTTTGCTTTATCCCATCCAGACATACAACTAGACATGTCTTGAAGCTATAATAGGCGCCAAAGAGTCTAAATATAATCAAAGATCTGCTAGATCTGTTACCTTATTCATATTGCTTGACTTCAATAATTTAAAGCTACGATAATTGTTGTATTTTAAGTACTTAAGAAAACATGTCCAACAATTTTTTCTTTACTAGCTACATATTGTAATCTAAAGGTAACTTACCATATCTATGGTATCATCTTCAGTTAATTTCTCCAACAAACCTAAACATGCGACACAAGAATTTTTTTTCAATACTTTTGTTGCAGGCTCTTCTTCTAAATTCTCAATTTTTATCGTAGCGCCTCCAAAACACTGGAAAGGAGAAAAATAAGCATATTAGCTAGGTCATGAAACTTTAATGATTGATTCTTATAATATCTACTGTAGCGTGTATCTAAAAATGTTTTGTGGGTTTAACTGGTCAGGCGCGGATCCAGGGGGGTGGCTGAGGGGGCTGCAACCCCTCCCGAAATTTTGAATTTAACATGGCTAATATATGCATTTTCCCCACTCCAAATTTTTTTCTCAACATTGGTCTTATGGAGACAGCCCCTCCCGAAATTTAATTTTAGATCCACGCCTGTAACTGGTGTAAACAGACAACACTACATCTAGAATCCCTTTTGCTGATGTTCTACATCGGACCTGGCAAGGTAACTAACTCAACATCATAGCATTCAATCAATCTCTCTCTCTTGCTGCAGTCAAACTAAAAGCTAGTTAATACTTTAAGCAATCATGAAGCACATTCGAAAGTGATCGAGTGGGCGTATGATACCGATGATACATTGTTGCGAGGATGCGGACCTTCAACAGATTCGAGAGGCATGATAATATGATAAAATAACCTAAAATATGCTTCAAAACTCAAATGACTTTGCATTATATTAACTATAACAGATTTATAATCTATTGTTGCTCTAGATTCTCTTAATTAAATCCACTGTACAATATATATAGGCATACCGTATGATATATTATATAGTATAAGGCATGTTAATCAAGTGAAGCTTGATCTTTTTGCAAAAGTGTTGCGGCGGCGTTGCGGCGTGATTATGAAAAAAGCCTTACAGATTATAGTAGGCATACCTATGAAATAAAATGCATAGTATGTATGCATATATGCATACTCTATGCATTTTTTTGCATACCTTTATCAATTGCAGACCACAGCATTCATACGCAGAAGGGTCTCTAACTCCTAAATATCGAAGAGCACACCGCTGGCACAGCCCTAACTTAATAAACTTATTATAATGCTCTGTCATTTTTTATTAGAAAATTCAGTGTTTAAACTACAAAACTTGTAAATTATGTAAACTATCTCTGAAACTCTGAACCTGCCTGGGTCCAAGTCGTTGCCTGGGTCATGCCCACACACACATGGTTGATTGATGCTTTGCTGTTTCAGTCTGTTTTATTTATTTTTTTTTTTTTATTTATCCGAGTAGCGCGAAAGAGAAATGCGAGTTTGAATCTTAATCCACACAGTTCAATCCACGTACATCTATAACCTTAATGTGAATATTTACATTATTTTAACATAAAGTCAAGTTAATTCCTGTAATCAAAATATTTATGAAGGTTGATTTTCTGTTTATTTGTGGTTTTTATTTATTTACTCATTTACTTTTAAAAATCCGCACGACTATTATCAGTGAGATGACAGTCGAAAATCCATGTGAGACGGCCTGTAGGAGACTGCCCTGGGAGACTGCCCTGCAAATAGGGTAACAAAAGTAATAATAAATCTTCATAAAAAACATTTAAATTTCAATATATTGACAGATATGAAGTATCCGTTTTATGTGTAATTATGCACATAATGTGTTTTAGCAGTTGAAATTTTTTTTCCTGCTGCCATTTTTTTTATATTTATCTTGGAAAATTGTGAAAGTTGGCGTGGCTTGCGTTTTGCTGCTAAGAGACTTATATAAGCAATCGGGTATGAATACTCTCGGCTTCGGCCAAACAACGACTGCACGAAAGTGCAAATGAACCCTGCGAGTTTGTCGTGGATCTTCGACTTTGGTTCCTCAATTGAATTTACGAATTGAAATATGACATAAAAATTAAAATGAAGTTGACAAATTAAAAGTCAACTTCAACTTCTTGATTTTTTTTTGTTTTTAGTTGAAAATTCACCCTGTAATTTATTTATGTATAAATTATTCTTATATATATATAGGTATACATATATATGAATGATAGCAAAAGATTTATAATTTATATATATATATATATATATATATATATATATATATATATATTTATAATATATATATATATATATATATATATATATATATATACGCCGCGTGTCTCGCTTAAAATTTTATTGGAGTTCAGAATTACTTCATGCAGATATTATACTAGCTCTTATAAAATTTTCTTTTCATATAGATCCAAATACAGCAAAAAGGTCCAGTCGTCCACACACAGACTCGATCCACAGTCCTTATTTATTTATTTATTTCACCCAATTATTAAAGTACAAATACTAACTATATGATCTTTCTAACTATATATATATAACTATAGTGATATGATTAAACTAAAATTAACTTTATATATATATATATATATATATATATATATATATATATATATATATATATATATATATCCAGTTAGACCAGCTAGTTATCATCGATCATTATCAAAAAGCACACACTGTATCATCGTCATGCAGTCTGATGCGGACGTAATTATAATATAATATATTATACGTCCGCAGACTGATACAGTGCTTTTTAATAATGATCGATGATAACTGCCATGGTCTTTTTTCTATAGATATAATATGTAAATTTAATGATCCGAATGCAAGAATTATGTATTTATATGTATATTTTTTTTACACCTCGCGGCGGGGTACTGGGTGGGTAGGGATAAGGTAGGGAACGGATAGTGGCCACGGCCTGCATGCTTACGCGTCCCAGCATTGGCTGAAGTGAGACTGAGGGAACCGTGGAAAACCTCAGTCAGGACGGACACGTACCTCTACTTTTTCTCAATAGACCACTTGCAAAACTATGTTTTAGCAAAACGTAAACAAACTCATTTACCCAGGTATTCTTGGTTGTTGATTTTGTGTATTTTTTTCCCAATACATTGGACCTTATGGGAAATTTACGATTTTCACATACAGATTTCAATACATTATACATATATAGGTATAATTTTAAAAATAAATATATAACCGGATTCTGCAGTTCTTGGCCATTTATAATATTGAAAATTGCATTGGAAGATGGTTTCTTTATTTCAATATAGTAAATTTTTAGTATGATACCAAATCAGCCAATTGCATGGGGTAAGATACGTAACCAAGCAAGCTTCAGATTGTTTATACGGGTCTTTCACCATACGTCACAAAAACATGACGTCACGTGAATGTAGGCAAAAAGCACCTATTTAACATGGTAGTAGCATACCAAAAACTATTTATTTTCTGCGATATGACGATTGTGATACTTTTGAGAATTATTTTATTTGATAGATTGAAATGTCAAGTAAATGGAAAAAAATGCAATATTTGCCAATGATATCTGTGAAAAATACAATAAATCATTAAATAAAATGTAAATCGACTCCAAATTTCACGTCAATAATGACCATTTTACGACACTTATGCACTGATATTGACCCTAACATTCTGAAAAAAAATCAGCCAATCACCTACCATTGCTTTCCCCGCGGACTTTTGAATACGAGGGGGAAACGGCACAACAAAGAATAATGATAAAGAAACTAGGTAAAATAAAAAAAATATATATGTTCAAGTTATGTATATTCATTTCTTACGTATAAATTATTGTTAAAAAAATTAAAAATATGTTAAATTAGGAGCAATAAATCAAGTGATTCCAGTTCCCCCTAAGTACCTACTGATGAATGTAAACAACAACAAAGCCAAGCAAACACCGTAATATAGAGGTCTTTCACCATACGTCACAAAAATATGACGTCACGTGAATGTAGGCAAAAAGCACCTATTTAACATGGTAGTAGCATACCAAAAACTATTTATTTTCTGCGATATGACAATCGTGGTACTTTTGACAATTATTTTATGTGATAGATTGAAATGTCAAGTAAATGGAAAAAAATACAATATTTGCCAATGATATCTGTGAAAAATACAATAAATCATTAAATAAAATGTAAATCGACTCCAAATTTCACGTCAATAATGATAATTTTAGGACACTTATGCACTGATATTGACCCTAAGATGCTTCAAAAAAATCAGCCAATCACCGACCATTGCTTTCCCCGCGGACTTTTGAATACGAGGGGGAAACGGCACAACAAAAAATAATGATAAAGAAGCTAGGTAAAATAAAAAAAATGTATATGTTCAAGTTATGTATATTTATTTCTTACGTATATATTATTACTAAAAAATAATAAAAATATGTTAAATGAGGAGGAATAAATCAAGTGATTCCAGTTCCCTCTCAGCATACCTACTGCTGAATGTAAACAACAACAAAGCCAAGCAAACGCTATATATTAATTAAGAAATAATAAAAAAAAAATCCCAAAGTTGGTGTTTCGGAGGCGTTTAACATGCAAAATTATATGGCACAGTAAACAGCTTTTTACTTAAATTTCATTTGAACTATGGTACCAATTCAAAAATACCTATACGTAATCTATGATAAATTCATTAATGGATTTTTTCAGTTTACAAATAAAATCTTTTTTTACGGAGCTGTTTTTCCGGAAAAAATATTGAAAATCTTTGTGGGAATTAACCCACAAAATATGTTAAATTAAATACTTTTATTATTCAAACTTTTAACCAAGTAAAAAGAAAAAAATGTAGTGTCAACATATTAAATTGATAAAAAAAAATATAGCTGCAGTGTTCATTAAAAATATTTTAATGAACTGTTTTACAATTTAGAATTTTCTATGTATAAAATTAATTTAATAAATGCTACATTTTTTTAAATAATTAAATTATCGTTTTAAATGTCTCAAAAATTAATTTATAGAAATAATTCCAAAAAGATGAAAAAATTACAATTTTAAAAAAGTGTTAATGATTACCAATTTTTATATGAAAATTGAAGAGAAAATAGTATAATATAATAAACCCAGGAAAAACAGTAAACCTACAGATATTAAAAAAAATCCTTTGACTTAAAAAATCTAAAAAAAATAAATTAATTAATCTGCTCTCAGGCTCCTATCACAAATTGTTAATTTATTTTTATTTTTTACCTAATGAAAAAAATGAATAAAAGTAAATACATTCAATATAGATTTCAATTATTATCATTTTTTTAGTACAAAATTTTGACTTTAAAAGAAAGTGCAAGTTAAAACTTCGTGAGGTAAATAAAATCAAAGTACAAGAACATGCATTCAACATGATTATAATGGTTTATAATGTGATCTATTCACACTTGAAAGTATTGTTTTTTTTCATTAAAAATTATTGATTTTTTTTAGTAAATTTCGATCAGTGTCTTACCAGTGCGCCGCACTGGCGTCAAATGTCTTACCAGTGCGGCGCCACTGGCTACTTTCACCACTGGCTAAAAGCCTAATAGTGTCGCATATGCTACCTCTTATTTCCCGTGAGCTGCTAAGATGTTTAATTCAATGCCTCTCCCTTTTGATATGTAATTAATTTCTAAATTTTTATGTAATTCTACTGGCAGTCTAATTGTTTATGCTTCTTATTGGTTTTATTTTTGTATATATTGTATATATTTCTGCTTTTCCATGTTCTTGTTTAATTAGGTGAATAGATCCGACACTGTATATTAGTGATTTGGTTGTTTCTGCAGCCGTTTCTATTTGCCCCATAGGCTCACATATGTTTCTATTTTTTATTGTATTTTCAGCCTAGATGAAAGATTTAATAAATAAATAAATAAATATTATATAAATCGTAAACGAAATTTACTATATTATAATTATGTATTATTTACTAATTTTTATAGTTACATTTTTTAAGGTAGAATAAATGACACATTATTAAATATTAATTTTATTAATAAATGTATGTATAATTAATATATATGAAAGGGTAAAATAGTTATTACAATATTCTCATTCAATACTTCAACTTCTTAGCAGTCAGCATTCTTGATGTTGTTTTTGTCCTCCTAGAAAAAAATACAAATTTATACAAATATCGTGAAATTATATATCAATTGCATGACGATCGAGGCAAAGAGATATAGAGATATATTTTGTAATGACAAAAATACACCGTATGGTAAAAGTCAAATTTGCCAGGCCACACATGGCCTAGTTATATATATATATATATATATATATATATATATATATATATATATATATATATATATATATATATATATATATATAGTTAATTAATTATGTATGATGCGCCTATATTATAAACAAATAATTAAAAAACTAATATAGCTGTAATTCTGAATTATTTATTTAATTATCTAAATTATAAATAATTGAAAACAGTAATACCATGAAAATTTTAATTGTTTTTGTCTTTATTAGAGCATTATAAGGATACATCATGTATCCGAAAACTTATGGAAATACTGCATAATACTGTATTGGATTCAATAAACAAATAGTTTTATTTTTTTCTTGGATGTTCATTTTCTCTGATTTGGAGCATTTTATATATGCTCTTATAATATAGTCGAATCACGGAATCAACCTTGTTAATTGATTATAATCCGAGAATGGGAGTTTTAAAACAGATCGACTGCAGTAATCGATTATGAATATCTCGGCTTTTATACACATTCATTATAATATACAGGATACATATTAATTATTTTCTCACGGTGTAAAACTTATTCCTAAGATCTGGAGTATATAGGTATATATATGGGTGCCATGACTTCAAAAAAATATAGCAATGAGAATTAATAAATAGTGGAGGGGAATTTTCACTGCTCTAAACCTGAAAATTTTTGGAAAATAATATTCTTCAACCCTTTTCTAAATCAATTAATTTGCTCTGGGCAATTAATCTAGCTATAGAGCTAGGGGATCGATCCTTACATAATTCTCCATTGACGCATTAAGTTCGAAAAAAATAGTAAAAAATACTGTAAATAGTTCATAAATTCAACTAACTACAGGCCATTTAATTTGATAGACGAAAGTGTAAAGTTCTGAGCTCCATCATGTCATGTGTAAATGTGAATTTGTGCAATCTTTGCATGAGAAATGAAGTATATTATTATATATATAATTAATATATAAGACTAGAAGACCTTAATTGCAGAGGAACTTAATAATTTGCAGGTATATTTACGTTGTGGGGGGAGGACTATAAAATTAATAAAACTGGTATTTACCACAGTCTTTCCGTTGAGAAGGCGTCTCTGCAAGTGCTGGTCATCATCGGCTCCAATTCCTTGAGCAGCGTTCATAGGAGCCAGCTCGGTGGCAGGTAGTGGGTCAGGCAAGAAGCGGTGTACGTAGGGGCTCAGCAAGTCGCGATTTATCGTACGTGGATCGTTGGGGCCAGTGAAGTACGTCACTATGGCACTCACAATTGCCATGGTAAAGAAACCGATGACGGTGAGGTACAGATAGGAAATTCGGAATATCCACAAAGCTTCCTCCACAGGCCTGTAAATAATTAAGGTATAACCTGAGAATTTGTCTGTCAAGGTCAAGAGGCGTGGCTATAGTGGCAACACTGTTTGCATTGGAATGAGCTTAAATTTTTAGGAGGGGGTGGTGACAACAGTCCTTGAGAACGTTGCCACATTTCTCATCACATATAGGAAACGATCATCGCCACGGTTCGAAATATATGAAAACAATTCAGAAAAATAGTCTAAAAAATTAGGCTTTAGTAAAAAAAAAAAGTAAAAGAATCTGTTGTATAGTTTTTTTGCAATGCTAATTAACAAATTTAACATTGGAAGGATACAAAATTCTCATTTAAATAAATTAATTATAATTAAACCAACGGTTAAAAAATTCCGAAAAAATTCAGAGCTAATTTGACGATTGTTGTGATTCCACCAAATTAATTTGAAGAAAATCTGTTGCAGCGAATTTTTCGTCCAAATTTCTCAGGTCAAGCCTTAAGTAACAATTTACTATAAATATGTTATAATTGATACCAATTAAATCGTGAAAATTATTTTGTAATTTCTTAAATGCATATTATGTAGTAAATAGTTAAATGCTATTAGCAAGGATTTGTGTATTACACCGAAGACATATAATACATATATATATAATAATAATTATATAGAGGCTTCAATTCTGAGTTCATGGAATGTTTAGTGAAAAAAACTTGAACAAAACTTACGACCAACGTTGTGGAATGAAATACCTACAAATTTTAAAATGTTTACAGTCAAGAGGTTTAATACTGGTTTGTTAAAAAAACATAATTATAACAATTGGCAGTGGCGTATCTAGGATTTGCGCATAAATAATGAGAAATACTGCACTGGGGGGCTGGGACGGCGTACGTATAGCCCCTCAATAGCCCGCTCCAGGCGTGATTTTTATTATGGTTAAGTGTCTGTTTTGAGAGTAAAATTATGAAGAATTACTATATATTATAAAAAAATGAATTGCCTCATACAAAACTTTAAATTTTATTCACATCCACTTAGTCATTTATTTGAAATTTATTTAATAATTGCAATTCAATTCATATAATATACTTCTCTTATTTTAGTTATTTTAATATATAATTTGTTCATTTTTTTCCTGAACCAAGTTGGAGCAATTAAATAAATGAAAGTGTACATGCACGTGATTTATATAACATATATTATTATTTTGTATATAATACAGTATATGCGTAGATATGTTGTTAAGATGTACAGTACGTCTGTGTTTAGAGACAAAAGTTAAATCTAGTTCATGAAAAAACACATTTAAAATATATATTTAATATATATATATATATATATATATTAAATATACAGTATAAATATAATATATATACCGTATATACGTCATGCTAAAAATATCTAGATATTTAATTCGTGAGAGTATTTACTGTATTATTATTATTATTTTTTCTTTTTTAATTCGATCATGATTAACTATGTTTCGTGCAGTACGGAATAATTGTTAATGTATGTTCTATGTTCATTTTTACATCAAAATATTAATTTTATTTAATGTTGAGCAAATCCAGGAAGAAGCGCGATGCTTATGCATATTATATGTGGAGCAGCACTGACATCATGCATGTATTTTTTCATAGTCCATACCGGTATTCTTTATTATATGTCCATACTATAGAATATATACAAATCATGCCCTCTGCTGAAAGAATTTTTTTTTAAAAATATTACAGAAAAGCAGCATAAAAAATGTCTCACCGAAAATTGTTATTAAAAACTGAATTATTGATGATGTGAATTATTCAGATCAAATGTGCAATATTTTTATATAACTTGTTATGCAATAGAGTATTGTCTTCAATTTTTTTTATTGCACAAATGGATAGAGGGTGCAAAGTTATGCTACCCTGATTTTTTTCAGATTTTTTAGAGCTCGGGAACTATTTTTAAAAAATTATTGAAAGTCCTTTTCGTGACGTCACGAGACGCCGCTCCTTAAGAAAAAGATAGGACTTGCCGCCGCGTGACGTCACAAAAAGGACTTTCAATAATTTTTTAAAAATAGTTCCAGGTCTCAAAAAAATCTGAAAAAAATCAGGGTAGCACAACTTTGCACCCTCTATCCATTTCTGCAATAAAAAAAATTGAGGACAATACTCCATTGTACCTAAATTTTATCCGACGAGTTCCATTATAAGCCCCTGACAATTGTTTATATCTGTCAAACTAACTATAATCTGAAGAAGATTGAAAATACATTATCTTGTATCGATCTACTATGCATGAAAGTATTTCATATTGTTAAAATATAAAATTGATATGTCAACTAAAATAATGTTTGTAAAATCTGTTCACCCTCAGCACAATTATAATTATTCTTTCGCTTCTTCATTTTGATTCATTTTTATGTTACAGAGCAAGGGTAAGATAACACGGATCAGCTGACCCAATGCTAAAAAATTCCCACACATGAAAATTATGAAAAAAATTTAAAATGTTCTCCTCTATCGTCCCCTATCAGTGGCTAAAATATCAGTTATACAAATTCGAGCCATTTTTTGAGTTATGAATTTGTATAACAGAGATTTTAGCTACTGATAGGGGATGTAGAGGAGAACATTTTAAATTTTTTCAAAATTTTTATGTGTGGGATTATTTTAACATTGGGTCAGCTGATTCGTGTTACCTTACCTTTAATACTTTTGTAACCTGTTTCAATACGTTGCTTGCATGGATTTTTGTTTCTTTTTTTAATATCAGTTTTATTTGTAACTAAATAACTATATAGAATAAATGGTAGGAGTTTCCATTAATTTTTTCATGTTGTATTTTTTTTTATTCAAAAATATAAAAATTTATAGAAAATGAATGGAAGTTTGAGACGATATATATATCTTTAATTGGGATTAATTGTTTAATTAAAATTAAACCTTAATTTAATTTATACTTTAAAAAAATGATTTAACTTTGGTATACATTTTTTACAACAATATTGTTTCTTTCATTTTTGGGAAAATTGTTTACCTTAATGTGTTTGAAAAATCGATATTATTTTTTTACAGATTTTATTAATATTTGTAATATTTGATTCAATGGCAATAATGGACAACATACATGAAAATTTTTTATTGCAGAAATGAATAGAGGGTACCAAATTATGCTACTCTAAATTCTTTCAGATTTTTTAGAGACCCAGAACTATTTTTAAATAATTATTGAAAGTGCGGCCACGCCCCCTGGAGGCGTCAATAGGCGTCCAGTCTCTATCCTTTTTATTAAGGCTGCAGGGGTGCCAACTGAAATCACAGGACTTTCAATAATTATTTAAAAATAGTTCCGGGTTTCAAAAAAATCTGAAAAAATTCAGAGTATCATAATTTGGTACCCTCTATTCATTTCTGCAATAAAAAAATTTCATGTATGTTGTCCATTGTAAAAACAGAATTTTTTATTTATTTATTTGTTTATTTATTTATTTATTTATTTATTTATTTATTTATTTATTTATTTATTTATTTATTTATTTATTTATTTATTTATTTATTTATTTATTTATTTATTTATTTATTTTTATTTTATTAGCTTCTTAAAGTGAATTTATGGTTAATATATACACCACATGATTATGATATTATTAATTATATTTTCTTGGACAATATCTGTAAAGTCACTAAATTGTGAAATAATGATATATTCTGTTGTTTTTTACTAATTTTTTTTCTTCTCACAAAAAACTTAATTTCTTCATTTTTTTAAATCTATATTTTAATTATTGTTTATTGTCGTTAAGTTTTAAATTTTGTAATGCACGGGTCTGTTAACAATTTATTTAAAAAAAACAGCAAATTCTTTATTAATTTAGAAATTGCTTTCTTCAATTGAACCAAAATTATAATACTGTAAAATAAATAACAATTAAGTAAAAGAGTTTGAGGAAACTTTTTAAAGCTCTGCCATAATGTGTTCGATGAGAGTTGTAAGTTGAAGATTTCTTCGCATCAATTTACACATAAATTATGATAATTAAGTGTGAAAAATTACCCTTCATTGATGGTTGAGTTGTTTGGTGGATACAAGTAGGTGCACCCCTCCACTGACATCGGCTTCTTCTGGAAGCGCAATGTCCCGCTGGCAATTGCTCGTTGTGACCCCATGGCGACCCAGCCTGCCACGATGAGACTTGCAATACCGCCGAACAATGCGCCCTAGGATGGTGGACATTTATGACTTGAATCAAGTTGCTGTACTCAAACTATTTAGACTCAATAAACTCCAAGATACACATTAGATACTGACCTTTGCATTCAGCCACGGTACAGTCATCCCGAGTACGAAGATTCCGAGCATCGCTCCAGCAGTAACGCCGCTTAGCGTACGGCTAACCTAATTGATAAAAAAAAAATAACAAATTATATAATTAGTAGACATAAGATTCAATAATGCAGGTTAAAATCTAATTCTGCGTGTGTTTATCGAGAAACATTGCATGTGATACATATTTTACAGTTGATTGAGATGTTTCACATCAAAATCGGTGAAACACCTGCACTCTTTTAACATGCAAACAAAAGTGAATTTTTTTTTATGAATCACCGCATTAATGTGGTGCAACGTTTTTTAAAAACGTTGATATAGTGTATAACGTAATAAAATCCTAAAAAGATATTAATAGTATGTCACTAAAAATAAATGAATTAACAGTTGGAAACCGTGACAGTTCCTACATATAAACACTTATAATATAGCTTTTATTTTTTGGTGAGTAACAAAATCTGAAAGTTAAAAAGGTGACAAAATATACATACTTCCAGCGAGATCGTTATTCATAATTATTTGCTACTTATTCATTAATTTAAATTAATTTCAAAAATATGTTTGATAAAATTGCAGAATTTTGATTCTTTGAGTTGGTATAGAAAAGCAATGGGCCTACGGGGTGTAATTTTTTTACTGGCTCAATCAAAAGAGGAGGTCGAAAAATATCCCTTAGATATTTTTGCGATTTTTTTAAGCACTGCATCATACCTAGAATGGAGATTAAAAATGTCTCTTGACCTGGAGGCTCCATCCGACACGCCTATGACGTCATTACATTCTTTGGATCAACTATATAATGTTTCTAAACAAACACGTTGCTATGGAAACAAATGATTATTTTTAATAAACAAGCAACAATGCAATAATTTTTTACAAGTGTTATATAGTTGAACCAAAGAATGTAGTGACGTCATAGGTGTTGCGGATGAAGCCTCCATCAGGTCAAGAGACATTTTTAATCTCCATTCTAGGTATGATGCAGTGCTAAAAAAAAATCGCAAAAAAATCCAAGGGTTATTTTTCGACCTCCTCTTTTGATTGAGTGAGTAAAAAAATGACACCCCGTAGGCCCATTATTATTTTTATTCAATTGAAAAAGTTTATATTTTTTTACGAAATTTACGTGTAAAAACAACAAGAGGTACTGTTTATTTGACAGTGTATAAATAATAATTTACGGTTATTATTGCATTGTTAATTGATATAAAAAACAGTAGAGTGCCTATCTCTCATCTATACCTATCTATATACCTTAATTCAGTTGATTGGGTTTTATAATTATTACCTGGACATCACATGCTTCACTATTTCCATAATATACAAGAAAAAGTAATTATATGCTTACCAAAACAACTTATAATGCTTGTTAAATTATTAAATTACCTGAATGATAGCCCCAAGCTTATCGACAACAAAGACGAGGCCAACGCAAAATGCTCCTATAACGACCACCACAACTTTCATGATGTTGCTGGCAGTATGCTCTGAAATCTTCCTGCTCCCCAGGCATGGCCGCACGAAGTCCTGGAGGATCACCCCAGACATGGAATTCAGCATGGTTGACATGGAGCTGCACACAAATGACACAAATACACCGCACTGCATGGTATTAGCACTATATAATGACAAATAATGATTGATTGGTTGATATTTTGGGGCAATTGACACATTTTGGTCATGTATGCCCCCTGATAAGCGACATATAAATATATTATGAGTTACAGTTCAACGAAATGTTATTATCATAATTCATGTTTCTCGTATTATTTTCATGTAATATACCGCCTAATTATTCTGTATATTAATTTTATGTTGTTTTCATACGTCACACTAGTTTTAAATAGAAACATTGCCTTTTCAACAAATACATTATCATATATATATATATGCTATAGTTAGTTTCAAATTTACATAAAATGTCGTTTTATTAAACTCTTTTAATGTATGAGATAATGCTATTAGCAAACCGCAAGTCAGAAAATTATTATACCTACAAATAGGATTGCTTCTGGAGATCTGTTTTGAATAGCAAAGTATATTATACTGTACATATCAGATATACAGTATAAATATCTTAAAAATATCTTTGATATATATATATATATATAATTATATATATATATATTATATAAAAATGAAACAGTAAGGTATATATTAAAGCTATATATATACAGTATATATATAATATATACACAAAAAATAAAAATAAATACCTTAAAGCAGCACTAAAAACTCCAGCTATAAATAAACCTGGAAAACCAGGTATTGTGTTTGAAAAGTCCATCACAGTAAAAGGTAATATTTGATCCACTTTTCTTATTGCCTGAAAATAGGAGAAAATTTAAAATGTTATATTACATGACATGGTAAAATATATTTATCATTGCAGTTTGATATTTACATAACTGATGATGTTCTGTGATTCAGTCAGTTTTAAAATATCTCAAATTAATTTAAGAATTTTGTTATATTTCATTATTTACGTACTGTTGTTGTGACAGGGTCACAGTCATGATATTTTGCATAAATCACTAGTCCGGTGTACACACTGAAGAAAACGAATGCTGAAATCCCTATGGATAGCGAGATAAGAGCCCTGAAAAAATATAAAATAAATGATCAAGATGAATTATATGTTTTCAATTGGCTTGAGATTTACGTTTGAAAACAAATTTAAACGAAATATTTTGTCAATAGAACTTGTTCACCGTTGCAAGACCAATTATGCATGTTGCATAATTGGTCAAAACATAAAACATATTCGTATTTACTATTTAGGTCCTATTTTATCAAGTGCATAAGTTTGTTATATTAAAAAAATAAAAAATATATATATATATATATATATATATACACGAAATCAATGTTAATATAATAATAATATTTAATACAAACCTTCGAGCTTTTTGTAATGTATTGAGCGCCAAACAACGTTGCAGGATAGCTTGATTAGCCGCCAAGTGAGCAAGCCACATGAAGAAGTTGCCAATTACGACTGTCCAGAATGTATGTCGCACAAGTGGATTGGGGTCCATGCTACATCAATAGGAAACAATATAAAGCCGGCTTAATTTTTACTGATCTCATATAATTTTATTTATCTTGCATTTTTTCATTTCAAAAACAATTTTGTCTCCAATTTTAAAGATTTTTGATGATATACAATATTTAAAACATGTTCGAATGAACTGTGAGTAAAAAATAATATAATAAAATGCAAGTCACTTCAGAGACTCAGGGGGAGAGAGAGTAAAATTTTATTCATTGAAGGGAATAAGAACAAATAGAAATAGTTAATATCACGTGTAAATTCAACTTAAGAGCATCATGAATATTATGAAATATTATAATTAAATATACGCAAACGATTATGATGAGGAAATAATGGCTTGCAGAATATCATATCATACATGGCATGATAATCAATTAAGTTATATAGTTTATTATAAAAACATAAAGCTGTCTGTTAAAAAAAATTGGTTAATAAGCTAATTGGGGCTGAAAAAAAATACTATATAATAGCCATTTTGCTATATAGTCACTGCATGAAGTGCTACAACATTCTCAATATAATAATAACTTGTGAACCAATTTTATTGTAAGATTCTATACGTCGAATCGACTATACGATGACATTATGTATCTATGTATTGGGTGAAATAATAAATAATTATAAGGCTTGAAGAAGGACTTTACTTGAAGAACTCTAGCCTCTTGCTGTCGCTGGCTCGCTGCAGGACGACTCCGACTCCTCCTACGTCGATGGTGCCTAGGATGGCAACCAGCAGGACGCCAAGTATCATGGCGAACGACTGCAGGGTGTCGGTCCAAACCACTGCCTTGAGCCCACCCTATAACAAAAATTAACTTTATCAGCACATTGCGTAAATAAAGTCATAAGAGACGTCTAAAAATAAATGAACCAATAAATGAAGAAAATCAGTTCAAATAATATTTTGTTATGTATAAAAAAAAATATAACACGCGTGACAAAAAGAAATTAATAAAAGGGTGGAATTTCTTAAATATAAACTTATTAAACTTGATATTCTTATCTAATAAAACAAAACAGGGTCAGATAAAATCACGTTAAAATATATTTTTCTACGCTTTTCTACACATGATGACAGAACTGGTATTATAATTGCTCTTTTTTTAAAAAAGCAAATTTTTGTATTAATTTTTTGAATTCTATTAAAGGTTGAAATAAAGAAAGAGTGAATTGAATTATATAATTTCTTAATCACATGATCATGACATGCAATTGATTGATTGATTTTTATTTTGATTGATTAATTTCATTTTCCTTCGAACAAAGTACAAAAAATTGAACAAAGGCTGAAAATCTGAAAGAATCTAGAAATTCTGATATCATTGATTATAATTATCTTACCAAGCTTGTATAAAATATGCAGATCGCACATGTTACTGGAGACACGATGTGAAGATTAATACCCGTAACTGGAACATAACAAAAATGACTCGTATAATTTGAAAATATATTTAATTATTTATTTACTATAGTATATTTAATAAAGTTATGTAATTATTATAATAAATATACAGCGCTATTCTAATGTACAGCTCCAGACAAAAATTTTGTTACCGCGGCGTCAATTCTCATGTCACACTTTTACACTCACTGTAAAGGCGTGGCGAACTTGAATTCTTCGGTGGTGGATTTAACAATGACTTCTCTCACCCCCCGCCCCGAAATTGCAAATCTTACAGCAATGAATAAAAATTGCAACGTTCATAAATCAGTCGAAGGTAACGAAAGCTTTGTCTTGAGTTGTACATTCTATTTCTGTGTGAAGATTAAGGCCTTAAGGTAGAGATAACGTCGGTCAGCTGTTTTTTTAGCTCCATTTGATTAACATGTAAACCTTAGCAAATTCAAAAAAATTCTGAAATTTTTTTGAGAGGCAGATATTAGTACCTAAAAGCCATGGAAAATATTTCAAAACAATTTAACCAGGTGATTTTTTTTTAATTAATTTTTTTTAATTAATTTTTTAGTTTGTCTCTCCATGGGATTCATGGGAAAGCCCTATGCTGAAAATTAAATAAATCAATTAAAAAAAATCGGCTCGTTAAATTTTTTTGAAATTTTTTCTATGGCTTTTAGGCACTAATATCTGCCTCTCAAAAATATGTCAGAATTTTTGTGAATTTGCTAAGGTTTACATGTTAATTAAATATAGCTAAAAAAAAACCGCTGACCGACATTATCTCTACCTTAAATATTAATATATAGGAAACATAATAATACCTTGACTGAATGCAAGAGATGGGATGTAAATTATCAATGGAGTGTACAAGATCTGCAATGAAAAGAAATTGTAAGTACTTGATGATAACAAATGGTTATATTGTTATATAATATTAGATATAGCCATTGTTGTCACTGTCCTTTATTTTATTTACTTTATTTATTGTCCTTACCGTTATGAGGCAAAACAGCACAGAGAGTAAAAGACGAACCGAATTATCGTATCTCATACGTAGGTACTAAAACAAATATTTGTTGCTAGAAAATTCATTGTATGAGCTTACGATTAATTTTATTAATACCTCAAACGAAGAGTAAAGTTGTAATTTATAAAATACTGGCATAAAGACGTAAGCAGTGACTAGGCACACCATCACTTCGGCAATTATGACTGCTCCATACTGGGTTCCAAATGTGTATATTTCTGCAGGAACTCCTAGTAACGAGACACCAGAAATGTAGCTGAAAACAAAATTACAACACTATCCTTAGAACGAGTTAGAGATATTTCAATACTTTGTGAAGCAGCAGCAGCATTTTTAATTTATATTAAAATATAAAAGCAGAAAATTAAAAAAAAAAAAAAATCTAAATAAAATTTAACTTATAAATAAAAACTTATCAGAAGTAAATTTTACAATTTTTACATCAATATTGGAGAAGAGGCCAGCCGTATTAGGTACTGCACATCACATCAGTGCTTATATATTATATTATTATACTCTAAAAATTGCTTATAAATATGTAAGTAATTAGATTTATAATATTATAGTTGTATTGTTATTGTAAGATGATTTTAATTTAAACTGCTAAATATATACTACCTAGGTATCTTCATCGATCGCGAGTAATAATGGAAAACCTGAGTCGGGATGAACACGGTCTACATTACTTACTTAATGTATAACCAAAGAGCTTACATTCACTATAAAAAAGATCTCTGGCAAAACCAAAGTGATATATCCATGCACGTTTTTTAGTTAGAGGAACAAAAAAAAAAAAGAAATAAATAATAATAATTATATTACACTGGGTGGAGATCATAAAGGAATTTACCCTAGAAAGCGATACGAAATGGAGTATTGACATTATTTTTTCTTATTGCAGAAATGGATAGAGGGTGCAAAGTTATGCTACCCTAATTTTTTTTCAAAGTTTTTTACAGGGAACAATTTTTGAAAAATTATTGAAAATCCTTTTTGTGATGTCACAAGGCGGCAATTCCTATCTTTTTCTGACGGAGTGTCACCTTGTGACGTCATAAAAAAACATTTTCAATAATTTTTTAAAAAATAGTTCCCGGTCCGTAAAAATCTGAAAAAAATCAGAGTAGCATAACTTTGCACCCTCTATCCATTTCTGCAATAAAAAAACGAGATCGACAATCCATTTTTCATTGAAACAGTCTAAACAGAGTCATCCATCCAAAGCTCAATCACGTTTGACTCTGACTTGCTGGTGATCGATCTATCAAGAATCGGTTGACGCTCATCTCCGAGTTCTACTTCAAGCTGTGACGATGACTGTACCTTGCCACGAGAGACATGGTGATGGGGAAGATGCCCATTGTCTTGCCTCCCATCAAGTACTCCTTAGTGGTGTTTTGCTTCTGCTTGGCGAAGAAGGCGAAATAGGTGCCGATCAGAGCAGAGGTGAGCATGAGGGCGCAGAACACGCAGTAGTCAATCACGCCAAACTTGCGTGACATGTGTGAGGGCATCTCCAGCAGCGAACCACCTGCAGCAGCCACGTCGCTCGCGTTCAACCTGTGGATATTAAGTATCATATTATTATATTATTATTAAGACTAACCATAATAATAATAAAATAATGGAACCTGAACATTACCTTCAAAGTATTTGAAAATTGTTTAAAAAATTAAGAATATTTTGAATATCTTCTATTATCCCCATCAAGTCATTCTTTTCAATATCAATAAAATTTATTTTCATAGATAATACAGTTTGGTAGTCTATCAAAAATTGCCATGAATATTCTATAAATCAACTATTAACTATAACAAGTCTAAAATGTATAGTTTTTGTATTGTTACAACTTTCCTGTGTGTTATTACGATACATTAATTTACCATACCTATTTTGCTTGCGATTAAAATGCAAAACATACATTTTTGAGAAAAATTATATAAAATTTTGAGTTATTTCTTGTACCATGCAGAAGGTATACTCATTAACAAAATTATAACATGTGTATGTGTGTAAAGTATACAGATATTGATAATGTTGTTCGTAAAATTGTTATAGCTACATTGTCACGTGGCGGTTTCCGCTCCGTGACAACATAATGAATAATCTAAATAATCTGATTAAGGAATGAAAATAACAAACAGTTTTACAAGGGTTGAAATATTTAAATAAACACATTAATATGTTATGGTGAAAATAAGAGAGATTAAATATAAATATGATATAAAATGTAGATTCGAAACATGAAATTAATTCTTAATTACATTCCAATAAAAATAATTTTGAGTTGAAATTTCAATATTTTAAAATTATAGACAATTATTATTTACTTATATGTCGTATTTTGATCATTCCCCCCCCCTCCCCCCCGGTATTCCGGATCTGTACCATAAGAAAATCTGCTAAGTGTTAATGTCCTCTTTTTAGACCTCGATTTTCGAATGAAATCAACAGTATAGAGAAAAACGTCCTGTATATCAAAGTGTAATACACCTTGCTGTATACCGCCCTGTTCTGCTTATTCGGGTGATGTATGCTGAGAATCTTACTTGAAAAATTAGGAATAAAAGAAGAAGGGGTTAATAATCTGGTGACCACGTAACTTATAAATATGCACCTCATAAAATTTATCTTACAGATCGTGAACACCTCCCAGCTTTTTTCGGACAAGGAGGTTGAAGTGTCATCCTGCTAAAATTTTGATGTTAACCCATAAAAATTTTTTGGTTTAACAAAAATTGGTACATGATATACTGTATATTACATACTTATATGTACAATGCAATGCAATCGAAGTTGAAATTTGTTCCCGTTTTTATCAATTATTCACTAAAAGTCTAAAACTATCATTTTGAAAATTTGTACAATACATAGCAACATTTAAATAAAGAATAGCTATATAGACCGTTCTGTTATATTCCATTTAAAAAGAATAAATTTCAAATCAGACAGTTGAGTTGGAGTATCACTCTTTGTCACTGCATAATTTGGGAAATACATGTAGTTCAAAAAAATTATTGCAACTGTTGCATTATATACTTGTGACGATATTTCCAAAAACAATTTTACTAAATCTTGTTATAAAGAACATACAACAAATATAATCATGCAGATATCATCAGATTAAACTTATAAATTTGAAAAAAAAAATCAATTTTTTGTATACATCATGATATATGAATGTATTTATATTTATGCAATAAATAATAATGCAAATGTTCATGGCTCAAGAATCTTGATTTTTTTTTGTTTTTTTTACGCAATTGATTGTATTATAGTGTTTATTACGTGAAACGTACTTCATGAAAAATAACTATCGTAATAAATAATATAATATTTTTAAAATATCCATGTATTGTGAGTGATTTGTACATCTATCTGGTTCAGACTGTGCAGACACATAAAATCATTATCTGCCAACCTGCAAGATACTATATTTTTAAAGGGGAAAAAATAAATAAAATGTTTTCTTATGCGTAAACTTTTATTCTTATGGAAGTTAATAGTAACTATCATGAACTTCATGCTAAAAGAAATACTTATTTTAACGATTTATGTTTGTATGAAACAGAGAGTAATGGATACTTTCTGTATGAAGTTAATTTTCAAAACAAAATAAAGCGGATATATTTGAATTAGTAAACCCATCAGGTATAACGATTTATAGAGACCACATGGTGGTTCACGCTTTGTACTCACATAGTGGAGGATTGGCTGGGCTTGAGTGCTGGCTGATCAGGACAAATCCTCCGAGTTGACAGGTAAAGAGTTGCAAGCAGGCCGTGAATGTGATCTGTGATCGGAACGGTGTGACGACCGAGTGATGGGACTCTTGCCTCCTCGAGTTGGGACTGACTGAGAGCCCCGCTGAGTGGGGTCTAGTCCAGGAGAGCTAAAGAGCGAGTGAGCGAGTTGTAAAGAGACCACTGAATGTTATAAGACTATTTGATAAGAGCTGTTGTGCTCTTATAAGCCAACTACATTTGTCCTTGTCCACTTGTTTGACACTTACATATACCATATAAGTAATCGTTGAGTACCTATAGTTGCACCCTTCCTTGCACTTGCCCCCACTACTTCTCTCATCTTTAACTTCCTCTTTGCATTAAGATATTTACTGCACTATATTTACGTTAATTACAGGTCAATAACACCTTACTCTTAATTAAAGTTAAAAAATTAATAATAAATAATAACAATGTGGCATTTCATTGTCATCTTGAGTGGGATTATGTTGTTGTTGGTTGTTATTAATTATGGTGCTTTCTGATGAAAACATTTGCTTTTTGTACATAAATATGTAAATTTTTTGACGATTTCGTTTTTGTCATTTAGCGTACGTTATACTAGTTAAATGTGGAAGTAATTTTAACTATAAAATAATGATGTATTAAGTACATGTCAGTTTTAGTAAAGCATTCACGGGGGTCCCAAAAAGTGTTCTGATATACTTGGGAGATATTACCATTACTCCACCCGTCGTCGCTTCCTTCAAAATTCAAAAGCCCTTCTCCCCTCCCTCCCCCCCCCCCCCACTTCGACACCATAAAACTGAGGATTAGACTAAAGATACGGGGTAAAATTTATTTATGGGGGGGGAGGGGGGAAGAGACCTACTTCTAAAAGAATTAATTCAAATCTGCAATTTTTAATTTGTTTCTCTTTATGCATAAGTGCAATTGTAAAACCTGTTACATTTTGCTCTTATAATGATATACGATATATTTAATAATTTCATAATTACATCATTTATTATATAGCGTAATTAAAACTTCTGTTTTCAAGGTAAATGAGAGCAAAGCTCTTTTCATGAAGCATTGTCATTTCTGTAATGCCTTGAAAATTTATGTCCCTCAGCACGGAAAATTATTCGTAATGTATGGAGGTCGTACTTTTCCACGCTACTAAAATAATAGTTGCGTCCGTATATCATCAACTTCTTATCTTTACTTAGCATACACAGAAGATGCTAAAATGCAAATAAAATCTTTCAAACAAACTCTGTTATTTTTCTATTTTATTTGAGTTGTGACTTTCATATTTTTTTACAGTCACGGTGGACTCAAAACTATGCCTCCTAATTATGTATCTACTATTATAGATATAAAAAAATATATATATCTTGTATGTGTATAGCTAGCTTTGAACCAATGGTATCGTAAATGGTATTATGGAACCAATTTCTAAATGTCTTAAATTTGTTTGGTTAAACCTTTCGCATTCAAATGATTTATTATTGAATTATTTAATACATAAATATTTTCCTCAGCGCAAAAGTGCAAGCATTTGATTCTAGCCGAGCGTTACGTTTGAATTTTGCCAGACATGCGTTATTTACGTTCGTGATTAATCTTTTCGATTCGTCTGTATTAATTTATATATTTTACATACGCACTACTTTTTATGTTCAGGAGTTTTAATAAATTTCTATAATTTTTTAAATACGACAGTCAGTCGCTTTGCTAATAGCATTTGTCATCAAATGCTATTTGGATGAAACGATAAATTGCAAAATTTCAGAGACGTTGACCTAATATCAAAATCATATATCTATAATAGCTCGATCTATAGAAGAAATTCTTATGAACATAATATATGCATGCATTTGGAATATATAATTTTTTATCTAACGAATACATGGTTTACAGAGTCGATGTATTGTTGGAAAGTGCATTATATTTTAACAATATCCAATAAGGATAAATATACTGAGAAAAATTCAATAAATGCTGTTATTTACCTGGGACTCCTGGGAGTCTCCTGAGAGATTTGGTAACAATGTTCTTTAAATACCAAAATATGATATCAATATGACATCTCTCCGTACAATACAAGACATAAATCGAAGGTAGTAGTAAAAAAACACCAAGCTGCATTTTATGAAAATAATCCATATTACCAAACGCATAAAATTCACGATTTTTACCACAATCATTACAAGATAAAAGTAGTGATAATGTATTCAAAATTAAACTGAAGGCTATTTTAATAAAAAAAGAGTATTACAATATTAAAGAATTTTATCCAGAGGACACAAAAATAACAGATGGAGATGTAGCAAACTGGAACGTAGCTGGTACAGCATAATAATTACTATAGTGAGAAAACCAATAAATAAATGTAAAACTTATAATGGACAACATATATACATGTATAAACAATTTTTATTGCAGAAATGAATAGAGGGTACCAAATTATGCTACTCTGAATTTTTTCAGATTTCTTTGAAACCCAGAACTATTTAACTATTTTTAAATAATTATTGAAAATGTGGCCACGCCCCCTGGAGGCGTCTAGGACCTATCCTTTTCAAAAAAAAATAAAAAAAAAAAAATCAAAGTAGCATAATTTAGTACCCTCTATTCATTTCTGCAATAAAATTTTTTCATGTATGTTGTCCATTCACTAACATCTTCATCAAGATACATTGCTAATGTGATAGAAACAGTGAAAAAAAACAAACAAACAAACAAATCAAATATGTGAGTGTGGTTAATTTTCATCAAGAAACTTATTATACTGTGAAAAGAAGGAAAAATTATTTGAATATATGACAATTTATGCGAAAGTGCTTTTTGAAATAATTAATTTTATAATACTTATTATACTACTAGTGTTGAAATAACCAATTAACTTGTCGTAATCATGTATAGGCTTTTAATTGAATTTAAAAGTTGTGTGTTAATTATAATATTATGGTTCTATTGTGATGTTTAAAACGACACAATTTTCAATATTATATTAATTTTATAGATCATGATTTTAAATATTGTTTGGGTATATGCGTTTAAATTAATTAAAGTTAGAAAAGCTAATTTTAATTAGAATTAAGTACATGCCATGTATATTATATATTTTATGTAATAATTGACGTGACGATCCATGCTGTCCATGCAGCCTATGATCGAAATAAAAATTTGAATTTGAATTAACAAATTATGCTTTTATTTCATAATATTTACTATATTTGCTTGTATAATGAAATGAAAGTTTTTATGTTAAAACAGCACCTGGTCCACATCACTATTATTTAGAATTATACTGTCCTGTAGCTATAAGGGCAGTCAATTATAGTAAACATGCTCTAGTGATCGAAATTAATGATGCATACTTGAAAAAATTTGATGCTAATACATTATGTACTATATAAATTCCAAACTGCCCTTCTTTCATTTAGATTTATTCTTATTAATTAGCATTAAGTTTGTATATATGAATTTATTTTCTTAACAATTGAAAATATATAGGTAATTTGGAGTATTAAGTTCAGTAAATTATCATATGAACGCATAAGGAGGAAATATGCGCTCAATGGCTCGTATTGAAGACTCATTAATGTTAAAATAATGCTTTTAGATTTTCATTAAAATATAATGGTTTTAGTGAATAATAGTAAATATGAGAAGATGCACTCATATAATATGAAGTATATGTAATTTATGTAAACTTTTTATAACAACAGTTTCTGTTTTTTCAAATAACGGCTGACCTGAAAGGCTTGAATTGTTTTTTGATCGCGAAACCCTCATGCTTCTTATATGGGCAGTGAATCTTTTTTTTAAATCTGAACTTCATCGCTGTGTTTAAAATAACCAAAAATAATAAAATTATGTTATTTTGCAAGACACGTGACAAAAAAAAAATCCTAGAAATTTCAATTTTGATGCAAAGAAATCAGTATAACAGTAAATGTACTATTTATTTTCTTATGATGCTGCCTTGGTATTACGTTTTACTTTATATTTCATGCAGCAAGATTTTAATACTCTAATTATCTGCTGTTGCAATTGTTGGGCATTATTAAACTGTTGACCTTGGCCTTTGTTAACTGTAAACGAGGTCAACAATCATTACCCAACAGTTTCTACGTGACAAGCCTTAGAATTTTGCGCCTGCCGCAACAGTCATCGGTGTGATCTAGTTTTACATGATTTATATAATAATATTTATAACTAATTAACTATATAGGTCTTTATCGTTTGTAAATTGTATTCTATAGTACTTACTTAATTTTAAATGAAGGAAATAGTGAATTAACGTTATTACTAAGTAAGCTTATTTATTTAACTGGTTTACAATTATTTCATAAATTTTATAAGGTCATTGAAAAAATAAACAATTATGTACATCAAATTTCGAATCATATTAAGCACACACAAAAAATAATGTATTTTTAATTTCAATTGCAAATAAATTTAATGTGTTTTTTTATCCTAAAATGTTGAATTCTGGGTTTTGAATTATAAATGTAGAAAATATAAAACAGCATAATTTTCTTAAATTATACTAGGGTTGAAATGAAAAATTGAAGCTTCATCAATAATTTTTATTTAATCTATATTAAAACATTTAAATTCACATATTGTTGTTACAAAAATTGTAGAGAGGGTTTCTTGGCAATAGTTTCTTAAGTTTGAACACATTTATGAGAGTAGTTTGTGTTGCACGGAAGGCAGTTCGTGGTCGTTGTCTCGCGGCTTGCTCTCAGGAGCCTTGCCACTCGTTTTATGAAGTCGCGGCCGAGGTACGTCCGGCAGGAAGGGACGAATTACAGGGCTAAGAAGACGAGGGTCCACGTCCTCAGGTCGTGTCGCCCCCGTGGCGAAGCTCACCAAGAGCCCCACGGTTATGGCAGTGAATACTCCAATACCCGTGTACCACAGGTAGGACATTCGAAACACCCACAGCACGTCGGCGTCCCTGAAACAGAGCAGTACTCAATGAACGGGACAACTTGCTTCCACGTTAAATAATAATAATACGCGTAACATGCAGCCGTGTACCATATTATAGGCTAGAGTCTCCTGTATAGAATTATAGAATGTCCATATTAACATATGTATATATATATATATATTTATTTATTTATTTATTTATTTATTTATTTATTTATTTATTTATTTATTTATTTATTTATTTATTTATTTATTTATTTATTTATTTATTTATTTATTTATTTATTTATAACCATGCATATATAATATATCAATAACCATATATGGTTATTGAAGACACTGCTACTTTTATATTTTTTTTCTATATCCACGCCTGTATGAAATATATTATAGTTACATGAAGTGCAGTGTACAGTTCTTTAATGACAGTCCCTTTATACAGTTGCACTATATTGCATGAAAATTCTATCATTTTTTTAAGAATTTATACCCTCCTTCCATTAAGTTCCAGTTGTAATTAATGTACTTACGCCGGGTCAATGGTTGGCAACGCTGGACTCGTGGCGTTGAAGTCGAAGCCCGAGAGCTGCTGGTAAGAGCAACCGGACACGGACACCGGCTTGCCAGGAAAGGTGATTCTGCCAGCAGCAATGTGTGTCTGCGTACTCAGCGAGATCCAGCCCACCAAAAGTATGCTGCACAAGCCACCTGCCATCGCGCCCTGTAGAACAATAAATACTCTGATTACTTTCCTTGTCAAATATTGCAATTTTTTTGAGTGGCTAGGTGCAAATGCTATCCAAATACTACGCATTTTTTTATTTTATTATATTTCCCTCATGAGTACATAAATAACAAGTCAGAGGCAGGAGATTTACAAACAGTCGCAATTGATCTGATTCAAGCATAATATATTTATGCATCTTTGTCAAAGTCACGATTTCTTCGTTATAGCTCAGTGAATTCACTTTCAAATCTGAATTCATGGCAAATGCGCTAAAATTGCATCTCCCGGTCACTCTGTGAATCCCTCTGTAATGTATATACTCGATCTTTAATTTTGAGCTGGTCAAGCGAGCAACGAGAATGACTCTAGACGCACAATACATATCCGTATATTGTAATATATTAGATGAACTTTATTAGCTCATTGAGGTGTAAACATGCACAAATCTTGTAGTACATTAAATGTAATATGTACAATTATAATGAAAAAATTATAATGGAGTATCGACCTCAAAATTTTTTATGGCAGAAATGGATAGAGGATGAAAAGTTATATTACTCTGATTTTTTTCAGATTTTTTAGGGACCGGGGAGTATTGCTAAAAAGTTTTGGCGAGGTCGGGTTCGAATCCACGTCCCTTTTGGGTCCTATCTTTTATTAAGAGAGGCGGCAAGAGGCGGCACTTTTTCTGCACTTTCAATAATATTTAAAAAATATTAGTTGCCGGGCTCTAAAAAATCTGAAAAAAATCAGAGTATCATAACTTTGCACCCTCTATCCATTTCTGCAATAAAAAAAAATTGAGGTCGGTACTCCATTATGTTTATGTATATTTAAGTAGTTTATTCCAAGCAAGACTTGACTGTAAATCGCACGATGATGGCGCATATGGGAATAGAATTTGATAGTCAATATGTACCAATATAACATCTTTCAATTCTTATAAAATTTTGCATAATATATTTACTTGGGTAGTCGGATGCCAGAGGCGGGCGCTCCGTAAGTAATGATGGAACGAATTAGCGAAAAGTATAAACGACAAGTAATATAATTATATATTATATATTATATGGGAAGTATATTAATAATTCAAGTCTGATATAAAATTATAAACTCCTTAATCTCCTTATATTATATATCAATTATGAATTATGGCACGTATGTCATGTACGTATGTTTCGTATACATGCATGGTCTTTGGTCGTATAACTTAATCTTACCGTAGAGTTGGCCCAAGGGAAAAACATTCCCAATGAAAATATTCCAAGTAATGCACCTGCAGTTATTCCAGATAAACTTTTTCCAGCCTAAAAAAAAAAAAGAAGAAAAAAATCATTAATCGAACAGTATGGTAAATTCTTGTGTAATTGTTTGCCATATTACTATAGACTATAGATAAGTATATATTATAGATTTACAGTTCTGAAACTCAATATTGTCAGAATTTGTATTTTTTTGTTTTGCCAAATTACAATCGTTCAAGCCAAAATTATGCATTTTAGGTATTTTATTTTCCTAGCCCACGTTGCTTAATCTTCTTTCTGTATTGATAATAATTTCCGTCATTTTGAGGGGATTGTTGAAAAATGTATGCAAGATAGCACAGAAGGCTTCTGATAGCATAATATAACTTATAAAATATAGGCATTCATTTGACATAATTATTAGTAAATTACATTTAATTCATGTTTATATCCTGATCCTGAAAAATTCATTTAAAGTGCAATTTTATACATTGCTTTTATCATGTGGCAAATGCTGACACAAATTTATAATTATAGTGCTGATGCTACCATGCAACGTACCGGCACATATTATTGTGAACATACGTTTCCCCTGCAATTTCATATCAAGTTGACAACAATATAATGTTAGCAGTCATGCATGTTACGCCATACAATGTATGTAATAAATGGTAAAACAAACAAATAAATAGGAACTAAACTTTTATTTAAAAATTTTAAAAGCATATATTATAGTAGTATAGTATACTAGTTACGTAATCTAATTAGAAATAATATTCAGCAAAACATTCAGTTTTCTACGTACGTAATAGGTAATAGTGGTGCTTGAAACAACTAAATAAAGCTATAATAGCTACTGATTTGTTTAGCGTGTTTTTTTGTTTATTTTATTATAACATTATAATATATATTTTTAACATGAAATTTCCAGCTTTTTCCTGACCGTACACACGTAGGTTGCGCAAATTTTGTTACCACTGACTGTACCACTGACTGAATTTCTGGAACTGTAGCTCCAATAAGAGTCAAATAAATATGGATTGAGTTAAGTTAATTAAGTTGGAAAAACACAAATACTCTAGTTGTTCGTAACTACTGCGATAGACCAGTTTTGTGAGCGTTTGATGCTGTCCCGAGGTGTACAGTACATAAATTCGAACCTGGATTACAGCTCCCATACGTTCGACCATGAAAACGAGGCCGACGCAGATGGTGCCGAAGATCACCACAGCCACCTTCATGAGCAGGCTAGCCCGCGCCTCAGTGAGCGGCTTTTTTGAGAGCGGTTTCACGAAGTCCTCGTACAGCACGCCTGTGATCGAGTTGAGGCCCGTCGACATGGAACTGAAACGGGCCCGCGCAGGAATGTACATTTATTTGCAAATCTCAACTTTTTATTAAGCTTTTCATAAATGTCTGCTATTACTGTGTTTCATCTCTTTATGGACAACATGAATGAAAGGTGTTGTTGCCAACGTGGACCTAACACTAGTGTTATATAATTATAAGGAATCATACACTATTCCATATCTCGTGTTACACTTTTGATTTTGAATAAAAAAATTAAATAATGATATCAACATGGAACACGTATGCACAAAGGTTCGGGTAATTGAATAGTATGGGTTTTAATTATCTAATTAAATTATTTTACCCAAAATTGGCGAAAAAAAAGGGACTTGTGGATTTTATATATTACTTTTCCGTATGTGTAACCTGTCGACTCAAGAGTAGAACCTATAGACAGGGACGAGGGGCGGACAGGAAAGGTCAAAACCGATTCACCCTCAGGTGCCCGACAACCCCAATGATGAGAGATGAGAGGATGTTAAGTGACCCTTATAAAAAAAGTTGTAATTTCATCTTGAAAATTTCATTTTTTTTTTTGGAAATCGACCCCGCAGATTTTATTTTAAATTAAATTTCATAAAAATTTACTAACATTGCACTCATGGTAATTATACTGTTTTATAGTTACGAGGAACATTAACGAATGCAACGGAGGGTGTGTCAATACCTGAGAGCGGCGCTGAACACACCCGCCACGAAGAGACCTGGCAAGCCCGGCACCAGACCGGAGATCTGACCCACGAAGTACGGCAACAGCTGGTCCGCCTTGCTGATCATCTACAACGCAAACCAAACCCGTGACAACCGAGTCTCTTTTATTACATCCAACGAGACAAAAATCCAATACACGTGAAAAAAAAATCATTTCTTCAAGGTTATACTAGAGAATACACAGGTCCTGGGCCTATACATTCTCTGAGAATACACCAGGTCCTGGACCTGTACATTCTCTGGTTATACGTGCATGGTTTGATGAAAAAGTTCAAAATTTTCCTATGAAAGAAAAAAATGTTATAAACATAAATAATATATATTGATCGGAAGATTGAAGGTAACTATAGTTTGTTATTTTCAATGCATCAATTAACATTAAAAAAATAAAACAATTTAACCTTTTGAACAAGCTATTATAAAAGATTATTGTTCTATCATACCTTAATTATTTTCTATTAAATTTCTATAGAATATCATAACCTATATATATATATATATATATATATATATATATATATATATATATATATATATATATATATATATATATCATGTATAAAAGGAGAAGGATGCTAAAAATACAATATTTTTTAAAAAGGAAATAAAGCAAATCTTACTTTTCTATGTGTCAAATGTTTAAATTACATCAAGTTTAAAGGATAAAAAGATAAGAAATGGTACATTTAGTTTCAAACGTATGCTATACAATTAATACAATAATCGCCTTGGAAAATTTACCACTTACATCCTTTTTAATTACCATGCCCTATGTTATTCTTAGTGGGCATGGTGATTAACAAGGCCACAAAGGAAAATTTTTCGAGGCGACAACTGCATGCCATGTACAGTATAATAATACTTTTCTTATAATTAACTTGAGAATGACAATAATAACAAAAAATTAATTATTGGACAGAGCAATTCAGACATTGTGCTCGATTATATTATCTCGCATTAACGTTATATATAGGCAACTTATTCAGCACTAAAATGGAGTCGGTTGCAGCCATTGTCTCTCTGCTGCATGCATATACAACTCACTCTGTTTTTGTGCAGAAAAAGTTGCCGAATCTCAGGTCAAAATAACTTTCTGCTGTGCAGTCCATCATAGTCATGGACTTCAATCACTATATATAATTATAATATGATAAACTCGATAGGAATAATCTTGTCTTGTAACTATATTGGTAATTAAAAAAAATCATTTTTATGCATTTGCAATTGAAAACAGCTCAATTTCTTTTGAAGTAAACAAACTCAGGTTGCTGCAGTTTATTAATTAATAACTTATTAATCAATGCCTACTGCAGAAGTTAATTTTTTATGTAAAATTATAAATGATTTCAACGTCAATAGAAATATTTCGTTTAAAATATAGTACTTATTATAGCTGCTATATAATATTAATATTGGGCGCGATTCACGAAACAGTTAGCCAGGTTTCTATAACCACGTTTAATTTAACCACATTTTACTAGGTGGTTTAACACGTAAAACAGTTTTAGTTAAACGTGGTTAAGCTAAACGTGGTTAGAAACCTGGCTAACTTCTTCGTGAATCGCACCCATATAATGCGGTTGGTGAGAAAGCTGGATATTAACTTTCTGGATAACTCTTTCGTGAATCGCTCCCATTGTATATTGATTGTAAGCATATATATATCACTTGGCACATTGATCTCTCAAACCTGTCTGATACAAAATTGTTTACTTCTCATTTCCTTCCCCCTTATTTTTTTTATAGTGTCGAGCCCCCATTCCCGATATTATATGTATACCTTAGTGGTGATAGGATCACAGTCATGGAATGCAGCATATATCACCAGTCCCGTATAGCAGCTCATGGATACAATGCAGAGTATGCCCAACGCTAAGATCAAAATGGTTCTGAAAGTAGAGGGTCCATCAGTGGTGACGTTACATGAGAATTTACATGTAGACGCACATTTTAGCCTTACCGACGGTGGGCATCGCAAGGCAGCGCTGCACCATCGCTTGGTTTACCGAGCACGCTGCCAGCCAATTGAAGTAGTTGCCGAATGTCACGGTCCAGAACGTGTGTCGTACAGTTGGGTCCGGATCAAAGCTAAGCAAAGGACGAAAGCATATTGTTAGTACCTTGTCAGTCCATATCATGGTTATATCTTTGGTGTGTTATAGTAATATCCATATCTGTGAGGTTTCTCAACTATCAACTACATAGTACATTGTCGACATCAGACAGCTAGAAAGGAAAAAATCGAGCATGTACGCTGGAAAAGGAATCACATACTCCAGTAGCTCCCAATAAGTGTCAGCATATTGTATAAAGTTCACTTACCACAAGGCCATTATAACATTTATAACTACTATGTAAAGTACAGCATTTCCCAAAATTTATAATTTAAAAGTAGTTACAAGTGCTACAACCGTACAATAGGGAAAAAATCAAATTTATTTTTATTGAAATATTATTCTATACGGATATTATGCAGACAGAAATTTCAGAAATTTCAATTGTTAAAAAAAAAAAACAAAAAAAAAACAAAACACCAATATTAGTAATATAAAAAATTGCACTGAAATGTCATTTTTTATATATTATATTATTATATATTATATATATAGCTTACTTAAAGAATTCTAGTCGTCCACTGCGAGCGCTTCGCTCGAAGACGACTCCAGGTCCCCCGACCTGCGCGGTGCCCAGCACCATCACAATGATCACTCCCACGAACATGACCAGCGTCTGCAGCGTGTCGGTCCACACCACCGCCTTCAGTCCACCCTGCAAGACACTCCCGCTCAGCAGCCGCATGACAGTATGACACAGCCAAGTGCAATGGACATTGTATAATATTCCGCATTGAGAATAAAGGAATATAAAATATAGGCAAGGCCGGTGAACACAGATTGTTTGATCTTACCAAAGTCGTGTAGAAGATGCACACTATGCAGACGACTGGAGTCACATAATGTAAATTGATTCCGGTAACTAGAAAAGAATTCAATGTTAAAAAAAAAAAATACTTACCAAACTTTAACTATATAATATCATTTCATGTACATCAGACGTCGCCTCGGAAAATTTGCCTTTGCGCCCTTGTTAATCACCATGCCCCGTAAGAATAACACAGGGCATGGTGATTAACAAGGCTGCATTATTGCTGCATGGTAAATTTTCCAAGGTGACGAGTGTACATTATTAAATATTTGTTTACTTAAATTAAGACATAGCATATATGTACTGTCACTCCATCATATTAATAAGGAGGCGATTCTCGAAAGAGTTATCCAGAAATATATCCAGGCTTCTCACTAACTGTGGTTAGCGCCAGTCTAATTCAATGACACTAAACGTGGTTAATGAGAAACCTGGATAACTTCCTTCGTGAATCGGGCTCATTAATTCTATATATTATAAATACTGCATGCAGTAAAGGAAGACTCAAAGTGCAAAATGCTATACACTATATAATATATTATATAAATTATTATATTCATTGTATTTAAAATAATTTTTTTTAAAAAACTGCGTTGTAATACATATGGTTATATAAAACTGGTATTACACGATAAAAATTTTGCCTTACAAGAAAACTTTAACTTTATTTGGTTATAATTTGGTTATATAGGGAAGAAGTTATTTTGTAATGAAAAATTGTATAATGCAAAATTGTGAATCGTGTGATAACGGGTTAAGGAAAAATTAAAAACTGCAAAGATATAAAAATTGTTCATCGAGTTAAATTGCTAAAATAAAGACAGCACCTGTTGATCGTGTTAACACTATAATATTTTATATCTATAGTCTTTAAACCTACCTTGACTAAAAGCCAGTGCCGGGACATAGATTACCAGTGGAATGTACAGCATCTAAAAATGAGATTAGGAAGTTGTGTTTAAGTTTAAATCAATAAAAAATGGCTAAATAAATCTTGATAATAATTATTATTTTGTATTTTTATTTTTATGATATATGGCAAAAAAAAAAAAAAAAAAAAATGAAATAAGACAAATATATCGAAATACAGTTTTCATTTATGCATATTAATATGTACCAAAACTCAACGAATATTAAATTGAATAAATTCTACTTGTGCATAAATCATTAATTCTCTCAAAGTTTTCATCATAATTACTCAAAAAACATAAACCGATCAAATGTTAATCAATTTTTCATACGTACAAGTAATAATAGTTTTTGTTGTCTTAAACATAAATTTAAATAAATTGGCTTAAGACTGTTTTCTTACACCTAGTTCTGCTCACAATTTTACTAACTTAATAAATTACTTATTCACTGCAATTTAATACTAAAACACACGTAAGAAGATATTATACCTATATTTTCAATTTAATTATTAGTTTGACCATCATTACTCCCGCACTCCTGTACACACTTACCATTTTAATAATAAATATTGCTGAGCCCAGCATTCGTACTTGCTGATTGAATCTCAGCTTCAAATACTGTCAACATGTTAAAAAAATATACAGCTGTAGAGAAAGAAAGTTGATTATATAATTTATATAATACATTATATATATGTGACATTCATGTATAAAAGAAAAATCCTCCTCGTTGAAATTATTGGCTTTTAATAATAATTATGACATAAACATAATTATATATTCACTCAATCGTCAACAGACAACTGCATACATGTTAATTTAATTAAAGCAATTTAACTTTGCTTTGTTACTAACGTTTTTACATTAATTCGCATACCTCTATTTGTTGCCGTTATTAATTTTATAATATTAAAAATTTAAAGTCTTAAAGATATAATATGACATTCACATTTACTAACTGTTCATAAATATTTAAAAGTAACTCCTGAAAGGGGAAACAAAATCAAATCAATAAAATTTGTTTAAAAATATGTAAAAAAAAATTATTCCATTTGATGAGCAAGAAAAACACAATAGATTTGAAGTATTTGAACATCTTCAAATATGACTTTAGTCTGACCTCGTACGACGAGGTAATATTGAGAGCGTAGAACACCGGAATGTATGCTGCAGCCATGGTGAAACTGACCACCAGCTCTGAGAGGATGATCATCCAGTATTGGGTACCAAACACGTACATCTCCGCGGGTAAACCGAGTAATGATATCCCAGACACATAACTAAAACGTTACGTACATAAAATCAGATATTAAATTGTTTCAACAACCTGAATTATTTTCTTTTCTACTAAATCTTTGATAGAGGAACTCAATTTATGCACAGCCAACATGTTTTTTTTTTTAATTGTGCTTGCAATAATATCGAGATCAACCACACCGTGAGACTATAAATTTTAATAGTGCTGTCTCGGTGGTAGATCGCAGCATATTTTTTCTTGAATTTTACTGTGAGTTAAATACTTAAAAATCACTTTATATAATGAAGTCTCACAAATTGAAGTTCTCTATCCATTTTGCCAGTAAAAAAACGTTCAGATTGCATGTACATACAATGTACAATATCACACTTTCAATGGATATATTTTATGTCTTATAGTGGAATAAGTGTCATGGCTATTATTTACAGTCTAGCTAGTGTATGAACGTAAGTGCACAATCTATTCGTGAATAAATTAAACAATCAGATGTATACACTGTGTACAGGTTACATAAGAAAAATATAATAAAATTATTGATTATCATCTGATTTTGTATTATTTACGAACAGACCTAAGTCATAAGACTATTACCTGGCAATAAGAGACATTGAAATAGGAAATATTCCCATTGTTTTTCCTCCCATTAAATATTCATTAGTTGTATTTTGTTTTTGTTTTGCAAAAAATGCAAAATATATTCCAATTAAAGCTGAAGCAAGTAACATGGTTCCAAATACTGAATAGTCAATCCATGAAAAATAGCGTGTGGTGTGCACTATTCCTGGTACGATGCCGTCAGTCATTGTAGAAAATCCTAAAACAGATAGTTTAATTTTATTACTTATATTAGGCAAAATATTATATATAATTTTATTGTTTTTCACAATTTGATTTCAAACTCAATTTAACATTCTTTAAATTGGTACAAATATGTGACCCCCCTCCCCCTTAAAAAAATCAATAGACTCATATTTGTTAAAAGGTTATGATTAAAATGTTGCTTATTTATTATTTCATTGTTATCATTTATAGACAGTAAACTGAATAAATTTTCAGAAAAAAAGACAAAATAAATGTTACTTAATATGTTATAATGATATAAACAAATAAAAATATCCATCTATAATTTCTTTAGTAATAGAGTATTGACCTCAATTTTTTTTTTATTGCAGAAATGGAGAGAGGGTGCAAAGTTATGCTACCCTGATTTTTTTCAGATTTTTTAGAGCCCGGGAAGTAATTTTAAAAAATTATTGAAAGTTATTTTTGTGACGTCACGAGACGCCGCTCCTTAAGAAAAAGATAGGACTTAACGCCGCGTGACGTCACAAAAAGGACTTTCAATAATTTTTTAAAAATACTTCCCGGGCTCTAAAAAATCTGAAAAAAATCAGGGTAGCATAACTTTTCACCCTCTATCCATTTCTGCAATAAAAAAAATTGAGGTCAATACTCCATTGATTATTCCGAGGCTGAGTGTGGCACAGTGTATTGACCGGTTCGCTATATCACCTAAGTCAAGCAACGTCGAGCGTGGTTGGTACTTGGATAAGTGATCGTTTCAAGTAAAAATTACGTACATTGCTCCCCTCTCTTTATTCTATCTCACTTTCCACCCAGTGCAGTGAAGCGCTTAACTGCATGTGTGTGGTTCCTCCTCAGGCTTTGGCCATCACTTTGCTTCATTGATAAAAAAAGTAGCTCAGGTGTCCTGACTTAAGTTTTCCAGGTTCCCTCAGTTTCAACTCAGTGATTGCTAATACGCGTAACAGCTAAGCGTTACGTCATCGTGCTTGCATGATCACCATATTCACCATTTTTTCCCTCTTTTATCCCTACCTATCCCCACCTCAAGATCATAAAAAAAAATGTTGAGTTGACTCAGAAGCCACAGATCCCAATTTAAAACAATGCAATTCTTAAACGTTCTTAAATGCTGAATAGCAGCAAAAAAAAAAAAAAAAAAAAATGTAATTTCCCACTCTGCTTGAATCTATCCGTTCACAAAGAGAAGCGTCCAGAGGCTTCACTTTCTCTGTACTTTCAATAATGTTTTAAAAATACTTCCCGGACTCTTAAAAAATCTGAAAAAATTTCATAAAAGCATAATGTTATGTATATTTTCAAGTTATGATATAAAATATGCAACCATTATTGTCTATTACGGTGAGACTCATTGGTATCATATATTTATTTATAGTTTATACATATTATATTGTTGGATATATTTATTAAGCACTAATACTATAACACCTATTTATTTATTTATTTATTTATTTATTTATTTATTTATTTATTTATTTATTTATTTATTTATTTATTTATTTATTTATTTATTTATTTATTTATTTATTTATTTATTTATTTATTTATTTATTTATTTATTTATTTATTTATTTATTTATTTATTTATTTGATTTTTTAAAAATGTAAATCAAAGCCGCATGCACACACGGCACTCGCACAAAAAATTAATACCACGAGGGACGTTGCTTTCTAATAGTTATATCGCCTGCCTTCCTGCCTATTTGATGCAATTTTTTCATTGAATAAATAAAGTGTAGAATTGAGTATCATATTGCATGATTTTTTTATTCCATATTTGAATGAAGCATAAAATAAGTAATTTGTTCTAGCTTATTTTTTCTCATATATGTCTGAGTTGAGAATTATTCTTAAAAAATCGAGGGAAAACTAATTTCAATACTCACAATAGACAGTATATACTATGATATATTTGCCATCATGAAATTTTAAAGCGAATTAAGATAAAATCAGAGTAAAAACTAATATGCATGGCAGTATGTATGTGTATGTTGCCCCCGAACTCGCAAAAGTAACGAATGGCTCTCTAATGGAGTATCGACCTCATTTTTTTTATTGCAGAAATGGATAAAGGGTGCAAAGTTATGCTACCCTGATTTTTTTCAGATTTTTTAGGGACCGGGAAGTATTGCTAAAAATTTTTGGCGAGGTCGGGTTCGAACCCACGTCCCTTTTGGGCCCTATCTTTTAGTAAGAGAGGCGGCAAGAGGCGGCACTTTTTCTGCACTTTCAATAATTAAAAAAAAAAAAAAAAATCCCGGTCTCAAAATAATCTGAAAATATTCAGAGTATAGCACATTTTTGCACCCTCTATATATTTCTGCAATAAAAAAAAATTGAGGTCGGTACTCCATTATGTGGAATATTATAATTTTACGCTTTGAAAGATGTTCCCGTTGAATGAAGTTACATATTGAACTCTAACTAATATACTTACTAATTATTCTCATATATTAAAATTTTCTTTGTTATATAACATAAATATAATAAATAAATAATTTAATATTAAATGTTGTAAATATAATATTAAAATTGTGAAATTCAAATTCTTAATTAAAAAAAAATCAATTCATTTTGCATGGAAGTTATGAAATAATAAATATTATAAGGGCCTTAATTACTAGCCTCTAAACTGAGTCATGTTTATATAAATATTCTGATGTAGAATGTATTTTACTCATTATACTATCTAAATATAGCAATAACTTAAGTATTATACATCTAGTATATTATCTGCATGGTCACACGTCACATATAAGGAGATAACATGTAAGTAATTTATTTTCTATATATTATTCATCTTCATTGCTATATTTATTCACTTTTTTCAATAAATTAATTATTAAATTATAAACAAAGAACTCGTCATTTCTGCATATATAAACATATGAACACGTGTGTTTGTGTTTATTTAAGCTGTCTAATAATCAAGTCTAAAAATTAAAATTAATATGTAATTAATAGACAAGCAGCCATGTTCATATTGTATGCATTATACATACCTTTTTCACGTGAAATAAGTGGTTTTTAATCTTATTAAAATGTTCAATTAGTAGGCAACCCACAAATTAATGTTCCATGTCATCCACTTTAGGTTGCTAGTAGTTCAGGCCACTTGGCGCCCGCAAGATGCACTGCACGCTCACTTGCAAGAACAACTGATGTTGGTGGGTATACTGCGATACTTGGCGAGTGCAGAATTTAAGTGAAGTTATCAAGGGGTGCTGCGGATAGCTTGAAGGAAGTCGTGTTAATAAGAACACAATGCCCACAAAGTTGCTCCTCAAGTTTTTCAGCTCCATATTCACCCGCCTGGCATGCAGTACGCCAGCCAGCTAGTCGTCTTAATAAACTAACTAGACCCTGATTTGCTGTTTCGTCACAAGCACTGATAAAAGCTCTCAGAGAAACTCCTACCTCATTTTATGACTTTGTATGCATTGGATAAAACATTTTATGATATCTAAACAAAATGCAAATTTATATACTAAAAAAAAAAAAAAAAACATTTGTATAGTCATGTACGTAAAACGTAAAGGTTATTTAATATGTAAAGAAGTATATAATTATATTTATGGGGATGAGTTGAATATTGCAATATTGCATGTTAGTAATAATGCTTGATAATATAGTAAATTATTGAAATTACCACTTACCATTCATAAATCTGTAAAAATCATAAAAAAAAATGCGCCTTGGAAAAAAATACACTAAACTTTAAATTTTCTGACAATATTTTTGATTAAATTTATACTCTGATCAATATTGTACGAGAAGTGTTTGTCATACGATACATTGTAGATTTTTTATCATTCAAAAAAGTTTAATTGTTTATTTTGATAGCATGATCTTTAAAAATTTACAGGATTGTGCATGTAATGTCAGGATTGAGTGATTGAGCGCCCGCTCGAGCTAATTGAGCTAACAATTTTTTTAGAAAATGTGTCAATAAACAAAGATCAGATGGATCAATTTATAACTGTGGGAAAAAATTGTTCAATGAACTACCAGATAATATAAAAATATGTCATAATAAAAAAATGTTTAAAAGGCTATGTATTATATATGTGAAGGAAAGATTTCCCTATAGCAGTTAATTATATATTCATTGTGTAAGTAATTATTTGTAAAACTATCTTATATGTTAATTGGTATTTTGCTATTTCTGTTTTAATATATTGGTTTGTTCTGTAGGCATAAAAAATTATGAAACAAATTTTTATGTGATATTGTAAAATCAATTAATTAATATGTAACCAACTATTATGAATTTAAATAGCGAAAGCTAAAATAAAGATTATTTCATTAAAAAAAAAAAAATTGTTTTTTTATGTGTGCACAATTGACATCATCCATCATGGCTTGATTGAAAAGTTTATAACCAACTTATATTGTGTATATACAATCGAAAAGCAATAAAAATATATCTTATGAATGGACAATTTGCATGACATTTTTTTATTGCAGAAATGGATAGAGGGTGCAAAGTTATGCTACTCTGAATTTTTTCAGACTTTTTAGAGACCGGGAACTATTTTTAAACCATTATTGAAGGTCGATTTTATGACGTCGTCACGAGGAGTCTGTCCTTAAGAAAAGGATAGGCGCTGAACGCCCGTGACGTCATAAAACTGACTTTCAATAATTTTTTAAAAATAGTTCCCAATCTCAAAAAAATCTGAAAAAAAAATTCAGAGTAGCATAATTTGGTACCCTCTATCCATTTCTGTAATAAAAAAATGTCATGCAAATTGTCTATTGTTGTTATTATTATTATAATATATATATATATATATATATATATATATATATATATATATATATATATATATATATATAAATTATAATATATTTTGGTGTGCCTAATAACACATTTTGGAGTCTATAATATAATTATAATATTATTTATATAATAAATAAAAATCAAACAAAAACTGAAAGGGTATTATTATATGTTATTATTAATACAGACCAAATTTTTTTACATATTGGTTACAAAATTGATTATAATAATTATATTTATATATGTACATATATAGCCATATATAACATTAGAAACGAACTGATAACCCGGTCATGATATACATATTTCAAATGTTTGATTATTTATTTTTCTTCAGAGTCAAACAATGCTGATCGAGAGCTCAATTGACGTCATAAAGACAGGTATGGACATCTGGTGGATTTTACCTGGGTGATTCTAAAAGTGTCATTGTTTTGATATCTGAGCTTTGCTACTGGCTAAAGTACACGTGTAGTTGAGTCATACTGATTCTATAGAGGCTGTTTTCAATGCCATCTATTGGTACTTTATGAGGTCAATAACTTTTAGTTTTTAATTGGTGACCGTTAATTCTAATTAAATTTCTTTCTTGCTCCATCTCTGGGCTTAATTAATTAATTAATTAATTAATTAATTAATTAATTAATTAATTAATATAAATTTAATTACCTTAATTGCGTCACAGCGGTCACACACGCAATCATGCATATAATATATGTAAGCAGCACACATAAAATAAGTTCATAAATATATACTTACAATGCGATTCTGTCATGACTGTTAACAATGATTTACTTGTTTATTTCACCTTGATGATTTACACTGAAAATTTACACTAAAAATATAATGTGTAGAGATAACAATTTGTGAATCTATTTGTATTATCGAGTGAATAAATAAATGAATGAATGAATGAATGAATGAATGAATGAATGAATGAATGAATGAGTAAATAATAAATAAATAAATAAATAAATAAATAAATAAATAAATAAATAAATAAATAAATAAATAAATAAATAAATAAATAAATAAATTAATTAATAAAACCTCAAATATAATATATTTTTTGTATTTAGCTTTTATTCAGTTTCACAATGGAAAGCGAAATGAAAATTTATTTAATACCCACTTACACACGTGTTGCGTCTCAGTTCAGTCTTGCAAAGACTGAACCAATATTAGAGTTGATTTATAATTATGACCTTGTACAAAAATATTAATGATTTATAAGGGGCACACAATTAAATGCCATTTTTGAGGTACATGCATATATAATTATTATTTCTTGCAAATATTTTGAACAGGCAGATTTAGCACGTGCTTAAATTAGGTCTATAATATATAAAGGTCAACAATCTGTATAATATTCCCGAGAAGTGAAATATATATATTATATATATAGCGAAACGTACGTGTGAAGCCTACTATGCATGCACCGCTATAGTGTGAATCAAGGGAAAGGGAAAATTACCTGCATGATTTTTTTTTATTACATATTTGCACAGAGGATCTCAAGTACCGTTATATATGAGTCTGCTATATATATAATAGTTAAAAAATTAAACATATGCTTTTTGCGCAACATTGTCTTTACTTAATTCCCATGGCCATCACCGCTTTACGGCGCTGCATGAGAGGCCACTTTTCATGTGCTGAGGTTATTTTTGGGCTTTATTAGGCCCTATTGAAAATTTCTTATTATCTTATTAAAAAATCTTATAAGAAATTCAGTGTTTTAATAACTTATTAGATTGCTTATAAGATGAATGAATCTTATTGGATTTTTTCACATCTTATAAGAAAAATTCTAATAAGATGTATATCTTATAAGATATTAGATTTTTTTATAAGATTAATTTCTTATAAGATATCTAATTGGAACTTTTTTAATAAGATTTATTTTCTAATAAGATCGCATTAGAAAAATTCTTATAAGATTGCCATGTTTAATTTTAATCTGCATGCTTACATGTATATATATATATATAAAAGCATTTAAACATTAGTTGTTTTTAATCTCATAAACAATAATTAATAGTTGTCAGCTTACAATAATTAATATGCAAATTGCTTTTATGTTTGTTAGAGTTGAAACATTGAAGTAATTCTAAGACCACAAAATTTACAGCTTAATTATTAATAAAATCTACCTCTCATGGGAGGAAATACACATATATCTATAATTTATCCATGATCTTCCTATACTCATTATCAATAATACGACTAGTGTCACAATGGGTATATAGCGTCTTGGGCTTCTAAACGAATTAAGGATCATGAGTTCAAATTTTACCACAGGCAAGTTTTAAAAAAAAAAATTTTTTGGCTTTTTCCTTCCTTGAAAATTATATTTTAATGATTAAAACGAATTTCAGGGGGTAATTTAATTACTGTAATTATCATGAATTGCAATTTAATTATAATTGCCTGCTTATTAATATATAAGACCCGGTAAAAAAAATCTAATAAGATCTTATAAAAAAATCTTATACACATCCCATTGCCAAATTACTATAATTTCTTGCTTATAAGATTTTTTAATTAATAAGAAATTTCTAATAAGGGGGGCCAAAAATTGGAGAGATCATCAGTCTTGGATCGCGCTAACTCAGCTTTATGCGCCAATCCGACCCTGCAGAACAGGGTAATTTTATTATATTGGATGAAACGTATATATATGTATAATATAAATTTTAAGAAATTCTTGTTTCCTTGGAATATTTATTTTTAAATTAACTTCATATTTAAAATAAGGCGCAGAATAAAATTCATTTAATATTAACCATGCAAGCATTCAATTATATAATTGGCTAAACATTGCCATGCCATGCCATGCCATATATATATATATATATATATATATTATATATAATAATACGATATATATATGCACGAATCAAAATAATTAATTGTCACAATATTACTGCGCATGCATGGCAATATTTAGCCAATTATATAATTTAATGCTTGGTTAATATTAAATAAATTGTATTCTGTGCCTTAAATTTTAAATATGTAGGTAATTTTAGAAATAAATATTCCAATTAAAAGGAAAAAAGAATTTCTTTAAATTTATAAAATATATATCATATAACAAAAAAATTAGAGGTTTATAAATCATACAAAATTTATATATTATAGACTGGAAAAGAAATGTTTTTTTTTTTTTTCCTGTGTTACAAATTCTCATGCAAGTGATAAATTTTCGGCGGGATGAATTTCAGCTCCTTCAGCCTCCCCCTAAGTCAAAAATGAAATTATTGTAATTTTGATTATGTCATTGAAACAGTTGACTTATTTTTTTACCCTAGAAATAACTTTTTTTAAAGTATATACAAATTAAAAAATATTTTTAATTAAGGTTTTTACTGTAATGTCTATATAAGAATGATGACAGAATAACATAATAATAATATAATTTATTATTATCCTTACCTGAAAATGATTAATTGATTTAATTGCATGGTCTATATATAACATTACAATTATTATTTATTGGCTTAATTAATGGTACGATTGTAATTGTCAAAGAAATAAAAATATAGGGGTACAACAATGCCTCAAGGGCACAGATAGCTACCCAGTTTAATATTCATGTGTCTTTTTCCAATGCTATTTGAACTTGGCAGCCTAGTTCATGATCCCCTTGTGGCTGCATGGTCTCAAATGGGACATACAGTTGAACCAAGATGAATTTACATGTAAATTTTGAGAGGGAACTGTAACTAAATGGGAGTCCCACTTAGTTCAACTGTGAATGGTAACTGTGCCCAACTGCGCCCTACTGTTCCTTTTAGTCAGGGAAAACAAAAATGATTATAACTTTTAAAATAAACTCTTTATTCCACCCCAGTACATATAGACTACATTACAGAGAATTAAAAACAACTGTATCAATGGTTATAATAAACATTGTGATGATAAGTATATATGTTTTGCAGAAATATAATTATAAAAGTGTAGAAAATAATAGTAAACAATGAATATAGCTTTTTTTACCAGATAGCAATCACAATGATCATAACAAATTATTTTTTGGTCTTTTCTTCAATTTCATGTACTTTCCCACCATCAGGGTTTCTGCGCCAAATGCTGTAGGCCAAAGCTGTTGCATAAGACAACCATGCCAAGTAAGGCACCATGATGAGGCCAGCAGTTTCATTGACCTCTCCCATCGTCACTGCGCTGGCGCCTGCTACTCCCAGCATGGCAAGAATTTCCCAGAAGCCCTGAACAAAGATGAAACAAAATATAAACCAATGAACAAAGGTGACTAGACATTCAGATGAAAACTCTTGCAGTTTGGCAAAAGGAACACATAAAGTGAGTGAAAGGCAGCTTTGTGTCATTTGCCTAGTGGTAAAAGTGGTTACGTATTTTTGCCGGAACGCAAGGCAAGTACGGATAGGGACAGACATCGGGGGGTCTGGGGGGCGGAGCCCCCCAGTCGTTTTTTTTTAAAAGGGGCGTGGCAGTTTCTGTTTTTTTTTTTACAATTAAATTACATATTTGGTACAATTGAATCATGAAATTGCAGTTGAGAATTTGATAAAAATATCTGCAGCTTAAAAATGTTATGAATTGATGTTTTATGCGCAACAATATCTCGTCGATTGAAAACTATAAAGCTATAAAAAGTATTAACAAATAGAAGATGAAATTTGAATGCTACGGCCTGCATGCTTTTATTTATTTTTTCTTATTGCAATGCATACTTGAATACAAGACCTCGAGTTAATTTTGTAATGTAAAATCCATTCAGTTTGTCACGAAACAGAAAATAATTTCCCCAACTTGTTTCTTCCCCAAACTTGTTTTCGTTAAAATCTTATGTAAATTTAAATTACTGTACTTGAATTTTCAAAAATAGATTTTGGGATATATTTTTTTTTATTCTTTAATCGATTGATATAAGTCCAAAAATTATAAAAATTAAGGCTGGTGCTCAAGGAGCCTCAGTTGCTAGCTATATATTATGGACACGTCTCTAGCATTTTGAAAGGTATTAAAAAATTAATTTATAATAGTTTTTTGTACGGAGAGGACAAAACACGCATGCAACAAAACTTTATTTTAATGATAAAAGCTCGATCATCATCATTTTTTTTTTTTTTTTTTTTTTTTTAAATTTTTAATTTTTTAGTTCTTATTGGATTTATTGACGTTAGTCATTGCAAAATAATACGCCAATATTTATTTATACGCCATTTTATATGCAAATTTTTTAAGTTCCCTCTAGCATACATTGTAAAAAGTAATAATGAATAAGAAGAACAAGAAAAAAAAAGAAAGGAAATGACTTTGATTATACAAGAGCTTTCTGAATTTGGTGCATGTATTAATTCTTTACACATGATGTGTATGCATTTTATCGTTATAATAAGAAGATGAAAGAACATGAAATTTAATGCGAGCGAAGCGAGCAATTTCTTCTCAAAATAATAGATTTTTTTTAATGTTTTATGACAAAATGTTGACTTATTTTTATATTTTAAGAATAAAATACAACTTTCTTGCAATTCGATCCACCCTCAGGGGCGGATCCAGCCCGCGGCTCTGGGGGGGGGGGGGGCGGTGCCCTATCCCGCAATGTTAAATTTTGGAGTGGTAGGGGGGCGACAGGTGGTGGGTGGTAATACTTTCAATGTATTTTGGGACCTTTTTTTTTTGGGGGGGGGGGGGGGGCGATCGCCCCCATCGCCCCCCCCCCCCCCCCTTGGATCCGCGCCTGTCCACCCTTCCAGGTGGAACTGCGTTCCACCTAATTTTTTAATACCGGAACGGCGTTCCGAACCGTTCCGCCGCACTTTTATCACTACATTTGCCACATATTTATAAGTTAGTTTGAGCAACCACGGTAAACGCTGTTAGTCAAAATTGCTGTGGCATAATGAATTGTTGTGGCATAATCTACAGTATAGATATATTACTAGATATCATAAATATATATTAATAGAGTAATATTGTATTTTACTTACCCATTTTGTGCTATGAAATCCAAAAAATATAGGAGTCCATGCCCAGTTCAGAGCTAGCTGACTTCCAAAGAGAAAAAGAGGCAAGCGAGCAGATCCTAAAAAAAAAAACAAAAAAAACTAGGTATATCATATGTATATTTGAAGAGAAAATATGGCAGTAAGAAAGCATAAATTAATTAAGCGAATAATAGGGTCCCTTGTCCAGAATACTTTTAGCTGTCTGCCTCCATGATCATGCTTGTGCATTTTTTTTATTATTATTATTTATCAGCAGAGAGCTTATTTTTGCATAAAAATAATAAAGACAAATAGTTCACTATTTCGGATGAGGAATGATGTATCGTCATATGGAATAATGAGCTCTCTTTCCACCAAAATCTCATTGCAATAATGAGCTATCTGCTATTTCAAGTCAGCGGAACACGGTGACAATGAACTTTATGTTATACTTTTATTTTTATGTTATTCTACAATGTTAGCTTACTACAGCATATTCTGCTATTAGTGTAAGCATTCAAACTTAACAACAGTATTAACTACAGTGGGATCCTAGGATAGGAAAGGAGGCGGCTGTGGCCTTGTGTTAGGAACTACCCCAGCATTTGCCTCGGAGTGATGATGGGAAACCACAGAAAACCATCATCAAGGTAGACGGCACCAGTTAGCACCTCCCGATACAGTGTTTGACTTGCAAGCTGCAGCCACCTGGCGAGCGCACTCAGGATCACTCATAAACTGGCAGGCAGTCGGGAGCGAACGCAAGCTCTGGAGATGATCCAGATTACAAGTACGACACTTAACCAATCGTGACACACTGTTCGGTTACAAAAACTTATTATTTATTTATTTACAACTCATAATTGTGCTTACCTGAAACAACAGATAGCTCATTATTCCAGACAAGAGATGATAAACTCAAGTGGAGACAATCATAGTGGACAACTTACTTAATTAATATGTTTTTTTTTTTTTATTTTTATTTTTTTTTTTTGCATGATATAAATGAATTTAATACAGCAAACAAAGTTAAGTTGTTCTAAAATTTGCCAGATTTTTCTAAGACCAGGGAAGTATTTTCTCACAAAAACATATTGAAACTGTAATTATAATTTAGTTAGCAACAGTTTAAGCAAAAAATTAAAATCTAAGATTTTACTTCTTTGGTTTAAGTATTGAAGAATAAATTGGTCCGTCATAAGGAACAAAAATTGATTTTACTTTCAGCTAGGACTTGGAAAATGTTGAAAAAGATGTATGGAATAAAAATATGTCATGAAAGTAGTCCAGTGTGCTGAAATTATATGTCAAATAATAGCATTCACAAACCTTCAAATCCTCCTCCATCTCTCCACACCAAATAAGAAGCATATCCCATTCCTGAATAGAGAGCAGTCCAAACAGGTCCAAACACGTAGCTTGGTGGAGTCCATGAAGGCTTGTCTAAATGCTGCAAAGCAAGTAAAATTATTATTTTGTCTTGTGACTACATGCCTTAAAGAGACACGGGATAATAAAGTCATGAATGCATAAAAAGTTTCTGTAACATATTTAATATATGTGAGAAATTAGTAAATTTCCTTTTTCGGACCATCCCCTGAATTAATAAAATTTAAATAAATCTAGAGAGCCGCAGGGCAATTGCACCTGTAGGCAACATCGCATTGCATGATTGTGAGTACGGTTGGGTGGGAGGAGGGGGGAGTTAGTTTTGTGGAGAAGAGGCAGCTGCGTTGCCATTCCTGATGTCATGCAGCAATCCATGCTTCAGTTACTCGCGACCCGCTTACCCTGGGGCACTCATTGCCACCGTGTGGCATGTATTCATACTCAGTTGGTGGGTAACGTTTGATTAAAAATACTTATTTGTAGGGTCCCCTGTCCCTTTACCCCCCGTATGGGTTGTTGCTTCTGCCTATGTGGGCCGTCCTTTTTTCTCGACCGTTGGGTCGTTGAAGCCCAGCCCGTGCCTGATTGGTTCTAATACAGACAAGTCCTTGTTGTGGATACATTTTATTGATATAGATGATATACTGTAGTATTAGCCAAGGACGCTATAGATATAAGGCTGCCCCCTCAAGGGCAGCGTGGAACTAGTAAATGCAGATGACGATCGCTCTGTTGGAGTCAAAAAGGTGTGTTCGTAAACCGTAGTGTAACTCCGAGCAGGGTTTACAATTTACGAACACACTTTTTTGGCTCCAAAAGAGCGATCATCATCTGCTGTCACTCATTCCTCGCTAGGCCGTGTAGGGGCAGCAGCTCCGTGTCTCCACCTTCCAGCCATCTTGGTATTAGCTAGACTATCAAAAAAGTAGACTACGGTAAATGCAATGCAGCAGCTCTAATTAATGTATGATATACGTATATAACAAATCAACATAATAAAATATAATTATGCATTGCATACTGTATAATATATAACTAAAATATGCATATCTGCAAAATTAAGTTGCTTGGGGTCCAAGTTTACAAATTGTACTGTACACTGGAGGCCAAGCTATCCTTCTCATCAAACGATGCCGCGAGCCAATGGAAATTGTGCGACATTGCAATTTTAGTGTAGCACCTGCAGCCGAACAATAGCGATGCTGCACTATTTGGCAATGTTGCATGATTTTAAGCTACTTTATTGGCTGGCGGCACTCGTGTTTGATGTGAGGTATAATATATAGCTTGGCCCCCATGCAGTTAGTGTACAAATAAACTGTCTGAATTTTAAGATGTAAATATGCATACTAACCTTGTACCAACGTGGAATATTTCTAGCTGTAATAGAACCACCGACAAATCCCCCAAGATTTGGCAGGATTGTAGCCCCAATAGCTTGCCACACAATAGGCATGTTGATTCAATTATCTATGAAAAAGAGATAACAAACATACAGTATAATGCATTTATACACACGGTAACTGCATGACATAACTGCAGTATGACGTTAAGTGCAGTGGGGGAAAAGAAAAATACATCTAATGATTTAAGAGAGGTAATTTATCGTTGATACTTTTCTGATAAGTTTAAATTATTACATTTATAAGCTTCTACTTACGTGTACAGGATGTGATTATTGCACTTTTTGCACTCAATCTTTTTGGGGAGTGGTGGTGGTTCTAACGTATCCGGCGTATCCGCTATTTAAACATGACGACATAAGTCATCGTAAGTCATGAGACTTTTGTTTACATTCTACCTTATCAAGTACCTCAATAGATGGCATTGCCTACGCTGTTTTCATTTTCGCTGCATTTTTATACAACTTGAGACATGTCATATGGTGATGGTGGTGAGTGGTGAACTTTCAAGAAGACACAGCTAGTTTGCTATTGTCACAGACGGTATTGTACTCTATAATAGCCATCGTAGCCATCATGCTTTAACAAGAGAGATTTCGTGTTTATAATTTATAACAGCTCAAGAAATCGCCCAAGAAATCTTAAGTTAAAGTATTGAGAAATTTGCTGATACTATTTCGAGGCCACTCTTTCATCAAGCAAAATGCCGAAGGAACGTAGTAGCTTGAAGACCATGAAGACGAACTTTTCGTTCAATGCGTATTTACGCAACAGAGAGCTCGGGAAAAAGCATGCTCTTGGATTCAACGATTCTTTTTCCAGAGGCATTTATTCTTCCTTAATGCCGAGTCCCTTGTTGGATCACAAAGATGATGTGAATGGCACCACGCATGGCGGTGTCTTTAACCTGGAGTTCTCTCCTGACGGGTACATACGAGTTTTTACTGTTTTTAGGGTAATTTTTAAAGGTTTTAAAGTCTATATCTTCTTGCTTAAGAATCGTAAAATATGATCTATGTATGGACTAATGAGAATTAGTGATGATCTAATGGTCTTTTGGTGTAATGATAAGCTAATATCTCCTAGATTCTACAGGTTACATGAGGTCAGTTGGACATTTATTATATATCATACATTAGACGGTATGCATACTGTACCTACGTATTGGTTATGATAAAATGCATACCGGTATCATAAATTTTTCAAACTTGGCAGTTAAAAGGGGAGTCTGCCTGTATGCATATGCATACTTCGAGTTATGTATATAGGCAAGGAACAAATATGAAATATGAAATTGACCAACAAAAACTTTTTAGAAACAATTTTTCGGAATTTGTGATGTCTGTCAAAATGGCTCCATTTCTGTCAAACTAGTATGCATCGTATCATGCATAAAATAATTATATAATGTGGCTCCTTTGGCGCCATATTTATAATATAAACTTAAAATATTAATTCTGCTACGGCAGAGATGTAAAAAAACATTTTTTATTTCGGACGTTTTAATTAGACATGACATTTAAAACGTTTTTTTTTTTTTTTTTTTTTTTTTCGAAACGTTTTTATCGGAAAATGAAAAATAAGTTAAAGTTTTTTCACATTACGATCCAAGTTTTAAAAAGTAGTAAAAAAATTCTAAGTGTTTTTAAGATGAAGATTTTGAGTCTATTCTAGAAACCACTTTGTCGCATATAGTTGTATCATGCGACTTTGTCGTGTGTATTTTTCAATTCTGAGCATTTTATTTTTTCACAACATTTTTTGGTGAAAATAATATATGTTTTCATTTCTTTTAAGCTGACGATTAAAGTAGAGTGAGCGATTTAATTTTTTGAATATTTTATTTTCTAAAAATAGTTGAACTCGCCCTCTATTGAGATATGAAAACCAAAAAATTCCATCTTAATTAAATAGCTTCACCACAAAAAATTCTTTAATTTGGTATTTCGGAGGCCTTTAAAATTTAAAATGTTCTTCTCTACACCCCCTATCAGTAGCTAAAATATCAGGTATACAAATTCAATCTAGTTTTTGAGCTATGTATTTTTAAAGTTAACTAATTTAACATGGGATTTCCATTTCTCCATGTTAAAGTAGTCATCTTTAAAAATTCACAACTCAAAAACTAGATCGAATTTGCCATAGCCCTCTGGTGGAAGGCCAGGACCAGCAGGGGCGATCGTCAACTGTCAAGATATTAGCCGTCTGAAATTTAAAAAATAACACGCAAAGTAATGGGGAGGAAATATTTTTTTAAAAATATTTACCTGATATTATTGAAGGTATCTTGTAGTGCGATACTACTTTAATGTAGTCTCCTGCGTGCTGATTATTTTATTTAGTTGATAAATATTATACTACCTGAGAAATATTACGGTAAAGTCAGGGCGGGAACTTGGGTTTATCTTCGAAGCTTTGGATATGTATCATGACGTCACGGAATAATGAAAATACAAAAAAGTACTTGCATCAACTTTCATACATTATTTTCGATGTAGTAAATAACTTTACTTAATATACAAAGTAAAGAAATTGCAATTAAGTACAGTGAAAGTCACTCGCTATGAAGAAAGGCTTTCAATGTTTATATGACGTCATCGCCAGTAAACTGACTTTTTCCTTCGCGGCTTCGCGCATGCGCAGATGTAACAGAAGTCGGGTTCATAAAAGATTAATTGGAGTGTATTAATATTGGTTTTGCGTGAAAAAGGTTGTTACGCAAGATTAGACTATATTAGAGTTAAACTAGTTTCATTTTCAGAACTCTAGCACACAGCGCAATTGTCGTAAACCGCGACCAAAGTGAAGTCCTCCCATTTGATTACACGCAAACCTGCTGCTCAGTAGGACGGCTATTGAAAAGTGGGCGCGGTCAGGTCTTGGCCTTCCACCAGAGGGCTATGAATTTGCATACCTGATATTTTAGCTACTGATAGGGGGTGTAGAGGAGAACATTTTAAATTTTTTTCAGAATTTTTGTGTGAGGGATTTTTTTTTAACAATGGTGGCGTTACCTTACCCTTAACATGCATCCTTATGGAACAGAAAACAGCTTTTTACTCCAACTTCGTCTGAACTATGGTACCAATTAAAAAATACGTACAGTACGTAATCTATGACGAATTCTTTAATGGATTTTCAAATATATAATTATATTTTTTTTAAGGAGCCGTTTTTCCGGGAAAAAATCTTGAAAATCCTTATGGGAATTAGCCCGCAAAAAATTTCAATATTTTTGTTCGGAAAAACTGCTCTGTAAAAAAAAAATATTTCATTTGAAAATCCATTAAAGAATTCATCATAGATTACGTACGTATATTTTAATTGGTACCATAGTTCAGACGAAGTTGGAGTAAAAAGTTGTTTTCTGTTCCATAAGGATGCGTGTTAAAGACCTCCGAAACACCAACTTTTGGAACCAACCACTCTTGGCATTTGCATCACACTCTCTCCTTGTAAATTTCCATTCTGTCACTCACCAGCGTCCATCTGCCAGCTTTTCCTGTTACCCATCTTGCTGCTCTTCTCTGTACCTTTTCTAGCTCCTTTCCTTTCTCCCTGTATGGGCCCCACACGTTACATCTGTATTCCAGCATTGGTCGAATGAGCGTTTTTATAGGCTTTTTCCCAAACTCCCGTTCCTTTCATCATTCAATGAAAACTAAAAAATTCTATCTTTTATAGTTACTTCAGAAAAAAAATCTCACTTTCAAATTTTCTGATTGGTTGAGAGCTTTTTCGTTTTAGTTTCTGAAAAATTCTGAACACTACTGTACTTAAGAAAGAAACCAAACAACAGTACTAGCATCATTCAATACCGGTAGTGAAACTAGTCGTTTCACTTGGCCGCAGAACGAGGTGTTCCATATAATAATGCAAAGAATGTACCATGTTTAGCCCTTGCTTTAGCACCGTGTTAAGTACTCAATTTAACCCGGGGTGAAAATTGAGTCTTAAGTGGGACTTTTGGCTTTTGAATGTCCCCATAACTTTTGGCTTTTGAATGTCCCCATATTATGTCACAAACTATAGAAAGAACAGGATGAAACAATAATACTGAATCTACTGGATGATCTGCCGGCAACTGTTACATTATTATTGACGGCAAAAATTTTACAATTTTATATTTGTTCAATTACAGTCGAATGCAATGAAGTTTCATCTCAACATGCTTTTTAATGAAATGGTCCATTGATCAAGACACTTACATCACAACCAATACTCTTTATTGTTATATTAAAATTAAAATCAAAGTTGAGCTATATTGGGTGTATATAAATTTTTGTCATAACAGATTCCTATAACATTTACAGTAATTACTTTATATTTAATATTTACCACTAATGGACAATCTGCATGATAATTTTTTATTGCAGAAATGAATAAAGAGTACCAAATTATGCTACTCTGAATTTTTTCAGATTTTTTTGAGTTCTGGTATATACTATTTTTAAATAATTATTGAAAATTCTGTAAATTAAGTTGGCACCCCTGAATCCTTAGTAAAAAGGGTAGGGACTAAACACCTATTGATGCTTCCAGGGGGCGTGGCCGCACTTTCAATAATTATTTAAAAATAGTTGATAGTTCTGGGTTTTAAAAAAATCTGAAAAAATTTAGAGTAGCATAATATGCTACAGTAACTTCTATTCATTTCTGCAATGAAAAATTTTCATGCAGGTTGTCCAGTATGAAACAATAGTTGAAGATTATTCTAACTGCTGCACCTTTGTCTTCCTCAAGGTCTCTCCTCGTGGCCGCCTGCGAAAAAAAGACCATCCTCATGTTTGACCCTCTCAATAGGAAGCAGTTGGAGTGTATTGATAATGCCCACATGGACTGTGTCAACTGCGTAAGGTAAGATACAGTATTCAATGTTGAAGATACTAATCATATTATTTTTATCTTACAGCTCCTATGGAATTACATATAAATTGTTTCAGGTTCCTGGACAGCCGTGTGTTTGCAACATGCAGTGATGACAGCACTGTTGCTTTGTGGGACGCCCGCAATCTGAAATCACGCATTCGTTCCCTTCAAGGACACTCCAATTGGGTGAAAAATATTGAGTTTTCACCAAGAGAGGGTCTTTTGGTTACTTCTAGTTTCGATGGAAGCATTTACACATGGGATATGAACAGGTTTGTAACATAAATGTGGTAGTATAAGAAAGCTTTAACTGATATCAACCCAATCAGTAACTAGTGAGAAAAAATTTTATCTCCAATGATTTTACAGGTTATATCTTTTTTTTTTCTTCTTCTTTTTATTGAATTATTATAATATTCTTTGGCCAAAGTTTTTAAATATTTTGAAGTTTATTATTAATAAAGTATAATTTCAACCACATTTAAATTGGTTAGTAAATAATAGAGGAGAAGAGATACCCCTATGGAATCATTGTTTATCGAAAGATCAAGAATGTCACAAACAGAGGCGGACAACCGTCATGCAGGTGGATTTGTGCACAAGTACTAAAAAGTTTGATGTATCTCTCCTACTAAAGCTTTAAAAAAAATCAACTTCGGCATATGCCAATGCACTCTAGTAGCAGCTAATTAAATCATATCACATCGCTCCTGCTGTCGTTCGATGTGAGCTGGATGGGAGGGGCAGCCATGCAGCCTCCCGGACCTCGTTCTTGTGTCAGCTTGATATTGTAGAAAACAAAAACCAAATAGGAAAGTTAGCTATAAACAGTAGTTGATAAATGAATAAAATAAGTAAATAAATGCATTGTCAGCAAATACTATTATTTTTTTTTAAAGTAGAGTGAGCGAAAAATTGATCGATGGTAAAGCTCATTCTCTTGCATGTAAAAAGTTACTTTGGAGCACCATAAATAAGCATCTGAAATCAGTTGAGACCGTCCTTCGTAAAAATTCTGAGCATTTGGGTCTAAAAGTCGATGACTTCGTCCATCTACTCCATGCTAACGCTCGAAAAACGTGGCTTCTTTTTTATTCGAACTTTAATTTCTTTCGCAATCTCCCGTAAAATGTGTTTAAAAAACATTCTAAGATAGAACATATTATGGTGAATCAGAAAGTGTCATAACCTTTATTAGCCCTTCATAAAAATTTTGAGAAAATTCTGATACAATACCAAAATCCGAGGCAAATTTTCATTTCAAATGTTGCGGTCTACGGGTTAACAGCTGACTGGATCAACGGGATCAACAACACTATATAACTTCAGCAGATGCTCGTATTGCGCAGCTTGCATAAATTTCTACTGCGCAGCTTTTGAGGAGCCGACGTAACTTTTTCGTATGCACATATATAGTGCGTGACGTCATTCCCGTCATGCACTGCGCACTCAACTCGCTGACTCCTCTTTAAATATATCATTATAATTATATATTTATCAAATTATTATTTGTACCATTAAAATTTTATTTAATATGTTATTTTTCCCCTTATGTGATTTGAAACTGACTCCTGTTTATTACTTGATTACAAATTTATATTTTGTAAAAAATACAATACTGTATGTAGTTGCCACGGCTGATTACTCAGAAAAATTGGGCATAACAGTTGCAGTTTTTTTTATATAATTTACTGTGATTATTTTTGTTGCTTCAATCATTATATTACAGTGAAGTTTTAAAGAAATAGAAAGGCAAAGTTGATCATGTCGCTATTTACATTTAACATAAAAACAATACATTCACCATACAGTACTTATCATACATATTTTTAATAAACAAAATCATAATACAATCCTATTAATTCTTTAGTTGGAATGTTCTATAATTCTTTAATCCAAGAATATTTTACAAGTAATCTACCCACAATCCGTCGCAATGTGTGTTATTTTACCTAATACCCTGACGACACTACAGTATACAGTATAATAATAAAAATAGGTGTGGTGGTTGTGTAAAAATAGTGTTGATTCTTTAGTTTTATAATTATAAAGTTTTATGTTAATAATAACTCAGATAAAAAAGAAGAGGAAATCGTAGATAATTTTTTTTCTAATTTTCGTGTGTTAACCATTTTTCTCTATTTTTAATGATATAGAGGTTAGAAATTGACTCCTTGATAGATGTCTGTAATGTCATTAGCCAACGGACAAAGATTGACTTACAGTTAGTGTAGTGATGTCATCGTGACACCACAGAGTCAAATTCCAATCTCTGTATCAATATAAATATCAATATCAAGTATCAATATAAATGAGGGTAAATAATTAGTACATCCAAAAATTAATAGAACTGTATCAGATGAAGTAGAAAAAATTAAAGTATTTTACTTCCTTATTGGGGAAGTGTACTAGAAAAAAAATAATCTTATAAAAAAATTGAGCAGACGGATCTCATTAAACTTATCATAAAATTGTTTGTTTTATGTTTGTATAATGCCCTGTTAATTCGTGGGAATATATTGAAGATTGAAGTGGGAAATCTGGTCTTTCAATGCCCAATAAGAAAAACCTGCAATCATAGGCAACCCTCTTGCGATAAGATGTAGTTTTCCTGTTTATACAAATACATGTGGGTAGCCTCCTGAGGCTATATGGAACAAAGGTAAATGCTTGTGTACGTACAAGAAAATGGTGTCATTATTTGGGTTGTGTATGTATTCTTAGCGGGCATTTTAAAACAAGATTTTTTGCTTTGATCATTAAGAAATTTCTAAAATCAACAAATTATTGTATAAACATAAAACAAATTATGTTGTGTTCAGTTTAATAGGCTTAATAAATTTCAGTATTTTTTGAAAATTAAAACACTTAATGATTCTCACACGTAACTCAATTTGAAAAAAGTTGTATTTTGGGATAATTATATATATATTTTTTTCATAGCTACACTGAGCAAAGCTTCGTCTACAACCGGGTGTTCCGTACCAGTGGACTGATGCGCACCCGTCTCACTCCAGATGCTTCGAAGATGATCATTTGCACCACTGGCGGTTATTTGATCATCATTCATGATCTTGATTTGAAAACTCTGGAGCAAGACCTGGCAGGATTCAAGGTAAAAATGATATTGTAGCACACAGTGGCGGTCAATCAAATTTTCTGCTGTACGGGAGAAAAATTCAATATCGGCCCCGCCCCGTTCCTTGATTAGTCTTTCAATGGAGGGGGGGGGGGAAGATAATTTAAAAAATATACATATGAAATCGATCCTCCATTTATATATTTAGAATAACAGTAAAATCATTGAAGTTGTGCATTAACTGCTACGTCAAATGGAAACAAACATTTTTTCATCTACAGCATTAAGGCTGGTTTAAGCAGACGCAGAAATAAAATTCTTGCATCAAGCGTTTGGCATCAAGATTCCGCCTGGTTCACGCTCGCTCGCTCGCTCGTTTTTTTTTTTTTTTCTTTGTTTCTTCTCCTTACGTCTTCGTAATAATAATTTGGCAGTTATCGGCACTTCTCGGTATCAACGTATCAACAGTCTCGGTTAGTTATTATTTTTTTTTTTCAGCTTTGGAGAGAGCTGAAGACATTTTACAACATTTAATTTCAATATTAAATTAAAACAATTTTTCGTTTTCTTCCGAAATCAACTGAAGATTTGCTTGATTTTCTAGTTTGGGCGCAATTTCATCGTTTTGAAATGCGCACATCTCATTGGTCGGGGGGCGGGGCAGACACAGAAGCAAAAGTTGAGAGTTGGTTAACTTTTGCGTCTTGCGTCTGCTTCCTGCGTTTGGCGTCTGGATGCGTGAACCATGCCATAAGATAATACATACTTTAACTCAAGCGTCTAGCGCAGAAGTTTTTTTTTTTTTTTGCGTCTGTGTAAACCAGCCTTTAGGTATATATTAATTATAAACAGTATAATTTTAGAAATAATAACACTGCAATTCAGCTTTTCTGGATGATATTTTAATAATAATACAATGGTCAAGAATACAATACAAGAATCGTCAGTTAATTGCAATGCTTTTCATGCAAGTAATTTAAATTGTTTACAGAAACCATCATTTGCTGTAGCTTTTGCTGGTTTCATGAGATATCATACCCATAGATTATCCTTTACAATAAAGGCAATGAGGGTACAACGATAAAGAAGCTTTCAAACAAAGCGGGGATGATTTATTGCACTTCAGGTTCTATTTTGCAATGAATCCTTCATTGATGGTTTCAGATGTATTAAGACTCTGCACCACCTTTGCATAGTTCCTATGCTTTTCCATGTTATTTTTTAAGTCAGTTTCTTTCTGAAACTAATAATCATACAACTTTGCTTCATACCTTAAAAAAAACATGAGTTTATTAGCTATGGGCATAAACTCTTATTATTATTTTTTTTTTTTATTTTGTGTCAAATTGATTTTCAGTTTAATTTTTCAAAATTTTAATTTTTAATTCTCAAAATTAAAACGGCAATTAAAATTTAATTTGATACGAAATAAGAGTTTATGCCCATAGCTAATAAACTCATGTTTTTTCTAAAGCATCAAGCAAAGATGTATGATTATTAGTTTCAGAAAGAAACTGATGTAAAAAATAACATGGGAAAGCATAGAAACTATGCAAAGGTGATGCAGAGTCTTAAACCTTTGGCCATCTAAGCTGCTATAGTAGCTTTACTGCTCAATCACCTTGTATATTAATCCACCGATCACTGTTTGAAAGGAATAGCTGTATTTTTTTTAGTATTAAATACAGAACTGTAGTAAAGAATAAAATTGTACTGTAGGATATAATTAAATCAGGAAAACAGATTAAATCATGCAATTTTCTGTAACTAAAAAAATTGTGTAATTCATAAATAATAAATATGGTGCATTGATGAAAATCAGGCGGTGCTATTTTCTAGCTGTAGTCATTGGCTTTGTGGACTGAAAACAGGATCAGCTGTTCCGTAGCCCAGAGGGAAATACCCCCTTTCCCCTCGAGCTGACCGCCACTAGTTGCACAGTACAGTATATAGAACAATTTTTTTTTATTATACTATAATATTTTCTTTCTTGCAGCCAAATATGTACAGACTTATGCAGCTTAGCCACACAGAAATTCCAGTGGCGGCCAGCTTCACTCACCTGTTTTCACGCTCTCGCACAAGGAATCGTGTTGAGTTTGTGGTAGACTTTCCTGTGGGAGATGAAGCTGAAGTTGTGTCATCCCTGCAAGTTCATCCTCAAGGCTGGTGTGTCCTGAGCCGTAACATAAGCAATGATGAGAATTCTGAGGTACTATCTACAATCTAGTCTTATGAATAAGCGAGATAGTAATATTTCTGTTATTTGCAGTGGACGTGTGTCCATGACATCCAGGATGTAGCCGAAGTGGACAGTGACGATGAAGACAGTGAATATGAATATTCCATGAAACTCCAAGATTATCTCACTACAGAGGATGGTGCTAGTGGCTCTGAGGCCGCCTCAGGGGATTGGACTGCTGCACCTGGACCGTCACATCCTGACCTCTCTGACTGGATCGATCGTCAACAGCGTGCTGCTACTAGTACGTTTTAGGATCAAACTGTTTAAAAGTCGTATTCACCACAGTTTGTATCAGTGAAAATAGAAACTGAATTACCTACAATGGTTATACACTCGTTAGATCATCAGTCATCAGGCTCTCATATATAGTATATTATTATGTATTAGTGACCGTGTTTGGTTAAGCTAGAAAGTCATTGACTCAATCAAAATTCATTCAAGTTGTCTCACATTTTATTGATTGGTTGGCATTTTGGGGCAATTGACACATTTTGGTCATGTAAGCTTGTCTAACATTAGCATTAATCAATAATCAAATGATCAAAAAATGTTCAATCATTACTTTCTGTGTTGTTTTAGGTGGTACTGGACCTTTTGGTATGGCGGAATTTGGCTTTTCTCCAAACATTGAGCTCCAGCTGACCACTGCTGATGTTTGGGAGGCAATGGTGGCAGTTCAGGATGCTCGCAACACCAGGCTGGCCCTAGAGAGGCAGCGTGCGGAAGCTGCTGTCGCTGGGGGTTCTTCTGATGATCAAGCTGGTGCATCAGCTCACGATTCTACCCACCGCCATTCCTACGCTGCTGAAAGCTCAGGAAGCTCAGGAGTTGCCGCCGCTGCTGCAGTTTTTGATTATCCCTGGATGCCTGGTGCGAGTGCTGTGTGGCAGGGCCAAGTGGCCCGTAGTCTGAGGAATGCTGGACGTTTGTGGCGTAACCTCGGCAATGGACCAGATGGTACAGCACATAGCCTAGAGGATGAACAGCGCCAGCGCCGCCTATTCCTTGAGATGAGTTCCTACAACTTGGCAGCCCGCACAGTTCTACTCCTTCGAGACACCCATACCAATGGCGGACGTACTTATACTATTCCTCCTGATCATAGTATCCACAGGAACCGTGTCAGACTGACACATTACGTGCAGGAACCAAATGTTGGTCGTGGATTCATAAAGGAACTGTGTTTCAGTCCAGATGGAAGAATCATCTGTTCTCCATATGGTTCTGGTGTGAGGCTCCTTTCTTTCAACTCGGAGTGCTCTGAATTGGCTCATTGTGTTCCTAAGGAACCAACAATGCTGTACGAGCAGCGTACCAATGTGTGTCAGGGTGACATTGTGGTGAGTACCCAGTTTTCTCCTGTTCACTGCCTCTTGGTTTCCGGCTGTCTGGGCGGCAAGATTGTGTGGCACCAGCCACAGCCTTAAAACCTCCCAATTGTACAAACTCACAAACATTTCTGTCTCTAATTTTTTTTTTTTAAACTTAATCGTGCAAGACTAGTTATAAACTAAGTACTTTATCTACCTTCTTCTTTCATTTTTGAGAGAGCAAATTGTTAACAAAGTGAATATTGTGAACTGTAGAACAAAAAAAAACTCTAGTAAACCATAAACATTCCTTAAATTGGTTTATTTTACTAAAGAAAAGAGTTACCAGTAAAATGTGAGAGGAATCGGAAAAAAAGAGTATTTTTTTTTTTTAATGATGAATGACTCAAGTCTTCTTTTCTCAGTTTAACGTAGAGTTAGCACTTCACAAAAAACTGTTCATGTGGTCCTCTGTATTGAATCAAAATCGAAAAAAGTATTTTGCATAGGTTCTCCAGAAAAAAAAAAAAAAAAAAAACGTCAGAGTGACCTATCACTTGGTTTTGCATAACGGCCTTATCAAAATGTTTTTGGTTAAGGCTCAAAACTCAAATTTTCGCTACATTTTCTTCATGCCACCGATTGACTTTTTGGGAAAGGTTAGATTCCGTGTTTAAGTAGAGTGAGCGATTGCATTTTTTTTTTAATATTTTATTTATTTATTTATTTATTTATTTATTTATTTATTTATTTATTTATTTATTTATTATTATTTTTTTTTTTTATTTTTTATTCATCATTATAGAACACATAGTACAGTTTTAGATAGTCACAATTTTATAGTTTTGTCCTCCATGAGCTTTAAGCTCGAGCAGAGGGAAAAAGAAGTGAGTTTAAATTGGCTTAATAGCGGAAATACAGGAAACAAAATAGATATTATATATTCAATTATGCAATGAAAAATAATAGAACTATTTAGGATATAATATATTACATAAGCGGAAGATAATGAATAACATAAAACAAGCTGTTTCAAAAAATAAAAATAATTAAGAAAAGCGAATAGAACAAAAAAAAGTTTCAATTGTTAGAGTGAAAACAAAAATACGAGTAAATAAAACATAAATACATTTGATTACAGTATTATTTCAATATTAATGTTAGGCATAGTATATTGACAGAGAATTTTTATTTTTGGAACTATTATTATTTACAGAAAATTGGTATGAATTAAAATACTTTTTAACATTATCTGTGAACAATATTAAGTGATTAATATTGTAATCAAATGTTTTTTTTTTTTTTTTTTTTTAAATAGTGTAACCTGCCCTCTATTGAAAAATGAAAACCAAAAAATTTCATCTCAAATAGCTTCACCACAAAAAATTCCCCAAAGTTGGTGTTTCGGAGGCCTTTAACATGCAACCTTATGGAACAGATAACAGCTTTCTACTCAAACTTGGTCCAAACTGTGGTATCATTTAAAAAATATCTACGTAATCTATGATGAATTCTTTAATAAATTTAAAAAATAATAAAATACGGGGCCGTTGTTCCGGAATTTTATTTTTTTGAAATTTTTATGGGTTAATTCCCATAAGGATTTTTAATATTGTTTTACAGAATAACGGAATATATATTTTTTTTTATTTGAAAATCCATTAAAGAAATCATCATAGATTACGTAGTTCCATAGTATCATAGTTCGGACTAAGTTTGAGTAAAAAGCTATTTTCTGTTCCATAAGGCCTCCGAAACCAACTTTGGGAATTTTTTGTGGTGAAGCTATTTGAGATGGAATTTTTTGGTTTCATTTCTCAATAGAGGGCAGGTTAAACTATTTTTAGAAAATAAATATTAAAATAAATGAAATCGCTCACTCTACTTTAACCAAAGCGTTAGCTCTGACTTTTGATTTTTATTATTATTATTTTCTGGAGAACCTATGTGAGATAGAATATATATATATATATATATATATATATATATATATATATATATATATATATATATATATATATATATATATATATATATATATATATATATATATATATATATATATATTTTTGGGGAGGGTTTAATATGGGTCCTCACTTGAACTTTTTTTTTTTTAGAAAATGTTAACTTTTTTTTTTTCATTTTTGTGTGACACTGTCACTGTCAGAAACTTTAATTTTTGAAGATTGTAAATTATGATTTTATTATGATATCTGGAATTGATTACTTTTCTTATAATATGCTCTTGGTATCATACCATCATAGTTTTTATTTTGAATTACACGTAATGTAAAATGCTTAAACATGTATTATTAAGTTAAGTGTTAAGTGTTCGTCACAGAACTAAATAAAAAAAAAATAATGACTAACAAAATGTGATGTTTAAAATAAAAATTGTTATTCATTAACATAATAATAAATATTGTTAGCTAAATGTGATGTAGGGGTGCAAGTAGCATGAAATGTGTTGCAACTAACACTTGAAATTACAGTATTGTAATGTTCTTCATGAATTTCTTCTTTTTGTTTATTCTACTTGCTGGATCACTGCAAATAAACAGCTGCAATTGACATGTATATAGTCCTGGGGTTTACAAGTGAAGTATCAAGTTACAGTGATTATAGAAACAAGGTTTTAAGTTTTACAAACAGTAACGCTATGAATGTTATCTCCAATAATGGAGTACGTAATTCTTTGTAGATTTGTGCCAATCCTAATTGGATATAACAGCACTAATGGCTGCAGCACAAGGTGCCACTTGATTATTCTGCAATAACTTCTATCAAATTTTGAAGAATGTTAAACATTTTTACCAACTTTGTGGCTTGTGATACCGTATGAATCAGCAAAATTTATTCTGTAAATTTAATTAATGGAACTTTTATTACATATAGCAAATATGTTTCATGCATTTTTTTTAATACCAATTGCTATGTTTATATCAACTGGCAGAGCAGTAGATGCTTGCATGGCTGTCACTCTGAACACTGTTTTGCTATCAGAGTCTTGTATCTTTTCTAATTTCTTTTAAATGACTAGGAAATTTTGTCACAGGATACTTTGCTGTGGATTTTTTGATGACTTTTTATTATGATTCATGGATGCTTTAATAATATTTATATTGATTTATAACATATTTTATGCTTTATTTAACACAAATTTCTTTCACTTAATTCTTTTGTGAACATGTCAGAAGAAGGAAAAAAAAAAAAAAAAAAATGGTTGCATCAGCTTAAAATAATTATTGGTGTGCAGCTTATAATATAGAGCAAAAAAAGCAGACTATTTAAAACAAACAAACAAACAAACAAACAAACAAACAAACAAACAAACAAACAAACAAACAAGTAATCATATAGTCATTATATTATCTAATATAGGAAATGGAAATGTACTGGCACATCAAATATCAAATTAGTGATGTCTAAAATATGTCTCGAATGTAGAAGCTGAATATATATATATATATATATATATACACACGGCTCCTAGGAATTGGTCCGAAGAGGAATTGGTCCGAAAAGGAATTGGTCCGAAAAAGAGGCGGTGCCAACGAGGAGTGGGGGGTTCTTAAAAACGTGTCAGATAAAAGTGGCAACGCTGCAAACGATTCGGACCAATTCCGCTTTCGGACCATTTCCTCTAAATATGATTTTTGTTTAATTTTGGTAGCATTACAAAGTGTAATCAGTAATCATTTTAAAAATGCAGTTAACTACTAAAAGTGCATTTATTGCAAATTGCAGACACTAACTTTATTTAAAAAAAGACGGCCAAAAAAAGGCGAAGAATTGGTCCGAAAGGGGAATTGGTCCGAAAGCTTTATAATGTCAATTATGTAGAATTGGTCCGAAAGCTTTACATAATGTCAAAATAGAGGAATTGGTCCGAAAGCTTTATAATGGCAAAATAGAGGAATTGGTCCGAAAGCTTTATTACATCAATATAGTGGAATTGGTCCGAAAGCTTTAATGTATCAATTAAGAGGAATTGGTCCGAAAGCTTTATAATGTCAAAATACAGGAATTGGTCCGAAAGCTTTATAATGTCAATTAAGAGGAATTGGTCCGAAAGCTTTATAATGTCAATTAAGAGGAATTGGTCCGAAAGCTTTATTATATCAATAAAGAGGAATTGGTCCGAAAGCTTTATAATGTCAATTAAGAGGAATTGGTCCGAAAGCTTTATAATGTCAATTAAGAGGAATTGGTCCGAATGGGGAATCCGTCCGAAAGCTTTATTATATCAGTAAAGGGGAATCTGTCCTAAAATTTAATTTCTTAAATAGAGAGGAAACTGTCCGAAATGGGAATTCGTCTGAAATCTTTACTATAAATATATCAATAAAGAGGAATCTGCCATATATTTTAATTTTAAATTGGGGGTGTGGGGGAGGCCACTGCAGGCTCGTTTGTTTTGTTTGAAACCCCATGATTAAAAAAAAGAGAATGATCTAGTACAAAACTGCAAAACTGTGTATATATTATTTCTTCACGTACTAATTTTTTAATTTTTTCAATATGTACGTATGAGATGATTTGACTTCGTTTTCAATTTTTTTAATATTTTACTAAGCAGAATATTAAGTTGTTGTCTTTTAATTGTGCAGTTGCATAAAAAATTATTAAAGCTTTAAAAAAATCATTTTAAATACATTTTTAGCCAATAAGACAAGATGTAATAGTCCATCAAATGACAACATGCTTTACTTGAATAATTAAATATTTCCAATGTGCTTTTTGACCTTTTTCTGTCATCAGTACGTATAATTTTTTAAAAAATAATTACATATTTTTATATTCATAATAATTATATTGATTAAGGATTTCCCTAAAAATTACAATGATGGATGCTAATTTGTTATATAATTAATACCACAGAATCTTGTTATTTGTGTAGCTGAATTTTAATAATTTGAATAATACCAAAGAATTAATATCTAGATATTAATTCTTTGATAATACTTACAAAAATATCACTGTGTCCAAAAATTACATAGATATCATGACAGAAGTGATTTTTTTTAGCAATTTTGAATTCCACCCTAATTCCATATTATTAATTTTTTTGTCATAAAATATTGTCATAAAATTTCATTTTACATTTTAGTTTGTGAAATAATAAACCTTTCGGACCAATTCCTCTATATTGATATAATAAACCTTTCGGACCAATTCCTCTTAATTGATATTATAAAGTTTTCGGACCAATTCCTCTTTACTGATATTATAAAGCTTTCGGACCAATTCTTCTTTCTTGATATTATAAAGCTTTCGGACCAATTCCTCTTAATTGACATTATAAAGTTTTCGGACCAATTCCTCTTTACTGATATTATAAAGCTTTCGGACCAATTCTTCTTTCTTGATATTATAAAGCTTTCGGACCAATTCCTCTTAATTGACATTATAAAGTTTTCGGACCAATTCCTCTTAATTGATAATATATATATTAAAGCTTTCGGACCAATTCCTCTTTCTTGATATTATAAAGCTTTCGGACCAATTCCTCTATTTTGACATTATAAAGCTTTCGGACCAATTCCTCTATTTTGACATTATAAAGCTTTCGGACCAATTCCTCTTAATTGATATATTAAAGCTTTCGGACCAATTCCTGTTAATTGACATTATAAAGCTTTCGGACCAATTCCTCTATTTGGCATTATAAAGCTTTCGGACCAATTCCTCTATATTGATATAATAAACCTTTCGGACCAATTCCTCTATATTGATATAATAAACCTTTCGGACCAATTCCTCTTAATTGACAATATAAAGCTTTCGGACCAATTCCTCTATATTGATGTAATAAAGCTTTCGGACCAATTCCTCTTAATTGACATTAAAAAGCTTTCGGACCAATTCTTCTTTCTTGATATTATAAAGCTTTCGGACCAATTCCTCTTAATTGACATTATAAAGTTTTCGGACCAATTCCTCTTTATTGATATTATAAAGCTTTCGGACCAATTCCACTTAATTGACATTACAAAGCTTTCGGACCAATTCCCCTTTCGGACCAATTCTTCGCCTTCTTTTGGCCGTCTTTTTTTTAAATAAAGTTGGTGTCTGCAATTTGCAATAAATGCACTTTTAGTAGTTAACTGCATTTTTAAAATGATTACTGATTACACTTTGTAATGCTACCAAAATTAAACAAAAATCATATTTAGAGGAAATGGTCCGAAAGCGGAATTGGTCCGAATCGTTTGCAGCGTTGCCACTTTTATCTGACACGTTTTTAAGAACCCCCCACTCCTCGTTGGCACCGCCTCTTTTTCGGACCAATTCCTTTTCGGACCAATTCCTCTTCGGACCAATTCTCTGGGGCCTATACACACACACACACACACACACACATATATATATATATCAGACTCACTTTTTAAATAGCCGCCCGCTCTTTAATCTTTGAGTTCTGGGCTTGTGTTTTCCATGAGATGGCGCTAACATGCGAGCATCATGCTGTGGTTAGGTTGTGTAGATTTGATAGTTCTAAACATTGCTGTAGCTAGTCCTGGTTGTGGTGGTAAATCCTTTCATCAAATATGAGGAGAAATACTGGAAAAGGTTGCCAACCCACCCCACAAAAATAATCAATCGTACAAGTTAGCTTGACCTAGAAAATAATTTTCATTTTCATCAAGCAATCTTAAGACTGATTCTAATCAAGCAAGTCATTTTGTTTCGTTTGTTAGCTATTATTAATACTGTATTCTTAAATATTAATATGTTAAAATTTAATTGGATGCCGTAGAGACGTGTTGTTTAAAATTGGAAAAAAAAAAACTAAATAGTAATCCCCATTCTATACAATCCATCTGGTTTGAATAGTTCCATTAACTCAACATTTATTTTGTTTTTATAATATATTTAATACCTAACAACTCACATTTACATTGACAATATGTAAAAAAATAGGCAGGTAGCTTGCTCTGAACCATTTACAAGTGTGTGGCAAACTCGCACCTGAAACCTTTGAAGTGTCTTCAAAAGGTCCCTGCCAAGCTAAATAAAAAAAATAAAAAATTAAAATAAAAATATAAAATTTATATTATACATAAATAATAAGATGTATATTATGTATATGTATAATACTAATTTAAGAATACCAAAAGAAGTGACACTTCGTGTCATTAATTTTTTAGTAGATTATATATATATATATATATATATATATATATATATATATATTTATTATATTTTCTTATATTCATATTTTGCTCCCCCCTTCCTCCTCCCCCCCCCCCCCTTTCGTTCCCCCAAACAAGACACACACGTAACTAGTTTATTAAGTATCTTAAGGTAGAGATAATTTGAATCAGATGTTTGATGTAGTCTCCTTTGATTAACATTTAAACCTTAGCAAATTCACAAACACTCGCAACTTTTTCTTGAGAGGCAGAAGCCATAAAAAAGCCTAAAAGCCATGCAAAAAATTTAAAAACAATTTAACGAGCCAATTTTTTTTAATTATTTTTTTTAATTTTCAGCATAGGGCTTTCCGATCTGATCATGGAAAGAGAAACTAAAAAATTAATAAAAAAAAATGGCTCATTTAATTCTTCTGGAATTTTTTGTATTGCTTTTAAGCTGGTATTAAACGATACAATTTTTCTAATTATTGTATACAATTTTTCTTTGCAAGAAAGCTTGATCTCTATTTGTTTGTATAGAGAGGAAATTTTCTTGCAAGGAAAAATTGTATCTAAAATTGTATCGAGTAATATAGGCTTTAGGCACTAAAATGTGCCTCTCAAAAAAAGTCAGAATTTTTGTAAATTTGCTAAGGTTTACATGTTAATCAAAGGGGACTACGTCAAACAGCTGATTGATATTATCCTTACTTTAAGAGGAGTTGCTATGACCTTCTTGTTTCCCAAAGTTAAAACAAAAGTAACAAGCAGCTGTGCTAACCATAATAAAATTGTCTCTTGTCATTATTGCCTTTGTGTTTTACCTTTGTAAAATTACGTTACTCCTGTGTGCATATCTCATTGTCAGACTTAATTTAAAATTTCTGTGAGTTATCCTGCTGTGGTGAAAATAGTATATACCTTACTTAAGTAATGTCTGTATTCATATATAAATCAATATTTGACTACGCAGGTACTAGAATCACTTAATGATTGGTACTTTAATATCACTATTTTGAAAACAAAGACCATTTACCCCATTGTCATTTCTATATAGGTCTGCTACTAAATAGGGTATGACACAAAAACATTTTATTTATTACAGTTACAATAAGCAATCTCCCAACCCTTACATTATTATTATTATTTTTGACTGTATAATAAAACTTAGAATAATAGAACCAGCAGTCATTTTGTCTTTATTTTAGAGCAAATTTTTTTCTACCTCACTTTTATCTATCTCCTTGGGTCGTCAAGATTAGGCTGTATTTTTCTGGAAATACATAATGAAGGCATTTTGTGGAGTTATAGATAAATATAAAATAAATGCGAGAATTTGTAATGTAAGCCAAGAAAGGTTTCTTGTGACTATTTCAGTGTGATAAGAATTTTCTTAGCACATTAACAGTGCCTTGAATGTTGTTTTTCTCCAGTTCTATTTTTTATTGCTTTTGAAGTAGCAGGATATTTAAATTCCAAAAGATCAACAAAACTAATGCATTTAACATAATAAATGTGTTAACAAAAATAATGCTCTACGTGCATATTTCATTGGACTAGTGTGAATAACTCCGCTTTTTTAAAATGCAAAATGGGTTGAAATGAACAGTTTTTTACCTTGAAATTGCTCAAACAGTAGTTGCAATGTGCTTACATTATTTGTTGCTATTTTTTCTTTATTTTATTTTTGTACTAAGTATAAAATCTCCTACATTTATTATTTAACCCTAGCATTACCGGGGGGGGGGGGGGGGGGGGGGGGGGGGAAGACGACCCGTAATTCTTTTAAAGCGGGAAAGAAGTGTGAAATACTGCTCTAAAAGTTGTGAAATAATTTGTAATTCTTGGTTAGTCAGTGATTTAAATAGCAAGTCGTTTCAATCCCCCTTCCTTTCCACTCTGGTATAGTGTGTAATAAAAAATTGCTTGGTGATGCTAGGGGTAATATTACTGATGTTATTAGTACTCAATGGTCTCAATGAAAGAGTTCCATGTCTTCATTATTTGTCTTTGTGTTAGTGTAAGCCTATCTAATTAATATCTTTTGTTGATGTGAGAAAAAATGAATCTGATTTGATTTGTTCATTGCATCAATATGCAACTCAAATTAACATTGATCATCCATATATATTAGCATTGATCATCTATTATACCATCTATTGTATCCACTTTGTGTGGAAAAATGGCTGAAAAGAGCTGTGATTATATTATTTTTATTTTTTTCTCTCTATTCAGTACGATAAAAAAATATTGACTTCAGTTTCTAGTACGTTTATTTATAACAGTCAGCAAAATTATGTTTAGTTCAAGTGCTTGGTATTGAGGCAAGTTTTGTATGAGACATTATAATCCTGACAACAGTTTTAATTGTTGGTGCGTCTACATATTTTTTCTCTCAGTATAACTAGAAAATGATGGCTTTTCTATGTGTGAGCAGTTAAGGTATTTATAATCCAAGCTAATAAAATATTTCTTGTATTTCTGTACATGCAGGGCTAAAAAAATTTAATGCAAGTTATGAGATCTTATAAAATGCTGATTCTTTCTTTGAAAAATTGTCTCAAACTGAAATATTTAAGCTAATAATTATACTTTGAAGTGACGTACAAATGTTTTGACAAATATATTGAATGTATAAGATGAAATCACACTATCGTTCTGTAAGAGATTGTGATATACAATATTTCTTGTCATATTTGGCATCTTTTGAAGCTTCTCCATTAGTTTTCATGTTATTTTGTTTATGCAATATTGAAAGTTTTTTGTATTAGGCTAGTCTTAATTCCATAGTGTTGTCCTTTTTGAGCTTAATTTTATATTCACTACAGCACATTAGTGCCAGTATGATTAAATAGTATACCTTCCATAAAACTTTGTAGTTCATAAAATGCATAGTGCTGTGCCACATCAAATTACTACTAGTTGTTACAGTATGTCTAATTTGTTTATACTGAAGGTTTTTGTGCAAATGACATTACATTCAAGTAAAAATGTGATTTTTTTTTAAGAAAAAATCATTGTGTTTCTCAAGTAAAATGCTGTATTCTATATAGACTAATGGAACTCTTGGGTAAACATAGTTCATGCTACTGCAGAGAACAACCTTGAAATTTGTGTAAAAAAAAAGTGCCCCGAAGCCATTAAAAATCAATTAAATGTTGGTGGTTCAAAAAGACTGCAATTATTAACAAGAAACGAACAACTAATATGATGTGCTAGAGGTGATGTTTTCAAGCTAGTTAGAGAAGTGCATTTAAGTAAAATGTATGCAGGTGACAACTGCTTTTTATGTACTTTGAGTGTACCCAACTACCTTACATCGGATTCTCTGTTGCCACAAGTTAAGCTCGCAATGAAATTCATGTAAGACCTATGTAGTTTTCTATGTTTTTATAAACTCTGGTTAAAAAAAATATCTTGTATTATAAAAACAAACTTTGTACTTTAATTCAAGATTCATTATGTAAAAAGAAGACAAAACAGTTATAAAAAAAAAATGAAAAATACTAAAAAAAAAAAAAAAAATGCATTTTGTATTGTAAGTTGTTTCAAAATAAAGATACACTTTACAAATGTTTTTATTTTATTTCATAGAAAATGTGAAACATTATTACATGTACATTCTCATCCTAACGCAAGTTCCTCCAGCACACAATTATATTGAGTTATGAAATATCTTAAGGGTAAGATAACACGAACAATCGATTGTTGTAGTCCCATTTGATTAACATGTAAACCTTAGCAACCTCATAATAATTCTGAATATTTTTTGAGAGACAGTTCTTGGCACCAAAAAAATATGGAAAAAATTTCAAAACAATCGGACGATCCAATTTTTTTAAATTAATTTATTAGTTTTGGTCTCCATGGGAAAGCCCTATATATACTGAAAATTTAAAAAAATTCAATTAAAAAAATTGGATCGTCCGATTGTTTTGAAATTTTTTCCACATTTTTTTGGTGCTAAGAACTGTCTCAAAAAAAATTCAGAATTATTATGAGGTTGCTAAGGTTTACATGTTAATCAAATGGGACTACAACAATCGATTGTTCGTGTTATCTTACCCTTAAAGTATTATTTATAAAACAAGACTATTTATAGTCATTTGTCGTCTCATGATTTTGATACTGCACTGCCTGCATTATTTATTTATTTATTTTATTATTATTTTTTTTAATTGCCAGCATTTTGTTGGCTATAAGCAATTATTATCATTATATATAATAAATACCAAGGCAAATAGAGCCTATTATTATATCTATAGATAACAATAAATTTTGATAGTTTTATATAATATATATATATATATATATATATATTATATATATATGTATATATATAACATGAACATAATTATATAGCATAATTTATAATTGATAATCTTGCAGTACAAATTTATAAATTATTTTCATCATTTATTCTTTTGTTTTTCCTACTACCCTATTACTTATGCTATCATTTATTTTAAATTAAATGTTCCAATAATTTCAATTTAATATATGTTGCATAATTATTTTACAATGATATAATAAGAAAATGTCATGTTTAAATTGGCAATAAAAAGATTATTTTAAAATTTAAATTAAAAATTTCTTGTTTAAATGTCATGATTTAATTAGTCTTAAAACAAGAATGTACTAGCTACTGCTACAATGACAGTGAGGCTAAGTGCTGAAAGTTGTGCACTCTTGCTATTGTTTTGTTCGTGGTGGTGATCATGATGGTCGTGTTCCCCACCGGACGGTTCTGGCTCGGGTTCTGGTTCAGCCGACGGCTCTGGCTCCGGCTTTACTTTGTCATGGTGGTCATGGTCTGACCCCTTGTGGCCAGGCTCATGGTCAGGCTGAGCCCACCTCTTCACAACGCTCTTAATAGACTCTATTTCAGATGAAGCAGCTAGTTGAGGAATATTTGTTGGTATTTCTATAGGAACAGGTGGTGGATAATCACCTAGGAATGGTCCAAATTGTGGTGTTGCTGAAAGACTCTCAGAACTGAAACAAATTAAAATTATAAAATTATTATTAAATATTTTAATTAAAAATTAAATGCTGCTTAATTTTACTGTAGTGTAGTCATATCCATATTATTACATATATAACTTGAACATAAGAAATTGCTTTTTAAAGAATGGAGCATAGCAAAATTGATTAGTGAGTTGAATTGAATAGCGAGTCTTAAATTCTCATCATTATTAGCAATATTGTAAACACGATGTATACCTCATGGTTCTTTATGTGTATGTAATAAATAAATAAATACTAATTTTACTGTACAAATACAAACTTTAAATATTAATACATTGTTGTGGCACATATGGCATATATATTATATATCATATATATGAATTAAAGTTACATATCATACAGAGTAAATTTAGTTGGAATTTTTTCCCCATCTAATTTGCATTAAAGAGGTTAATTTTGTTAACATATACAAGGTGTCTACATAATCTGGGAATCTTATGTTGAAATCTTCAGATTTTTCAAACCCAAAAATAACTGTTGATGCGTCTTGAATTAAATTAAATTTTGCGCAGATACTCTTGGAGAAGATAATTTATACGAGCAAAATGAGAATTTTAATATACAAAAAAACTCAAATACTATTAGTCAAAGGCAACTTCGACCTAGAATTTCAGCACAAAACCATAATTATTTTCCACAAACAAAAGTACAGGTAAAAAAATCTTAAAATGTACTAATAAATGTATTTCAATTTTACAACTAAACATTCCAGGTTTTAAAGCAAAATTAACTTTATTTGAGTCTCTTCTTGAATTAGAAAATATTGATATAGCCATTATTTGTGAACATGGCCTTAAAAAGGAAGAGATTAGCACTATTAAATTTAAGAATTATAGATTAAGTACGTTTTTCTGTAGGTTATCGCAAGTTAAAGGTGGAGTGGCAATTTTTTCTAAAAATTTGTTAAATGTTGATAAAATTGATATTGTGTCTGCTGAATCATATTTTGAGTGCTGTCTTGCCAAGGTCAAATTAAACAAGTCGCAAAATATTTTTCTTGCATCAATCTATAGGTCACCAACGTGTAAAAAAGGAATATGTCAGAGTGAAATGATGGATAAATTTTTTTAATGTTTTGAGACTATGTGTGTAAAAATAAATAATTTGTGTAGACATAATGATAAAATTGTATTGGGTGGAGATATTAACATTAATATTTTAAAGAAAAATAATACTGTAGATTTTTATACTGACATGTTGCAATCTTTTGGTTTACACATAGTAAACCAGCAACCAACTAGAGTATCCAAACACACTTCAACTCTTATTGATCATTTAATAATGAAAAACTCTGACTTAAACACAACGTGTGTCAGTAAAGACACAATACTGTCAGATCATAAATATACACTTTTAAAGTTTGAAATATGTACAAGTAATAAAATTTTAAATCAAAATGTTGTAAGTGTTGTATCTCGAAAATTTAGTAAAGAAAATTTTGAATATTTATTTAGAATGCTAATAAAAGAAGACTGGAATATACTTTTAACACAAGGTATAAACGTAGAAAAAAAATGGGAATTATTTGTTGAAATATTTTCTTTTCATTTTAATTCAATTCAATTCAATTCAATTCTTTTATTTAACCACTGGTTATACAAGTACAACATGGGTTACGTCATTTTAACAAAAAAAAACCAGTTACAACAAGACAATAATACATAAACACAAATATAACCAACAATAGCACTTCCTAATAAATTAAATCTACAAAATAACACTGGATAAAATATTTTCAGGCATCTTATTACTAAAATACAACTTCACAGAATAAATTTCACTATAAATAAGAATGTTTTTCAATTTGTTTTTAAATAGTTTTTCACTATCAATTTCCCTCAAACTTAATGGTAAAAAGTCATAGATTTTGGCTGTCTGATAAGCAGAACTTTTTTCTAATAAACTTGAAGCGTGAGCTTCAGAAACAATTTTATTTTTATTTCTGGTATTATAAGAATGTAATTCACTATTATGTATATACAGGTCAGGATATTTCTTCTTAAACATAGCACAGTTTAAAATATACATACTAGGCAATGTTAACATTTTAAGCTTTTTGAAATGTCCAACACATGAATCATGCTTCTTAAAGCGTAAAATAGTTCTAAGAGCTCGTTTCTGTAATACGAATAGCCTGTTTAAATGGTTTGGATAACTACCCCAAAAAATTATGCCATATGCTAAGTGAGAATAGACATATGCATAATATATTGAAAGTAACGTATCTTGAGAAACGTAATCTCTTATTAAATAAAGAGCAAAATTAGCTTGATTAATTTTTTTACAAACTTCATCAATATGAATACTCCAATCTAATGATTCATGAATATTAATACCAAGAAATTTAATATTTTGTACCCTTTTAATTAATCCTGTTTCGGATTTAATATAATAACTGCGATCTGGTTCATTTAATGAGGCATTCCCTAAGACTCCTACAAAAATTAATAATAATAATAAGAAACCTAGCTGGATTGTTAAAAATCCACATTTAAGGGTAAGGTAACGCCACCAATGTTAAAAAAAATCCCTCTCACAAAAATTCTGAAAAAAATTTAAAATGTTCTCCTCTACACCCCCTATCAGTAGCTAAAATATCAGGTATACAAATACGATCTAGTTTTTGAGTTATGAATTTTTAAAGTTGACCAATTTAACATGGGAATTTCATTTCTCCATGTTAAAGTAGTCAACTTCAAAAATTCATAACTCAAAAACTAGATCGTATTTGTATACCTGATATTTTAGGTACTGATAGGGGGTATAGAGGAGAACATTTTAAATTTTTTTCAGAATTTTTGTGAGAGGGATTTTTTTTAACATTGGTGGCGTTACCTTACCCTTAATTATTGAAGGAAGAATGTTAAGAGATCTTTTTATACAAGCAAAATATAATTCAGATGTAATGCCTGAGTACAAAAATAAATTAAAAGTACACAGAAAAAATAATAGTTTAGCTATAATTGCAGATAATAGTTCTAAAATAAACAATGCAGATAATAAAATTAAAGCTAGCTGGGAAATCATTAAAAATGATTGTAATATGTCAAAAATAAAAAAAACTAGTTGCATTTCGGAAATTAAAATTGATGGGAACATAATTACCTCCCCAATGGCTATTAGTAACTCATTTAATAATTCTTTTGTTACAACAGTTGAAAACTTAATAAAAGAAAATTTTCCAAATTAAAAAAATTACAATAATGTTGACCAAGTAGAATGTAATATTAAATTTGAATTTCAACACATTGATTATTTAAAATTAATTAAACATATTAACAATCTTCCAAATAAAAATGCTGCTGGTCCTGATGAGGTTCCATACACTGTCGTTAAATATTGTAAAAACCTTCTTGCAGTACCACTAACATCACTTATTAATGAATCAATTACAGAAGGTATTTTTCCCGCAATTTTAAAATTGTCCCGTGTCCTCCCTTTTTTAAAAGAGGGTGATAAATTAATGCTTGGTAATTATAGGGGCATATCAAACTCTTCTGTGTTTTCTAAATTGTTTGAGGGCATACTAGATGAACAATTAACTAACTATAGAGTGGATAATAATATGATATCTGAATCCGAACACGGATTTATAAAAAATAGATCCACAACAACTGCAGCGTTTGATCTTTTAAACGCTGTATATTCTGCCTTGGATCATAAAAAATATTGTATTGTTATCTACTTTGACCTTTCTAAGGCGTTTGACGTATTAAATAAAAATATTGTTACTGGCAACCTCAAAAGCCTTGGTTGTAATGAAAATAGCGTAAATCTTATTGATTCCTATCTGTCAGACCGGCGTCAGTATGTCCAAATAAATAATGTAACAGAGGGTAAAATGTCTAATGTTAAATCCAGCACCCTTCCATTGTCTGTAGGGGTGCCACAAGGGGGAAAAATTTCACCCACATTGTTTGCAATTGGGACAAATGACTTGCCTAAATATGTTACTGACGCAAAAATAGTGAAATATGCAGATGATACAACCGCTATTATCATAGCTGATACAGAGAGTGAACTAATAAGAAAAGCAAACCAAACCTTGTTAGATATGGAAAAATGGTGCTCAAATAACGAGTTAATATTAAATGATAAGAAAACAGTTTTCATGCAGTTTCATACAAACAGAAATATTCCAGATCATAGTTATCATATTAAAATTAAAAATAAAACTATAAAAAGAGTAGAGCACACAAAATTTTTAGGTTTTAATTTGCATGAAAGTTTGGATTGGAAAACTCATGTTGAAGCTATAGTAAAAAAAATAAACTCAGGGAATTTTGTTTTATATTCAATAAGGGACCATGTGTCTCTATATAGAAGCATTGTTTTCAATCTATTATGCGTATGTGTATTCACACCTATCATACGGCTTAATATTTTACGGTTCAAATGGGCAAGCTATTAACAGATTATTTGTGGCCCAGAAACGTGCTCTTAGAACAATGTTAAGGTTCAAAAAAGGAGAATCTTGTGTGTCACATTTTAAAAAAAATAACATGCTTACATTACCCTGTATGTATATATTAAGTTGTGCATTATTTAAAAGACAACATCCTGAATTGTATGAGTATAAAAAACATGCTTATAAAACAAGAAATAAGGAGAAAACTGTTATAATAAACCATAAGTCGGCTCTTTTAGAAAAAAGCCCACTGTATCAATCAGGGAAAATTTATGATTATTTGCCAGCATGTATTAGAAATATAGAGAGTGACAGTATGTTTAAAGCCAAGCTTAAATGTGTACTCATAAAGAAAGAATTTTACTCCATTAAAATGTTTTTTTCTAATAAACTCTCTGAACTTTGCCTCAGTGAAACTTAATTGTTAGTATGTACTATTTGATTGTAATTTTATGCAGAAAATTGAATTGTTTTTTTATGTGTAAATGTTTTTTATTGACTTATTGTAAATATTAATGTATATGACGTGATCAATGTTGACTTGTACAACCAGTAATCGAAATAAAATTATTATTATTATTATTATCATATAATATGCGTTGGCACCAAGTAGGGCAGTCTCCTAGGAGACTGCTCTGCACCAAGAAAAAAATGCGCACACCTTTATATTTCGGGCATTGCTCATTTAAATTTGATCATATATTATCTAGAAGTGCTCAAATCGAAAAAAGCAAAGCCCGACGAGAAGTTTTATATCCTGCTTTGCTCACTGTTATGATCATTTCTAGAAGTGCTCAAAGCGAAATGAAAAATAATAATTGGAAATTGTGCCGTTTTAAAGAAATAAATATAATAATATCATAATTATATAACTTTTTTAATTAATTGATAAAAAGTTAATTTTAACAAAAAAAAATATAAAAAAATAATTCAAATTTAAGCATGCAAAACAAATATTTATTACCTGATCATTAATTAAAATACTTATGTTTGCAGGGATTACTATATCTATATCATGACACTTATGAATTACATTTTTTTTTTCTTTACACAACAACATGTTTTAGATGGATGTTTTACTGTTTCAGGGGGTTACAAAACATGAAATTTATTACGAGATATAATTGTAATTGTACCCTATATTAAAAAATAATAACAACAAAAAAGTGTCTCTCAGTGTGACAAAATCGTATTAGACGTTTCACATGATTGGATATTTAAAAAAGTGCATAAATGGATAGAGCATTTAAAATTATGTTACTCTGAATTGTTAATGTTAAATTCATCTGTTTATCAATTAATTAAAAAAGTGTTACAATTAAAATAATATTAAATTTACATTTATTGTTTTACTATTAATTTATTACTGTAATACGGCAAATTTCCAATTAATATTTTTCATTTCGCTTTGTTGAGCACTTCTAGAAATGATCATAACAGTGAGCAAAACCCGAAATAAAACTTCTCGTCGGGTTTTGCTTTTTCTGGTTTGATCACTTCTAGAAATAATCAAATTTAAATGAGCAAATTATGGTTTTTGGTTAGTTGATATAGACCATAATTATCACTGCTAATTCAGCTAATTCCTTATATATAATTCTTAACAAATAATATACATATACGACGTAAGTTAGGAAACAAAACATTTAATTATTATTTGCCACGTGCATAAAATATACAATGTATTAAATATAATTAATGTATATTTACGGCAATTCTTTCGTCTTTAATATTTTTTTAAATTTTATGAAGATATTGCAATTTTAAGGTATTTCATATAAAATACAAGAATGAAAGAAAGAGAATTAAAGTAAAAGGGCCCGGAGAAGTTATAATTATTATCTTTTATTATTATTATTATTATTTTTTTTTTCCCCCGATTATTATTATTATTATTTATAAATATCGATCGATGTGAAAACCACCCGGAAAACCGGCAGAACACATTTCTATTTCAAAGGAAAACGAAAATCTAACTTTCCATTTTATTTATATAATTATTATGTAGAATTCATTAAATTCTAACACCCGTAACGGCCGTAACAACACGTCACACTAATGAACATGTTACAACCAATTCAAAATATAAATAATAATTGGTGTATTAAAAACGTGTTATGAAAAAGGCATAACTCCCATACATAAATATTGTATGATCAACCACCAATAATTATCCGACAGTAAATTAACTACATCGTCAATTGAATAAAATAATATGGAAAAAAAAACAATATATATATATATATATGCTACATAATAATATAATATATATAATATTAATTAAACAAAATTATAATAAATATTATACATAATAAAACACAAATAGTATAAAAGACAGTAAAAGAACCATCATTGTCGATACAAGAGGTTGTGGGTGTTAAGGGATGGGGAAAGGTAAACGCTGAGTCTCAGGCAATTTGTTGTAAGCGCCGCGTTTACAACTCGAGGGAAGAACGAGGAGAGGTAGGCAGAAGTAGCCCCTCTAGGAGTCACCAATACACACTATTGGTGCCTCGTTGCCTTCGTAAATAACCTACTCTTCTTACTTCTTACCCTGACTGAAACACGATTCTCCCCAAAGATATAATATATTGAGATCATATTATGCACCTGATAGGCACGTAGCAAAAAGGGTTTAAATTCACCAAAGCTGAATAAAGACGTTGCTTTTTAGATCGTTGTTTTCCTCGACCAAACCCTATTACAGAATTACACAGAGCATACCTATATAGTACATTAATGGCTTTACCATGGTACTGACGAGCAACTTCAGTCTGCAAATTCCATTTCAAATCATTTGAAATAATAATCGCCAGTAACTTTAAATTATTGCTGACAGAAATAACACAGGAATTTATGGAGTAGGGTACTACAATTGGAATACAATAAAAGATCGACTAATAAAATATAGCAGTTATGAATTACTTCACTTCGCATTTCAATCACCGAGCGTTCGAATATAAATAAATATAAATAATTCTTCAAGAGCGATAAGATAATTATGTAAGGAAAAACAAGATATTTCAACGTAAAAAAATATGGGAGCAACTTGGATTTCCCAAGTATTTGTATATTTTCATGATTATATATGTTAAAAGAAATTAATTATTACTTATTTCAAAGCAACAAAGATTTGATTGGACGCAGTATTAGACAGTCTCAAGATTACTCTACATAAGGTCTGACGCTCCGCCATCTTGGCGCAGCTTTTATTCGAGCCTGTGACGTCACGACCAATCACTGACTGCCACGAAACAGGCTCGAGAGTGACAGTTCTCTCTGATTGGTCCTGCGCGAACTGGACGAAAATGTGAACCTAAGCGTCCAAATGTAGAGTAATCTTGAGACAGTCTAATCTGATACATAAAAAGTTCGGAGGTTATGAGCAAACTAAAAGATACCATTTTTATCTGCATGAGCTTATTCTTGTACAGTAAACTTCCAGATTATATAAAAAATTGAGAGTATATTAGTTTTTAAGAAGCAATTGTTTGCCTACTATATTAAAAAAATGTTATTCTATTATGCTCATGCAACAAGAAAAAATTTTTTTGTAATTTTATATATAGTTGTAATAATTGAATATTGGTATATTGAGTTATTTTTGTAATAATTTGAATGTATGTCTACATTTCTATTACTAATCTTTATTGTTATTGTTTGTTTTTACATGCAGATTAATCCAAATTGTTAAATGTTTAGGATGTAGTCACAATGTATCAACTGATATTTAATGTGAATAATTAAATAAAAAGAACCAATATTTTTCAAATACTGTAGTTAAAAAATCTTGATTCGAAAAAAAAAAAAAATTGACGAAGTGTAATAATTTTCAAAAATTGCTTAAATTTATTAAGTCCATTGAACTGATCACAACGTCGTTTCTTTTACATTCACACGATGATTTGTTGATTTTTGGGAATTTTTTAACGTTCAAATTATATAAAAAATCTGGTTTTAAAACGCCCGGTAACAAAAGGCTACATATTAGGCAACCCACGGTATGAGAGTTTTGATGTAATTTTTTTGTACGTAATCAAGCATTTACCTTTGTTCCATATAGCCTCAGGCTACTTACGTGTGTTTGATTGTTTGTTGATACAGGAAAGTGACATCTTATCGCAAGCGACCGGGCCTCATCGGGCGTTTAAAAACCAGATTTCCTGCTCCGATCTTCAATAAATTCCCAAGAATTAACAAATCCATCGTATAAAAGTAAAACAAACAATTTTACTATCATAGTTCAATATGATCCATCTGCTTAATTTTATACATACATAACAATATATATTGGGGGACATTCACAAAGCACTTTAACCCCCACTTTAGCCCCGATTTTTAACCCTGGTGCTAAATATGGTACTAAACCAGGGGCTAACCATGTTAAGCTCATAGCTTAGCACCATGTTTAGCACCAGGGTTAAAAATCGGGGCTAAATTGGGGGTTAAAGTGCTTTGTGAATGTCCCCTATATTCTATAAGTATACACTAACTTCCCCGTTCGTCTCTTTGCGGCCTTGCTAATCACCATGCCCCGTAAGAATAACATAGGGCATGGTGATTAACTGATTAACAAGGTTGTTGGGAAATTTTCCAAGGCGACGAGTTTATATACACTCTTATATGGTATCTATATATTATATATATATATATATATATATATTAATTGCCACAAATAATTTGAATTATAAATAATTATATAATTATTAAGCATAATTAAGGAACTCTTACTTGGCTGCAGAGGTGGACCGTCCCGACGGAAGGTTGGCAAGTTGTTCAGTTGGTGGAGGGTTGATGATGGACGAGTCCTTAACGGCTTGGCCATCGTAGGTAAGAACCGCACCCTCTGCTGCTTGAGGACCTAGCTGTAGGGCGGGAGGACGAGGACGGATGTATGCTGGCTGCTCTCCGTCGCTGCTGCTGACAACGCTGCCGGATGATGGAAGATAATACGTATCGAAGCGCTCATTAGCTGCCGCAGCATCGCCGAAATTCTGAGGCCGCTTGGGTTGATATCTCCTGAAGTTATTGGATTGTACTGGAGGTGGTGACATGCCATGGCTATGATGTGGTGGCCTCCAATTCAAAACGGGACGAGGTCTGTTAGCTATGGATTGGAGCGTACCTGTAATTGGCCTCCTTAAGAAAGATCCAGGTTTGCTATCTAAGCTATTAATACTAGGACGTTGATTTATTACAACTGGACGTCGAGAAAATGAGTTTGAAATATTATCATTTTCCGGCATTCTATTACGATCAATTGGTGATGGAATAAACATAGGTTCAAACGTTTCAGTATTTTTAGGACTTTCAAATAATGATTCTTGTTGATCTGTAGAAGATTCATCTGCATCACCGTTTCGTCTACCTCCTTCTATTATAATGATGGTGGTTGATTCTTCAACCGATGTTTCTTCTTTCTGTTGATCAGTGGGTAAAGGATGGAAACCGCTCTCTACTACTACCTTTCCAGGGTTGAAACCTGTGCTGAGAAGTTCTTGTGTGAACGGGGGAGGCGTGAGATCGACTTCAGGGGTTGGTAGCAGCGGTTTGTCTTTTTTTACGTGCAACTTGGAAGGTACTGCAGACGGCCCAGGGGACGGTAGCACCACAGAAGGAGCTGCTACTGCAGAGACGGAGTTGGTTTTAGAAGTAAGGCTCGTCACATAGCTTACTCGTTGAGCTGTGTTCTCTGCAGATGGTGGCTTAAGGTCTTGTTCAATTGTGTCCTTCTCTGTTACATAAGCAGGTGTATCTTTAAAGTTGTCGACTTCCACATCGGGAATCTTAACTCGAGTGTTGACTTGGATGCTGGCTCCAGATTCAAGACCGTCAACCTCGTCCTCGTATTCCACGTCGTGTTGTTCTGAAGCACTTATACTTTGGTCACAGCTGTCAATCACGTTGATTTTCCAGCCCAGATACCGATGAGTGTAGCACTGAAACAAATGAAAAATTAACTCAATGGATAATAAAATGCAATATATAATGCTACTCTTTTCCATCGTCAAAAAGTCAGTCAAAAAATCAATATCTATAAAAATTTCAACCAAAGGTAAATAAAGGCTAGAAAGGTCAATCGTTATTATAGTTAAATAACATATATTAATACCTGATAGTAGACAGTGTCTGGAGTATCGGCATCAGGGGTCCACCGTAGGATTCCTGGCTCTCCGGAGTCACATTCCAAGCGTAATGTGCGCTGGTAGGCTCCAAACGAGTCACTTTCATCGGCGGGATAGTCAGGGTCGGGAGTCCAGTTACACAGTCTGCCGGTGCCAGTAGGCGTTGCTTTGCCACGTTTGTCAAACTTGACGCCAGCATACACGTGAACATTCTATGAGACAAGAAATGATTGATAATAAAGAGTTAACAATGAAGTCCAGAAAATTTGGGAATTCGATATGAGTTTGAATATCACCTTGGAAATGCTTTTATAATTTATATAATATATATCAAAATTTAAGAGAACGTTTGAAAAGGCAATATTCAGTGTACATTATATATTGTTATGTATGCCATGTATGTGCGCACACTTTTTTACTTCCTTTGTGACACATGATAATATTTTGTCGATTGCAGTCTACCCTGAGAAGGGCAGTGAAAATTTTCAAGCTATAAAATAAAGAATTATACATAAGCGTTTTTCTTAATTACAGGAATTGCAACCATAAAAATTATGTAAAATAGCCCTTAGTAAAAATGTTACTTGTAAAAAAAATAATAAGAAGAACATCTGCTGTAACGAATTTTTCGTCCAAATTTCTCAGGTTAAGCCTGAAAAAAATAATAGTCCACGACTATTTTTCAAAAAAATCGCGTATCATGAAACTAATAAAAATAATATAAAAGTGGTTATTAGATGAATTACTTGATTTAACTAAAATTATTTACTCAAAGTTTTATTTATTACGTTAGTGCACATATTGAAAAGAAAAAAAAAATGGGGTGCAAAAAAATTAAAATTTAAAAAAAAATGCATCGGGCCATACATTCTCTATAATAGTATTTTTCATAATTTTGCCCTAAAAAATGGGGAATGTCCTTTAAAAAAATCGCACCTGCGGCGAGCTATTGAAGGGCTACGCCCCCCAAACCCCCCAGTGAGCTGTTCTCGATCTATATCTTGAGGACTGGTCAGTCATTACATTAGAATTAGAAACTGCACTCGGACATTCACTCGGCTATTTGAATCGATTCTATACCATCTTACCTCAATGTCAAACTATATCAATAAATTTATTGTCCTTTCGTTTTTTAATCATAGCATATATTTTTTGCAGTCATTGTTGCATTTGCATGCATGCTCTTAAAAATAGCATGTGGTTATATCTGATATCTGATTCTTTCATCATGTAGACCATAAATTAGGCATTATTTATTTTTTGTTTTGTTTTAGTAATACCTTGCGCTCTTCTGCTGTTTTGTATTCAAAGCCACCGATTGGGTCGTCCGAGATGTAGAAGGGATGGTAGCGAGCCGGAACGTCTGGATTGTCACCACCCTCCACAACGAACGTGTAACTCTTCCCGCGCACCACGTTAATTTCGGGAATCAGCAACCCGTTGATGTACCACGAGATGCCCCAGCCGACGTGACCTGACGAGAGCAAATGAAATGAAACTTTATTGATAGTTTTCGCTAATTACATCATGAGCAGCATTAACTTACAGTTTCATTAACCAGCATAATATATGTGTTTAAAAATATAACATTTGAATAAAATTTCCTGAAATTTGGAACAGTACTTCATTGATTTAAAATTTTATTAAATATATGATTCTGCATTTTAGAAATAAACAGTGAATAAGAAAATGTGTACAATTTATTCAATGCTTGATGTATATATAGTGCGCTTGCAAATTAAAAAAAAAATATGGTCCTGTATATTAATAACTGGTGTATTACAATGTGAACAAATTATTAACAAATTCTCATCATCTGAAGTATTAATAGTTATTCTTAATTGCTTATAATATTATTATTTCAGTTATTTAATAATGATGTAGAGTCAATGTATATTTTTTGATAAGAATTTATTAACTCACTTCCATAGTAGTATAAGTAGAAGTATAAAAACTGCAAAAGAAGGAATAAATGAGAAAGAAATTATTAAAACTGTCAGCAAAAGTACAAATGTTCAGTACTCCTTAATTATATTATATAATATTATCAGTCCTAAGTAATGTTGAACAAACTTAATAAATTTCTAATTGAACGCTCCAAAACCTTTAATTTCCATACCAGTAATTGCTGGGTAACCTCGTTTGCCTCCAGTGGGTCCCATCTGAGCGTAGAAGACCCCGTCCTCGGGCTCGTGGCACTGAATGGGTGGGATGAACCAGGCGTCAGTCGTGGCGGCAGGGGCAGGAGTGGCCGGAGCCACGGTGGTTGCAGGAGCTACTGACACAGCAGACGACTCCACCGCGGGTTCGTCATCGCTGTCAGGAGTAGATGTGGCACTCTCAGGTAAGGGGCAGTTCCACTCAGGACTGCGACCGAAATCCAATAGGATGTCTCCTGGATAATAATCGGACAAATGGATTGTTACCAGAAGTCATTGGGGATCCAACTGGTTTATAAACAATTTATTGCAAGTTAGTTTATTACTTCTCTGATAAAGACCTGTAGTAAAAAAAACTGTTTATAAAACCGTTTGCACCATAGGGTCTTTTACAGAACAAGTATGAAAACTGCGAAACATATTTTTGTAAAATATGAGTTACTGTATCTTTGTTTTACAGTATACAAGTTTAGTCTGTATAATTTTAACTATATAAGTGAGTCTCCGGGCCAGCATCTCAGTACTCAGTAGTACGTATATGTAATTGCTATTTATTTATTTATTTATTTATTTATTTATTTATTTATTTATTTATTTATTTATTTATTTATTTATTTATTTATTTATTTATTTATTTATTTATTTATTTATTTATTTATTTATTTATTTATTTATTTATCACAAAGAAAAATATCTCAGCTTTAAATTATTTCAGAGAGCAAGTTGCCACTCATAACTAATATATTATTTTATTAATAATAAGTTATAATTATGTTCTTGTGAAATTCAATATAAATTATGTCAAATGTTACAAAACCTCTTCTGAAACATTAAAAATCAATATATCATTTCAATTTTAATCAAAGGATTTTGACATTTTTGACGATACATAATAATATACTGTAGTAATTAAACTAATTAATCAATTTTTAAAATAATTTCCGCTATCAACGGTTACGACAGAAAGTCTGTGTCGTCTGTATATATTTATGCTTGAAGGTTTAACCGAATCGCCACAGAATGCAATTGCACAAGTATACCATGGTACATTTTTATTGCAATTACAGACCTTGTTGCTAAATGTACAAAAATATCACAATTATTAACCTCGTGGCGCTTGCATTCTGTGGCGAACACGTGTTTATGCGTGTTTAACTGTTGACGCAAGTACCTCTGGCGGCTACGCTGTGGTAGGAGACCTCGTTTCGTGAATTGAGTGGCCCCACGGCCCAGATGATGGCCTGGCGCGTGCCGTTGCTGAAGATTGTTTTGTCCAGGTGATCTCTTGCCCGCAGTGGACGCTGGTACGTAATGATGGAGTAGCCGTTGACCAGTGCTGCATTCAACAGACGAACGCTCTCGGTTCCGTCCTTCATAAGTGCAAGATTTTAAATTAGTTTATATACTGGCTATTGGTATATAGGAAAGTAGGGTGATAAAACAAAGAAAATTGAATGTATCTACAAACTAAATTGAAATAATATATGGACTCAATGGTTGTTAGATTAATGTTCGATTCAGTTTTCATGTATGAAAACAAAAAAAGATTCAAACATTCTGGAGATGAAATTCTAATTTTAATTGTAAATGAGACAGTCAACTTTAACCTAGTTAACTGACATAAGCTATAAAAAGATTCCTCTTATCCAATTAAATAACGTACGTATTGTGGTTAGAAATTTAATACTGTACAGTTCTTATATTAAAAGAGTGTTGTAAGAAAGACACTGAAATTAAGTGCATAAATGTCAGATTTTGTTTTTATAATTCAAAGATTATTTTATGATCAACCTTGCCTGTATTGATAAAAATTATTGGTACAAATATCAAAGTTGTACTCGCAACTCGGCCTTCGTAAGTTGTGCATTGCACTCGGCAATATGCTTTAAGCCATTGAAGGTGTCTGCACATTAATAAAAAACGATGAAAAATTTGACGGCCTCTGCATGCTCACCTCTAGTCGCTGATCCGGACAGCTGCCCCTGGTGCCCGCGCATTGTGACTTGGCGTCCAGGAAGTAATCATGTGCGTTGCCCTGCAGCGTTTCGCGGTCCACCCAGGCCACTACGGCGTCGCCACCAATCATTTGCGTGCGCTGGAGGTCACCGGACACCCCGAACGCCATGTAGTCACCGGCGTCTGCAAGCAACCACCTTCAGGTCATCTATACGCCAACACCATCTTGTTCTCTCATGTTTCCAACTTTATAATATCTACTATGATGATGTTTAAACCCTGATAATTTTCAGAATAAGATATTTGGGTGTATATATATTTTAAATTAATTAAAGGGTCTAAAGTTAGCAATGAAAGTCGACATGTTTTTTAGTTCCAATTGGATGTCTCCTGGTTATAATCGGACAAACGGATTGATTTAGCATAATTAAATTTTAAAAAAAATCAGAGGTTAAACCGCGCCCGAGTATAATAAATATAATTATTTTACTAAATACAAGAAAAAAATGTGGGCTAAAGCTGTGATCTTCTGAAAAAAAAAATCATTTATTGAATTTCATTTCAATTTAATGTAGTATTTATGATTATGCAAACACCTATTTATGTGACCTGTTAGTCTCTCGATTACTTAATCACTCGTAAATCTTTTTTTTTATATGTATATATATTTTTATTTTAGAGAGATTTAAAACTGACCTACCTATCTAGTTTTGTCATCACAGCACTTGACCCGCAGTTGACCTGAACGCTGGCGGTCGCGCTTTGTGACCAGGTGTGCGCGTGTGAACACTCCAGGTAGAGACGCCTACTGCACGCCCGCTTGCTCGTTTTGTGAGCTGTCAAGAGTGGCAAGCTCCATAAACTAACTTCATAATGGGTAGCACGTGCTATAGCCATCAGGCATGCAAATTAACAACTATCATAAAGTACAGCTCAAGACTCTCAGGACTTTACTACAGCATGCCAATGATCCCAAACTAAACAGTGGTAACGTTTGGACTGTCCCGAGGTATAATTTTCTATGCTTTATTTTACTTCAGTTGTTAAAAAAATGCCTATTGATCCTATTTTTATAATTTTTACATACTAGAATAAAAACGGAAATTAAAAATTCTACTGTTTAATGTTTAACCAAATAAAATCATTTGAGAAGCCAATTATAGTATATTATATTTAATATTAATGCTATATATAATTATAGTTTGAACGTGGAAAATGATAACAAATATACTAAAAAAATAAAATCATTTTAATTATTACTACTGTTACGAGGCTGTTAAAATTATAACGCAATCAGTAAAACGACAGTTCCAATTTTAGTTTATTAGTTTCAACACTGTTTTATGTGCCACAAATTTCTATATATATATTATACTAGCTGCCTTTTAATAGCTGTAGTAAAAATAATTTCGTACGAGTTTTCTATTTTAAAATATAATGACTGAAATGACCTTTGCTTTTTTGTAAACCGTTTAAGGTGACAGCGATCTGTTGTTGATGCGGTGATGAAATTGTGAATGCATATATGGGAAATTATAAAACTAAAATGGAATGTAGACCACGTGAAAAACAACAAAATTTAGTAAAATCACTATTCTAGGCTTCAAATAAACAAAATTATATATATTATATTTGTATTGTATTTCAATAGTCATTTTTTATACATGCATGAGGTATGACAAAAAGAAACTTTTTTTTTTTTTTTTTTTTTTTTCAGTTTTCTGACATCGTGCATCAAACAATCTTTATATAGATATATAGTGCATATTAAAAATGCTTGTTGGAATTAGTGAAATATTTTTAAATATTAAAAGTATTCTAAAATAATTCAAATATTAAAATATCAACTTTTGTGACTGTATAAAACATACTTCGTTGACATAAAAAATCCTTCAGGCAGTGATGGAGCCATGATTTCTTTTTTTATCGGACTAATTTACACTGATTGAAATTGATATGTATTGTACAAGTTTTATTGCTCTACACTCTAGAATGAGTGTTATTAAGCTAAAAACTAATAAAATATATTATATGTACTTATATATAATATGTATTTATATATGTATGTATACTTATTTATTAATTATTTTATTTTACGCTGACGTGACTAATGCCACATATGCATCATATTATGTATAATTTTATTTTTAGGTTGAGGTTAATTGCCTACCTAAGAAAACAAACTAGTTTTAATCATTATATACATAAATTACAAAAATAAAATATGGAGTTCGTAACGTTAATTAGCATTACACGTTTATGAAGATGTTCTAATTTGTGATTGATGAAAAAGATCATACATCAGCTGAGGCAGTGTAGGCGTCACGCGTAAAAGCTATAATAAGCGATCAAGCACGTGGTGAAAGCAAGCAACAGTAGCAGTTAATAGGTAGGAAACATCAAATTTGCTGTCGGTCATTAGGAATTATATTATAGTATAAACTTCTACGAGACTTAATAATGACCCATAAAAATAATATTATTACAATTGCAACGCGAACAGAAAGTTAGTAGATTACATCATTATATTTACAGACCAAATAACAAATATTACGTAGCATGAATAATGTCATTAAATGAATTAAAAAAAAAAAAAAAAGGAACGGCAGTAGTAGTAATTTGATGATGCAACTAAAATGTGGGAGACAAAATTATGGAGAAAGTTGCATGATGATAGCTAGTTATACCTATTATAGATGTAATAATTTTATGTAATAGAATTATTTTGACTAATATCATCTAACAAACTTTATTAATTGCCAATTGAAAATTAAAATGAATAACTGAAGAGGTTGCATGTTTGTTTTATTATTGTTATTATTGTTTGATCAAAACTGTTTGTACTCCAAACAGAATAGATATCAGTCAATGAACTGCGCGTAAATACATTATTTCTTAAACCTATTATATATAGTAAGATTGCAATTGTGATACCGCACTAAATATATTTAAGTATAAATTTATTTAATTACAATGTGTTCTATAGCTGTTGGTCTTCAGTCATGATTCAAAATACAAGCATCCGAGTTAATAAATCTCTAATAAAAGTATGACAAGCCGGTGAACCTCTTTGACAATATTCGTAATTTTCAACAATAGAAAAAAAAAACAAAAAACAAAACAAACAATAAAAAAAAAAAACATAATTACTGTACTTTGATATTAGCGATATCTGTGATCTTTAAAGTCTCTATACCATATTAGTACAATTAATTTTATTTTAGTTGACCCTAAAGTTGGTTAAAAAAATATAAAAATAACCTAATTTAAATAAGTTTTTTGTGTGTGAATAATCGTATTATAAGCCTATATAATAATATATCGTAATCACAATGCTTCCCTTTCGCTAGAGCTTGTGTTGGTGAAATTCGGGTCATCATCACACATAAAATTTTCACTTTGTGTCGAGCCGCTTGCTTGCTGTTGCCTGTCTTTCATTGCGGGCGATTACATCACCGGTGCACGCCCCCGCAAACCTCCGGGCGGGTAGACACGGCAGAGACACTCGAATGTTGAGACTGCCAGGTCGAGTGCGAGCGTGAGAGCTGCAGGTCACGCCCTCATAGTCAAAAAACACTATATATATATTATATATATTTTAATTTTAAGATGTCTCTTTCAATTCGTTCACCTTCCTGGTAAGCTTAACCGTGAATTATTACACATATAAATATATTATATAAAAAAAACTTTCAGCTTCGTGATGAAGTTAGGTTTGCGATGCTGTCAGACTGAATGTTTTGGAGCTCTACTTACCAATTTTACCGACGAGCTGTGTTACTACACTATCTCCTGCCACGGCCCAGCGAACTTCAAACGCCAGAGCTTCATGAAGAACCTCACAATTCAGCTTCGACTGCAAGTAAAAGCACACTACTAGTTAACTTTGTGCAATATCCGTTAACTTCCGAGTCCACCAGATGCAATACGGTGCAATTGATACTTGATAAATATTAAGTTTAAAGTAAAAATACAAATAAAAGAATTTTATAAAAAAATATATACATATTGTTTTGCATCTGATGGTCTCAATTCTTGCAGTATAGAGAACAAACATGATCATAAAATTAGTCCATTACAATGCAAATAGTGACGTATCCATCAAACACCCAAACAGATTGCAAGTTTTTTTTTAACTTTTTTTTTAACCAAGCAAAGCCCTTTTTTTTTCTTCCATCTGTTTAAGTTGTAAATGAATACCCTATTATCATTTGACGAGTCTACTTTGTGCGTGTGTGAAATTATACTTGATAAACCATGCCAAGGTTTAAATGCTTGTTAATTCAATTAAAAAAGGTCAAGGTCAACTGAAAGTGACATGTGCTAGTATATTTAACACTAGTTATTAATTTTACCTAATTTGGATTCTAGAAATCATGTAAAAAAAAATAAAATATATATTTTGAGAATAAAAAACAGATTTATTGCAGTTTAGAGCTACAGTTTTAGTTTACAATTTTATACATTTTTTAGAATTATTATTATCATATATTTTTTTATTTAAGTAGTTTGATAAATATTTTTAGTACCAAAAGTATACAGTTAAAAATGTAATTTACAAATATATATATAAATAATGCATGCTCAACTGACAGTAAATACATAATAATAGCCTCTTATCACTATATAAAATAGGTAGTAATTATATTGATTTGTATTGCTTGTATAATACAGAGAAAATAAAGCAATCACAGGTGCCATATAAAATAACAGTGGGTTAGTAAGTCACCGGGATATTGCCCGAAATATTGCCTGCCACTCACAGCATATCAAACTCATAGAGTTGAAGAAATTCTTTTATCACTTGTATAAATTAAAAAAAAATTAAAAAGAAAAACTCTTTTTTTTTTTTTACATTTGATATAAAAAAACTATTATAGGACAGTGATCTTCAACCTACGTAAAAATGAAATGGCAATCACCATTTTTTTTTTTTTTTTTTTTTTTTTTTTAATTTAAGTATATGATATAAAATGTAAATAAGTACATTTTTTTATTAAAATAATAAAGCCTTTGAGATCAAGAAAGAAAAAAGGTGTTAGAAATATCTAACAGACTGATAGGTTCTACCAGTAGGTCCTGCATTATGTATGAAAGTGGGATATTGTTGTTGCTGTTGTTGGTTGTGCTGCGTATTTTCATGGTCCTGTGCGGTAGATTGGGATATATAATGTTGTTGCTGCTGTTGTTGTTGTTGCTGCTGCTGCTGCTGATGTTGTTGTTGTTGCTGATTCTGGTAAGGTTCAGGGTTGGTGTACTGTAAAGGGTCTGCTACCTGGTGACCAATGAAATATGCTTGCTGGGGATGGGGATAGAAACCAACAGGGGGTTGTTGAACAAACACGGTGGCAGCTTGGGGTTGATAAAGTTGAGATTGATCAATCGATTGTTGCAATGATACAAAAGTAGGAGAAGCAGTTGCTAATGCTTGAGGAAATATATTGCGTTGATATTGCTGTTGGTGATTATTTTCATCGGTCGTAGATTTTTTAGCTAAGTAAAATTGCAAATCAGGTTTGTAAGTAGTCGCACTGATTTGCTGTTCAATAGGCGATCCGGCTGCAGGCTGGTGAAAACTACGCCGATTGGGTGAGTTGTCAAGTAGAAACGGTTCGGACGATATTGGGTAGATCTGAGCGACCTCATCGAGTGTTTTGGGTTTCTGCAAGCAAACAACACCAACAATAGTTTGGTGATTTAATTTGAAATTTAAAAAAATATAATAATATAAAAAAAAATAAAGCTTACCGTGCGTGCGACAAAAAAAATATATAAATCGGCAAAATAACATATTCATCGCGTGAGAATGTATTTCGGATGTAAAAAAAAATTAAGACTTATAACCTTATCAGATGCGATATGAAAAGCATTGTATAGGGTCAAATGATTATAAAATTTTCTTACAGTTAGTCAAAATACATTCTAAAGCAATGATTTAAAAAATTTATGAAGATGATTTTCTTTACAAAATTCGTAAAGCATTGGTGAATATATATTATATTATATTATATTATATTATATTATATTATATTATATTATATTATATTATATTATATTATATTATATTATATTATATTATATTATATTATATTATATTATATTATATTATATTATATTATATTATATTATATTATATTATATTATATTATATTATATTATATTATATTATATTATATTATATTATATTATATATATGAGGATGATGATCATCATGTATTTACAATTCAATATTTATAAATCTAAATTTAATAATAAAATAATAATTATAAAAGAAAAACGCAACGGTTTACCGAAGAGAAAAAAATATTGTAATTAATAGTCCGTTAATTTAGAATGTGTCTTGTTAAATCGTCCGAATTATGATCATAATGAAGAAATTTAATGTAAAGAAGTCGCAGGAAAGTCTGTGGGAGTTGTGTCAGTTTGCAGTCGAGTCGGGGTTTTAAGGAGAAGAAGTTTTGTCTCAATCATCAGCTGCTGCTTTTACCATTTATATTAAAAATACAATACATAATAAATATCAAGAAACCTTGGCATGGCTTAATAATTATTATTGTTCACTTAGATAAATTTCATGGTTGGCAAGCTCGGATCCAGGAAGGGGGGGGGGGGCTAAGGGCTCCCCCTCCGAAATTTCGGATTTAGCATGGGCAGTTCCCCCACTCCCTTTTTTTTAACATTGGCCTTATTAAGAGAGCCCCCTCCCTCTCCCCCGAAATTTGGTTTTGGATCCGCGCCTGATGGTTGGCACAGTTTATTCTATTTTCTTGGGATAAAATGAAACTTACTTTATATAAAAGAGAATCGCATATAATCATTGATTTGTAAACTATTTTTTGCTTCGGTGAATTCAATTTGCAAGTCAGGTGCTTCTTTTGAAGATTTGAACCTTTAAATCCCCATCGCGTGAACTCGCCTAGACTTTCAATTTATTTGAAATTGAGCTTGTCAAGTGAGGTTATACCACAAGATGTATTCTATTGGAAAAATGAAGGAATGTATTTTTTTTCCACTACGTCTATTTCACTCCATCCCTTAATATTTTTTCCATAGTTGACACAGGCTATATACACTACAGTAAGCAAACTTGACTAGAATACCATTGCTTCTATTGATTTTTAAAACAATAAAAAAATAAATAAAAAATGTATAGCCATAACAATTAAAAAATATATATATTTGGCACAAAGCTATATGATCTGTAATATCTGTAATAAAGCGTACATAATACATGTGGTATTTACTGAGGCGTCACCAGCATGCACCAAACTTACCAACCCCACATCCGTAACGTTGAAAGCACACTTAATTTCTCCTACTTTGTAACCTCCACACAACGCGTGTTTTACTGCGTGAACTTACATTGATGAATGTATTCTTAACACGATATTATAATTAAGTACTTAATATTTAAATTTAGCGTAAAAACTCTTTGCAAATTTTCCATATCACATATATTCCACCAAATTTCCCATAGGGAAATGAAAATATGTTAGGCTTATTTGACGTGGAAACTTTGCAGAGTTACTTTAATAATAAGATCTGCTTGATTGTGGCTGCTTGATTTGAGTAGGTGCAATTTAAGTGTATGTACGCGTATAAAACGATAACACTCATCAAGGATGCACAAATGGCATTCATGAGTTTTGTAAGATAAAATGCTTGCATTAATTTTTACTTATTAATAATGTGCATGAAAGCGAGAGAGAGAGAGAGAGAGAGAGAAAATATTATAGAGAGAGACGCAGGTACACCTACCTGAGGAGAGACGCCGAGCATGCGCAGAGACGGTGGCACGGCCACGGCGGCAGGGACCTCGACGTGCGCAAAGTCAACAGCGAACGCCTCGCACCACACGCCGAAGTGTCCAATCTCGTGCACGGTCAGTGATCCAGGCAGCGTGATGACCAACGTCTTGCGGTCGTAGCGCTTAAGTGGCTCAAAACGGCCGTTCTCGTCAGCCACGCGAATGCCTTGAGGATTAGGCTTGGTGCCAGGGCCGACCCAGAACTTGGCATCTGTCGGTACAAGCACGTACATGTTATAGAACACGTACTAATACAAAACGATTCATACTTTCAATTTCTTAAAAAAATATTGACGTTCGTATAAGTTTTCACTGATCATGTTGCAGTAAAAAAAATATATATGTATATATATATATATATATATATATATATATATATATATATATATATATATATATATATATATATATATATATATATATATATATATATATATATATATAATATACCTAACTATATAAATTTATACATAATTACATTTTAAATTCTTACACTACTTTTTTTCGTGTTTATTTAAGAAAATAATTCATGACTAAAAATTTCAGGTATACCATAAAGCATACAAAGAATATATATAAAGTACACCGCAGGCGCAGCGCGCACTACTAAATAAAAGATAAAAAAAAAAGGGTCTTGGGTTGTCACACAGTGTCGCGAACTTGAATTTTTTTTCCATGAAATAAAAAAATTAAATTTTGCAATTTTGGGGGATGTAAGAAGATTATCAAGTCCATATAAACATCCCCCAAAAATTAGGTTCATCCAGGCGCGGATCCAGAAAAAAAATTGGGGGGGGGGGGCTGCCTCCATAAGGCCAATGTTAAAAAAAATTTGGAGTGGGGGAAATGCCTATATTGCCCATGTTAAATCCAAAATTTCGGGGGAGGGGGGCTGTAGCCCCCCAGCCCCCCCTGGATCCGCGCCTGGGTTCATCACGTGTAAATATATTTTTAAGACATCGTGACAACCCTGTTTGTAAAGCATGGCAGGGTAAAGTAAAGTTCCTGCTGTCACGAAGTGTACATTTGGTTCTCGATTGTGAATGAAGTATGCATTTTTAAGGACAGACCAAATTATTTCAAGCTAAGCAGCAAACAGTAAATTTGATGCACTTTATAGATGTGATCAAGTGATGTACCTGGTGCTTCCCCGTCGTACGAGAAGGACGGTACAAGAAGTGTCTGCGCGTCCACCACCACAATGGGCTCGGAAGTCACGCCGTGAATGCCAGATAGTGCACCCAACTTATGGGGTTTGGGAAAGTCGAAGCCTTTAGGAATCTTAACGTCCCCAAAATTCACCTGTTACAACACAGAGAACAGAGAGAAAATTAATATATTTTTAAAAGTTTTAGTGTTTTCGGTGAAATATATCTAATCCAACAATTGGCACAAACAAGTTTAGTATATTAAACAAATCTTTTTCTCTCTTCAGTTGTCTTAATGTAAAAAAAAAAAAAAAAAAAAAAAAATATGTAAAGTGTTGTGCGTTTGAAAACCACTTTTCTTATTTACGCACCTGTAAAAATATACCGGGCCCTTATGTCTTTGATTCTCAAGGTTACAATGGTAGAATGATATTTATAAGAAAGGTACTGATTGGTACTATAAATAATTATATAACATGGACCTTATTGCAATATCATTAACATAACTTAAATTAAAAGAGGAAGGCCCATACCACCGACGTCAAATCGAGAGAAAGAGAAGGAGGGAGAGATTCATGCCTTACATGTACAATTTTATTGCTGTGAAAGTGCCATTTCTGTCATTATGCTAAAGATCGATTCATCAGATAATGCATTTTTAACTCGTCGCAGAATACTTTTATGAAGAAAGTAATTGAATTCTACGTCACAGCTAGCAGTAAAAACAGCATATATAATTTATTTAGAGAGAGCTATTGGCCTAAGTACGATTTATTACCGAGAATTCTCTGCACCACACGGAAAACCAGCGGATGCTAGCGAGTGTCTTGCCCTCAGGAAGGGTCAGGGTGACGTGCTTCTTGCGATATCTCTTCAATACATTCAATCTATAATCAAGGAGCAAACACATGACATGTAATACTTCCTACACATCTATAAAAACAAGAAAAAATTAAGATTATGCTTGAATACTCACGTGCCCTTCTCGTCTCGAATCCGGAAACCAGAACCACTTGGAGCTTTTGAAGTGCCGGCGTAGAAAAAGGCATCTAAAACAGAATAATAAGAATAAATTAATAAAGTACTTTTTTTGTTAATAGGAAAAAAAAATCTTATAGTGAAAGGAGAGGAGAAAAAGTGTTTTGTGTACATGTGTGGATAATTTTTATGAAGGCTGCACGTGTACTGTCTCCACTGCATGAAGTTCGTTGACCTCCTCTCGCTGTTTTATGAACTACTTACAATATCGTATATAACTGAAATTACACGCAGTAAAATCATATTCAAATTTTGATATTATTGTTATGATTATTTTATTTGTTACCGACCCGGACCAAATAATGTTTCCTAGGTCAGCCCAACATCTCTCTCGTGCAACCCATGCAGCAGCTTCCATAATGTTCCCTATATATTATTAGTATATTATATGCAAAATCTATAATTTTAAATGATAAAAACGGCTACTATAATGCAGAAATTGATTTTAATACTTTTCAATAATTAACAATTGACCTGGTCCTTTTGATATATTTTCCATAGTCAACTGCTTATTATAATTTACTGAAAAATAAATAAAAACATAAACAAAAAAACATTAATATTTTAAAATGACATAAAAGAAAAAAATAAATAAAAAAACAGACCTAAAGGTTTTAGTGGCTAAATTATAAAAAATTTGTAGGTCAAAATAAGTAATGTGTCTATAGCAAAACATTAAATAAAACATTTCTGTCTTATCATTTCATTTTTCTAAATAATTTTATCAATTTTAAAACCACGAATGTTACAAATTTTGCCAATATCTAATCTAATTATTTTGAATAATTTTTATTGCTTGCATGTAATAAAAAAAGGGAGAGAGTCAGTCAATACTCTGCCAAACTTTATTGGGGAGAAGGTGTAATAAATAATATAAAGTAGTGATGAAGCCTGCAGGGACTAGGACGAACTTGTTACTCGAGATTTCCCTTGCCTGCTCTAGCTGAGTTGAACAAGGTCGGATTGGGAGGGCGTGTCGCGGACAAGCGGCGTCGTCCTTTCCTTTGGAGAGAGTCGTTCGTTTAAAATATAAAAATATAAAGAGAGAATAAATATATGTGCAAGTCAATTGGCGGCAGCAATCACTCACTAGTAAGTTGACCTCTTGCCACAGTTTGTTGATTGACAGTTTGACCACAAACTCGTGCACTTCACAGACATTATAAAGTAAGGAGAACAAATTCAATTGTAATTGCTGTCACATTGATTGATTGTTATTTTAATCTTAAAATTCAATGAAAGTTTTGCAATAATGGTTCTTTAAGGTTTACTTTTGTTATGATTGAATTATTATTATTATTTTCTGTAACACGAATTATTTAAAATTTTCACACATCGTGAACACCTACCATCAACCATTTGGAAGTCAATTTACTTCAAACTTATTAAATAAAACTTATTGCACTTCTTCAAACTTGCTTTGAGGATTTTTTTTCTCTTATTTTTATTTTATTTATTTTTTATTTTTTTTTATATCTCGTATTCATATATTCTTACGTCAGTGTTACGAGAGCAATTACAATGACAGCTAAAATTATGTTCTACTGTTAATAGCGAAAAATTAAATTTTCAAGGATTTTTCAAATAAAGAATTGCTATGTCTTTGTTACTGGATTACTTGCTTATAACTTATTTTTAACTTCAAACATCGATAAATGTTAAAATATGTGGATATATAGGATTGTTAGATTTGTTAGAAAGTTGATTTTTGATTTTATATGGTTTAATGGTGCTTCTGCATGGGTCGACATACGTGTGTACTGATTAATTCTACTCTAGGTTGATCTAATTCATGTTGCGGCATGCTGCAGTTTCACAGAGAATGTCTGTTATTTAATTATACAGTACTACTGGTACTACTTTCAACAATATGTAACATGCGCTGCTTTTGTTTCTGTATACTATGGAAGACTGAAAAATACGTTTGACTTGTTTATTGTAATAGGTGTATTTATATGGATTTAAGGACTTCAGCTTATGTTTCATTAGCATTTTTCAGATCTTTGCATGTGTTTCCTGTAATGCCCCCAGGTGAAAAAAAAAAAGTGCTGTTCCTTGGAATCTGCATGAGAATAGAAAAAAAATGTATCTTCATGTACAGTACACACATGTACAGTACATTTCTATTTTCTGGTAGAATTACCACACAAACGTTGATGAACATTGTATACAAATATGACGTTGTTTCACCTCAATTTAGATGTTGTATGAGAAAAAAAAAACAACAACAACCGAAAATGGGTCATATATAACTTTAAAAGGTACTCTATAAATCATATTTGCAATAAACAAATTCATGCAGATTGTCCAATTCTTTACAATAATAAGTTCACATCACGAAGACAATCATGAAGAGATTTATCTAAGATTCTCACTAACCACGTTTAGTGCTATAGTAATTCTCACACTAACCGTTGTTAGTGTAAAAGCTGGATAAATTTATGTATAACTCTTTTGTGAATCATCCCAATTAAGAATAAAAATTATTTTATTCAGAAAACTAAATACTATATATATAGTATTGATATTATACATGTTCCCCATCATGTTCGATGGTCGGGGCACGTATATGTTAATACCTCCCTAAAGCACCAAACATAATTTAGAGGTCAGTATAATTACCTGGAAGACCTAACTCACGACTTCCTGATACGAGGTTCAAACATTAAACTAATACGTTAGTGAAGGGTGTATAGTTATCCATAATCTGCAGCTAACTGGCCTTTCTTCTCAACATGACAACTCGCTTGCTTTTACAATTAATTTATATAGCAAAGTCTCTATACGATTTATGCTATTGACATTTCATGATCACGCGCGTGTTGCGTATATATAAAGTAATAAATTATTTACATAAGGTTTTATTCATTATCTTACATTCTTTGCTGCCTTTTTTGCACATTAACTTCCTGGTTTAAACACCTCTTTTTTTTAATTGCAATCATGCAAGGTCTTTGAGAGTACAATTTTCTACACATTTTCTTAGTTAAAACTTGACTTGGAAACAACAGTATCTTATAGAAGGATTAACTAAACTACATGAGTTTTTATTAACAGGTAATCATAATAAAGAAATGGGATGAAAAGGTAATAATGATGTATATAGTAATCATCAGCGATCGCATGCATGGTGAAATGGACTGTTCATTTATCGATAGAAAAATTACATAAAGATATAGATGAAACGGTTATAGGCATTACATATTATAATAAAATGGTTATTATTATCTGGCATAATAGGTCAGTGGAATATTTTAAATAGTTTAGTTCAACTCTTTTTTAATTAATTAACTCTGTACTAAATGAAATGGCTCTACAACCACCTTATAATCATTCTTTTCAATCTCGTGACGTTTGTATGTTTTTTTTGTTTTTTAATTGGAGTAGAGTAGTTTGGCAGTCTAAGCAATAAAACGTGCAATAACACAAATAGAGTTGTTATCGTGTACGCTTCTGTGAGGAGATCATGTAATGAGGATGTGGAAGGCAATAGGTCTGCAGGAATGTTCAGGACAAGATAAGTACTCACCAGGACCCTCGCCGTCGTAGGTGAAGTCTCTAATGTGGAGGGTTCGAGCGTCTACGGCATACACAGTGCCGCTGACCCCGTGATGAAGTTCACTGAGCGCGCCCACCAACTTGCCATAGTAGCCCTTGTCCGTGACGGTGTCTGCGGCAGCCCCTCCTGTACCAACTGCAGCCGCTGCCCGACCGGAGCAAACTGCAACACGAACACAACAATATTTGTAACAACATTGTAGAAATAATATTGTCATACTTATTTGTGAATATAGCAGCAAATAAAAAGGAATGAAATTTCAGTTATTTTACTCTAATCTTGACATGCATAAAATGCATGTTATAATTAATATAGATTATACATTAAAAAAAGATACTATAATTTTTAATAGTTTTTCTAATATATTTAATTTTATTGCAACTATTTTATTTTTATGATGTCACAAATATCATGCATACTTATATCAAAGCTCTATCTTACATCTTATCGTTAAGAAACTTTTAGTGTAATGCCAGTGTAAGTCCTGGCGGGTAAGTAGTTCTTCAAGCATTTTTATTTATTTTTTTTTTAAAGAACAATTCTCTTACTAAGAAAATTAAGAATTATAAGAAAATAATAATAACAACGTTCTATGCTCTTTTATGCAATGAAAATGAATCATTTAGGCTGTTTTTAAAAGATCTAACACCAAAATAAAATTGTTAATGTGTGCATCTTTTAAAACCCTACTTTGAAAATTCAGGTCATAATCCGCAAATGAAATCAAACAAATTGTTTATATACATGTGAAAGATTATTAATGCATGCACTTATTAAATAATTTTAATACAACTTTATTGTTTCGATTCTATACTTTTAGTTGTGTTTTCTATTACCTCACTACTGCAATGCAGAATTATGTAATTATATATATCACTTAATTAAAAGTCACTCGACTTGATGATAAAAAAAAAATCATGTCAGTGCAATTTTAATTCTTTCGAGCAATTTAACTTCTATGAGAAAAACTTGAGTAATTATTATTTCTTAAAAGGATGGGCATAAAACAACGTTATCTTAACGTGGAGAAATATAATTTATGATTATTTTTAGATTTTTGAAAGTTTTGAAATATAGTGTGATTTGCTCTGACCAGACAGATCTTGTACTAGTGTTGCGAGACGATGACTTTAGAGCTAAAATCAGTGGACCAGTATTATATTTTAGAATTTTATACATGTGTATATTATAATCTTTAAATATATTATAATTTCATTATTATTGTTTAATTAAGCCCAATAAGGTACGCGATAATTAGGCGATATGAAAGTTATATAATAATACAGTAGGTCTGTTCTTAAAGCATAATCGTTTCAATCTGATGACCCATGCATCTGTACAGATAACATCATATAATTATCTGATTGTGTATTTACGGGCCTATTGAATCACCTTTTGGAATCAAAACCAGCTTCTCCTTCTATTATAATTTTTATAATCAACCTTTTTTTTTTAGTACATTTTGAAATCGCCAGTATTTGGTTAGTAATACTGAAAGAACTGTGAAAAAATGTCTTAATCAATATGCTTTTCGTCGCTGAAAAGGAAGTTAAAAATTGCCTTACTGTATTAGAGCGAAAGTAATGTTTACTTGCTCGTGGGTGGAAATTTTGCAACCGCTTCTCGGAGAGGAAACACAATTATTTTGTGCTCTGCACACTTTTTATACTTAAGGAAATGATTGTTTAATTTAAATTTTGTAATTAATAAAATTGTCATGTTTTGAGGATGTTAATATTATTTCTCCTTTTTACTATAGTATGTTTCAGATTTCTGATTTATGACAGAAAGTAACATAGTACCTGCATACATGATTGAAACTAAATGTAACCTATTAAATATATTTAGAATAAGAAGATGTTATGTGCAGATGTAACGATAATTATTTAAAAAATGCATTAGCACTATAATACTGCCCACGTACAAGTCTTGTGCATTTCAATTGTCAAAGTGCACTATAATTTAGCATAATGTAATAAATAAATTGTAGTTGTCTTGATTTTGTTTATAATCAAATCGTATTTTTTTACGTGTATTTTGTAGGAATGAGTTGTATTTTATAATTTTTATACTAAATACAATACATAATAATATCTACTTACTAAGGTGAAAATATATTATGATGAAAAACAAGTCTCCAGTGAGTATGGGAAATAAATGAAGATATTTAGGATGTGTAAACGAAGCAGTAATTGCCCGTATTAAATTTTGTTCTGTAAGGCAAGTGAGGCCGGGCAGGCAGGGGGGCGGGCAGTGGCTGGCCCACACTCAGGTGGCGCCTTCCTGGAGGTCAGCTCGCCTAACTGCGCACCTGAGTGACTGAGCAGCTCCGCTATGTCAGCAGCCAGCAGAGCAACTGATACAGCTCGCGGGGAACATATCTGTGTGTTATCTAAACATATTATACGGTACTGTGTGACCGGTGCTCTGAATACGACTCGGCAGTTGTTAATTATAAAATACCATACAGTCTAACGAATCGTAAATTCGAACTGGATACACTATCATATAAACAATTTTACAATAATTTATTAGAATTTTATATTTTAAGGTTTTAATTCTCGTACATCCTGAATCGTGTACTGTACACGTTTTATACTGATCGACCTTTATATATTATGTCCAATTATATGAAGAAATTGAGTGCGAATATTTATACACTATTCAGAGGTTTTACGAATTAACGACAGTCCCGAAGCTTATGGGAAATTCAAACAGTTGATTATAAAATAGCTTTTATAGAGAAGGAGCCTTTAATATTTGTTAGATTACTATGTATCTATATTTTTATATATATAACTGGGCATAGAAATTGATTATAGTTAAAAGATAACAAATGTCGCTGCTCATTTGATGGAATATATTGCACAAAAAGTTTAAGTTAGTCTGATTTAATATTATAAAACTAATGATTGCTTCAAGTAAATACGATATTTTCTACAATGTTGTTGTCCGATCTTAAACCTTCTGTATATTAACCTTTACAAAACATTTTAACTGTGCATTCAAATTAAATTTATTTGCATGATCTTCAATAGCGGTCGGTCCTGCTTCTAAGAAGTCATACTCTAAACATCTTGTTATATCTCGTTACACACAACATTTAAATATACATTACGGTACTACACATGTTTACACATGTCTTCCAGAGCTTCTCTTTCTTTATTACTCCATTATCTTGAGATTTTCTTGGTCTTTAATTAACTGCTAAAGTAGATAGATACATCCTGCTTATATACCATAACCTAACGTACATATATATATATATATATATATATATATATATATATATATATATATATATATATATATATATATATATATATATATATATATATATATATATTTTAAAAGCTGTTTGTTTACTGTTTAAGTTGCTTGTTAATTGTAAAATTTCTGCGTAACAAATAAACAAGTTGGTTTTACAACAAATATTTGAACGCTTCTTCCATGTGTAATAAGTTTACACTAAAGGGCTACGTGCAATTGAATTTACTGTCTCGTAGCTTCCGTCAGAGTATTAAATGATTGTTTAATGTCTTCTTCTTCAGTTATATTTATGTAGTTTATAACAAGTAAAATGATAACGAACACTGAAAGAAATTTTCGGCTTTATTGTTTTTATTTCCACATTATCAGTTCTTGCTATGAGTGAATATTTTTATAAATATTTGAGCTATTAAAAAAATGCTCTACATATACAGGATAATTAAAATAATACGTATGTATTACAAGTACAATGTAGTTAGTCAATATTTGGGAAAAAAAATAATAAGTTCTTGTATAGTATGGATTTACTTTTAAATTTTGTATTTGGATAGGAACAGTTATTGCATTAAATAATGAAATAAATTGATCTCAAGCAGATAACAAAAATCCTTAGCTCGTAGTGTACGTTTGCTATGATGTTATCATCACATGGATCATTAGCTTGTGATAAATTATTAAAACAAACATGCTCTTAGATAAAACTTACTTAATTTTTAATTCATATTACGAAAATGGTAATTCATTTAAATGGCCTAAATTAACACAAGAAGAATTATATTACATATTATATATTATATTTATCGTTAAAAAAAAATTAAAAAAAAACTTGCTGAAATATTGAACTTACTTCACCAAATAGTAATGAAACACTTCTTATTGGGAATGGCCTTGAACGGTCGCGTACTACGAGTACCATGACATTAAAGTTTTTATTGTAACATGAAAAATAAAAAAAAATAAAAAGAATAAATCATTATGGGTTCTTGAGTCGTATTTTTTTAATGTTCTCCAAGTTTATAGTATTTTATTTTGAATACATCGATTCAATACAAAATCTGAACACACATAGTAGTGGCTACTTTGTTTAAGGTTAGAAACATTATTTTTTTTAGCAACAAATTATATGCCAAAAACCGGCTTTACGTAATGGTCTACGTTACTAACAGTGTATTTTTGTGTTAAAAAAATATATTCCTAATCTTAAACCTCAAGTAATTTGGTACCAGCGGTATGTCCAGTTTTCGTAAAGACGTTGTAACTATAATACTTGGTGCCAGCTTACTTGTCAAACCATGAAAAAAATTGACGACTCGTTATCTTTGCCCCAGACACAATCTCTTACTTTTTTTTCATTCCAATGAGTTTAAGATTCACGGAGGAAATTGATTGGTAAGATTGGCAAGAATACTAGTGAAATAGAGAAGAAACTTCGACTATGATCGTTTTGCGTTCCGGTTTTTAATTTTATGTTTGACTGGAGGAACCGTGAAAATCACAGTCAGGACGGCCACCTCTACCATATCAAAGGACATAAGTGGTGTTCAAAACTAAGGAAGCCACACACAATGGATTTTTTAATTTTTTTTTTGCATAAATGCATATATAGAGGATACAAAATTTTGCTATATACTTAAATTTTTTTTTCAGATTTGTTCGGAAAAGATTTAAAAACACACAAAACATTGAAGGTACTGGCCACTCCCCCTAATAAAAGAATAGGGTCTTAATGTTAACTGATCATTGCATCACATTGATGGAAATTTAAACTAATTCGACCCTCTGTGGGAGTACTGTGAATGAAGGGCCACTCATTCAAATACTAACTACGCTAGCTGTTGCTTTTTACTTCGAACAGCGATCTTACAAGAATTGCATGGTGACTTTTTTAGAGCAGGCATAAAGGCGGATTCAGATGGCGACAACGGCGATGCGACGCGATTTTAACGTAAAAGCTGAGAAATTCTATGCGGAGGCGAATTCGCCGGTAATCGCGTTAATTACGATGCTCTTTTTCTTTTAATCGCCCAATATGGCCGCCAATTGATGTTACAGCAAGTGCGCATGGATTATTCACGTCGCGTCGCATGGTAAAAATCGCCATCTGAATCCATCTTAAGTTCGACGAGTGTAAAGATTCGACTCCTACAGCGAAATGTATCGTCCATTTAATTTTGTAATGTACGGTATTATGTATTACCAATATTTGTATTATAATAGTGAAATGTTACTTAAGTTACTACTGTGATGTTTTGATTGTAGGAGAAAATGGATAAATAAAGGAATTTTGAAATTTTAAACTTAAGTTAGTGTAGTTGACGTAATATGCAAAGCGTTTCACTATAATAATTTTCTTATGAGTTTTTCATTTTAATACTCAAAATTTAATATATTTATTTATTTATTTATTTATTTATTCGACTTATTATTTATTAATATTAATATTATATCCAGTTATTAGCAACATTTGAGCACATTCTAAATAAATTTTATATTCTAGTTTATATAGCCAAAGTAAAGTAAAAAAAATATTTGAAAAATTAAAAACATTCATGAATATTAATTTTAGTGGGTTAAGAAGCAACAAACTAGAATTTAGAATTGATTTGATTTCATTGATTTAGGGTCTGTGCAAGCTAGTATTCATTGTCTGTATTATAATACGGAAAAGAGCAACGTGCATGGTGTATTGTATGCATCAACATCCAGAGCGATCCTGGGTCTCCCAAGCCGCCCAAGCGATAGGCAGAGATCAAACCACTACGCTACGCTGTTCGGTATATTTATGAGTGCAATTCAAGAAGAAGTTAGCCAGGTTTCTAACCACGTTTAGCTTAACCACGTTTAACTATATACCTCTTTTACGTGTTAAACCACCGAGTTAAACGTGGTTAAGCTAAACATGGCTAGAAACCTTGTTACCTGCTTCGTGAATCGCACCCATTATTATTATAGTTAAAGTAAGGAAGGAAGGCTGACGCCAGATAGACAGCAGCCAGCAACAGCAAACTCCCTTCACTTACTGAGGCTAGTATTTTGTAAGGTTTCTCTCAGCGTACTGAGAATACTTATAAAAATTTATGTACTGTACATGCACAATGTACTTCTGCTTGATAGTGGCATACAGCGATGGGAAACGTAGGCAAAGAAAGTTGTTGTTCTTCTACCCTCGATCGTCATAACGCACTTTCCCTTATATAGTATATAATGTGCTTGGGGGGGAAGAGGGGCGTATACACTCTTACAAAACAATTTCCTTTATGTTTGATACTATTTTAAATAACTACTATATTTATACATATAAATAAAAACTATATATTTATGTTCTATATATTATACACAATGATCGAGCATAACTCAATCAATCAATGGCCATTATTAATATTTTACTATACAAATTTAATCTGAGTATATGAAGTAACATACAAGACTGCCAGATTCAAACAAAAAACAATATTATGCACTTTTTTGTTATTCCATAGAGCTCTTTGTTGTTTTTATTATATAAATTAATATATTGACGGTAACTTTTATCGCATTTGTCTTATTTTGCATGATCTGTCAGTCTCATATAGAATCATAGAAGAGTACAATGTTTATTATGTTTTTACAACAATCATGCAAGCATTTTTTCAATTTATTACTTGTTTTTTTTTTAAGTATGAAAGAGAATGCCAATTAATTGTATAATAATATATACAAGCTTATATTATTAAATTATTATGTATAGCTTACTGGTATCGTAAAAATATATAAATTTATTTTTATTATTTATGTTTTTATGATTGGTATGATATAATCATACTGCAGTATAGGTGTTAATGATTTTAAGAAGAACAAAATTTCATATCAAGTTTTTAATAATTTTTTCAATTTTATTGAGGCAATAGTTTTTAATAATGGATAAAAATACCGTTTTGATTAGTAGTTCCTTGCGATTAAAAAAAAATGTTTGGCGATTGTCTGTAAAGAATGCGCGTTGTTGACTTATTTTTTTTTTTTAATTTTTTTTTTCGTTCTTTAACAGGTTTTTCTTTAGCAGGATGCTGGCAGGCTTTTACTAGCACCGGTCGGTCATTCAGTTAGCTGGTTCGCGAGAAGGAGAAGGAATCGGAAGGTGAGCTAGGGGAGACGGCGCTGCACCAACTAGCCTACTTGCCAGGATGGCATCTAGCCAAATGACATAGTGCCTCCGGGGAACCGTGGGTACCCATCCGTCCGTCCGCCTTCCCGCCTTCCTTCCGCGGTGGCTGCTTTTTCTGCAGAGCGGTTCTTGATCTCCCGTGAGAGGCAGTGGCCCTGCCCAAGTGAAACAGCGCCTTTGCTACCGCTAGCTGCGCTGGCGTGATTACCTAGGCCACGCTCCCGGACCATTGACACCGTCACTACAAACTGAAACGATTGCTTGCAAAGCAGAACTAATCACAATTTAGCAGTAATTGCTTAATTTAAATGTTATCCCCAATATTAATATCGGGATATTTACAATTTCAAGGCGATAACGAATTTCACTAAATGAAATCAAATTGTGTAGTCAAATGTCGCGAAACTATAATATAAACATTATATTGCCATTATAATATTCTTCTTATTCTCTTTTTTGGCCTACATATAATCAGTTATGTGTGTGATGAAAAAATTAAGCGAACCTAAATTTCACCTTTTACGAACACGCAAGTTCTTTTTAATGTTTTTGCATTAGTTAAACCTAAATTTTATATAGAATATTCTCACACAAAAATCTAACTATTTTGCATGAGAAATAGAAACTTTAATAACCCATATTTCGAAAAACGAAAAATTTATCGAGAATAGATCAATTTATAGGGGATACAGAAAATAAAAATGTTAAGATAGAATAATGTCTTACGTAAGGTGCAACGAAAGGGAACCAAACTCTAAAAAATAAAAATGAAAAATAATATCAGAAGACTTTGTAAATTTTAAGTTTTCTCTGCACCGGAAACACAAGGTCAAACTTTTGCATCAAGATTGTTATATAAAATATATTATGTTAATTTGTTTCAAATGAAAGTAAATAAACAATACGCGTTTGTGGGTATTTAATAAAATTTCACTTATGTAATTATATTATTATAATTTGCAATCTCATTTACGTACTGAAATCAATGTAAAATATACTACACTGTATTTCTTGCCTCTCAACAAGTTAAAAAATAGTTATTGTGTGCATGTTGCTATTATTCCGAATAAGTTTTCATCTCGTATCTCATGTTGTTCTCCAGTCAAAGTTTTCCTTAAAGTGGTGTATCACAAAATAGTCCAGAAAGATTTATTTATTTAGGTTTCTCACTCGACACGGTTAAGTAAATGACACTAAACATGCATGGCTATAAAGTGAGAAACCTGGATAACTTCATTCGTGAATAGCTCCCCTTAAAGTCATAATAATTAACCTTTTTCAACAAGTTAAATCATCAACGTGTTCATTGTATGGTTTCTTGCTTTAACTAATTGCTTAGAAGAATAAGGTATATCATGTTTCTTGGTTGTTACTTGGTTTACACATTGAAACCACAACTCTACTCCTGTTTCGCGAATACCGCAACATTTGGTGAGCACCCTCCGGCCTCCGGGATGAAATAATCAAGTATATGCATTCACGGAGGAGGAAGGTGGGTAGGTACCGAGTCGCGGCGAAGTGGAGAAATTGGGATTTCAAGGTCACCTACATTCTTGCACATGGAAACATACGAAGGAGGGAGGGGTCCACCTGGGAGGGAGGAGTGCAGGAAAAATAACAAAACAAGTTTCAGCTTAGCAACAACATATTTAAACATATGCTTTCATTGGACTCGACTTTCACTATATGTACACTTTATTATCAAATATAGTTTATAATTTCTGATTATAAAAATAAAATATATTAACTATATATTTTGATTGATTTATATGAGGTATATTTGTAAATACAAGTCAATTCAGGTAGATCTTGTGAACAAGATTAAGATTTCATTTTTTTTTTATTCTAAATTAATAATATGGATTTACGAATATCATAATTATTATTAGAAAATTATTGAGATAAAAACCAACGGAATTGTCAAAACAGAAGCACTGTAATGTTTAAAATTTATAAAAAAAATAACGTTTTTAACAATAGAGTATCGTCCTCAATTTTTTTTATTGCACAAATGGATAGAGGGTGCAAAGTTATGCTACCCTGATTTTTTTCAGATTTTTTTGAGACCTGGAACTATTTTTAAAAAATTATTGAAAGTCCTTTTTGTGACGTCACGCGGCGGCAAGTCCTATCTTTTTCTTAAGGAGCGGCGTCTCGTGACGTCACGAAAAGGACTTTCAATAATTTTTTAAAAATAGTTCCCGGGCTCTAAAAAATCTGAAAAAAATCAGGGTAGCATAACTTTGCACCCTCTATCCATTTGTGCAATAAAAAAAATTGAGGACAATACTCTATTGTTTATTCAGAAAATTTTAAACGATATCCTTGCATATTTATGTAACAAATAGTGCAAGTAAGTAGTACTTGTATTACATTATCTTTATTCGCGTTAGAAATTATGACTGAAAGTTTGCGGGACATAAATATAATAAACATACAAGTTTTACGGTTAACTGATTTCTCATTTACAAGCATAATTGTGAATTATGTAATTAAGATAAAATCTTACGAGTGAAGTTAACAACTTGAAACTTGATGAACTTGACTTTTTTTTTTCATAATTATCGTGCAACTAAATGCAAATTTTACATGGAGACATTTCTCTCTATTGTTTAACAGTAGTCGAGGTACTAAATTCAAATGCACGCAAACTTGTTCACTCTGTGTAAAATATCCTTGACTTTCATCTTAGTAAGGCATCTGGTATAATTATACAATCCTTTCATGATGAAACACAAATATAGCTTATATTTTGTAAGGAAATTGATAGCGATCTTACGGTACTATTGTATTTTTTTTAAGTGGTAAAATTCCCTACAAGAATCCGATAGTTTAGCGGTTCAATGATTTATAATAAGCCTGTATCACGAATGTGATTATTATTTATTATTGTGCAAATACAATTTTTGTTATACATATCAACCTTATTTTAAATTTAAATATATTTATTTATTATATTTATTCAAAAAACAGACTAAAGATACATACATATTATTATATGTGTCTGTATGTTTTGAAAATGATCAATAAAGAATTGAATATATATTTTTTTTACAAAAATAAACAAACATTATCAGTTTTGAAGAGAAAGCTACGGGTCAACGAACAAAAGTAACAACATAGACCTGTTACATAATTCATATTATAATGTAAGCTGTGTGCCAAAATAATAAAGTTATTCGAATCAATGTCACGTTCAACCGGCTACTATACTATCTCATTAAACGTACTAGAGATTTCAACGCGCTTCAAGTTAACGCAATATAGAAATAATGTTGAGAATACAATAAGTTTATCTCACCTTTTGCGATAAGGTCTCCTACAATGTGCTAGGAAGAGATAAAATAAACCTTATTGCTATGTGAAAATAAACGTCAAGCATTCTTAAAATTTATAAATTTGATCTTGCTGCGTGGACGAAATTAATTTGTAATTGTTTCGTGCCATTTCTTTTATTCTTCCAATAGGTAAATTGCACTAAGAATACGGACTAAAAATATTGCATTTAGAATATATGGTATATGAATGAAAGAAATACACGATATGTACATGCACGGAAAAAACAGATAGTCAAACAAAATAATTGAAAGATATAAAAATTTGACCATCAAAATGTTTGACGTTGTAATAATATGGATAATAATAAAAGACGAATAATTTTAAATTATTTGTCTTTTTATCCTTCTTGAGGTCTACGCAATTATATTTTCAATCGTGTATGATTGTTTTCAAAGTAGCAATCAGGTTGCAGTAAAGAAAAAAAATAAGAATGAAAAATGCACAATACCAAACTAGCATTGCTTAATATTTTCTGTGTGTAACATTATCCTATCTAAAGCATGCACTTCCTTGTAGTACGTCGGTAATTACACATTTGCAAAGAACCAATTATTTAATAGGGTTGATAAAACCCTGAGAGCCGCGCTTTCCAATGATGGCACGGTAACAGATAGACTGCTTGTTACTAAAAGATGGGGGTGAGCTACCTGTCATCAAGAAGTGACTTACCTGTGCAGAGACCAACGGCAAGAAGCAGGAGGGCTCGAGGTCCTCGGTACGCCACCGCCGTCGAGGCACGCACTTTGAGCAGCAGCATCCTTTAGAGAGCTCGCTGACTTGATATCAGGCCGAGCGTTGTTCGGCGAGTAGAGCTCGCGAGCGCCGCGCACAACTGCCTTTATAGCTTAGCAGAACTGGGCACGCCCCCCGGGCACCTACTACCTAACTGGAGGGAGGGGAGTTACCACCATTACCTGCTGAGGTATCGCCAGCCGGTCGTGGTGAGAGTATGAAAAAACGGCGAACATGCACTTGCAGAAGCTTGCTGTTGCCGCGGCGGGGATGGATAGACACCGAAAAGAGTTCATCCCTCTGCTTGATTGCACCTAACCAATCTAAAAGCTCGCCTAGCTTGAAACGTATTTAATTTTTTTATTATTTAACAATTAATGTATATTAGCAACAAAATAAAAAAAGCACGTTTTTATTATTGAGATTTTACATCATTTTAACGATGTAATAATATATATAGCATTATAAAAGCAAAATTTACTGTAGGTAGTTTCATAGTTTTAATGATGGTTTAATGCAGTTTGATTTAATTATGATTTCAATCTTGATTCACCAATAATTTGTATATACCTGCAAACAATTTATACTGAAAAAATAGTTAGAAATTTTATCCATAGCTTACATATTTGATCGGGTCTACCAAAGTAGCATGAAAACAAAAAAAAAGAGAGCAGTGTTTACAGAGGGATAGCATGATAGTCTGCGTGGCAAGGCTACACTAAATTTTTAGATGCTGAATTGGTTTCAGTACTTTATGTCAGTACAAAATTGCTCCAGTTTCGTCTTACATCCAGCACTTTTGACCTATAAAACACTTAATCCAAGTACAAATTTGGTACTGAAAAAAGAGAGTCAATTTTTTGTACTTTTTTTGATTCTCTTTTTTCAGTACCAAATTTGTACTTTTGGAATAAGTGTTTTATAGGTCAAAAGTGCTGGATGTAAGACGAAACTGGAGAAATTTTGTACTGACTGAAGCAATTTTGTACTGACATAAAGTACTGAAAACCAATTCAGCATCTAAAAATTTAGTGCATATATATATGGAGGCGTATAAAAGTGAGTGATCTTATCAGCCTTTTTTACATTATAGTTTGAGACGTTTGAGTCGTCTTTACTTCCCAAAAATTATATTTTTGTCTTTTTTTTTTTTTTTTTTTTTTTATTTCACAAAATTTTACACAATAATGTCCAGCCAAGTTCCATGCTCTTAGCAATTAGATAACGGTAAAGCTTGAACAGCTATATTGAATTTTTAAGTGCACATAATTTAACTATACACAATTTCGTGGTCTGCTTGGTTGCTTTGGCACCCACTTTTAAAGTCTCATAATTTTTCTAAATTGTAAACAACTTTGGAAGAATTTACGTTGAAAGTTCTTAGAAGTTCAAAATAAATTGGTCTTAAAGTAAGCTATAGTGAAGTGCCAGGCGCGGATCCAGCCCCCCCCCCCCTGAAATTTTTGATTTAACATGGGCAATATAGGCACTTTCCCCACTCCAATTTTTCTTTTTTAACATTGGCCTTATGGAGGCAGCCCCCTCCGAAATTTTTTCCTAGATCCGCGCCTGTGAAGCGCTAAGAGCTAAGATTTAATATTAAAACATGGACTTCGCTCAGGTTATCACACAAGAAAATTTCAAAAATTTATTAAAGCTTATTCCATTCATTATAAGACTTAAGTTAAGTCTTTATCTGCAGTGTAAGCTGAACCCATAATTGATGTGATTTTGCTTTTGCTCCAAAAAGAATAGTTTTTCTTGTTATTTTGTTCATGATTGACCTTTGAATTTATCTCTCATCAATCATGTGAAAAATTTAACAAGAAAAACTGATTTTGTTTTAAAGCAAAAGTAAAATTATATATATTATATCAATTGTGATTTTAAATCATGCCAACTTACAGTATAGATTTCCCCCCCCCCCAATTTATATATATTGTTAAAAATGTTATTGTAATTTTATTATTTGGAAGGCACTGTATGAGAGTAACAAAAATACGTATAATAGGATCCTGCCTTGCAGGTTTATATAGAGAAAACTTTATTTTTGTTTGCTGCGATTAAAATACATTAATTCCGAGCTTCAAAGAGCTAGGCAAGATAAGGAAGGGAAAGGGTTCTGAGGTCAAGACTCTGTTGATGCATGGGGTGTACAAGAGAGAGCAATGAAATTGAAAGTAGTACGCCCTGCTTAAGCAGACACTACAACAAAAGTGGGTGGAGCAAAATAAACTCGTACTACAGCACTTATTATTCTAAATAAAATAAGCTGTAACAAAAGGAAAGGTTAAATTTTCACATGTTATATTCTGCACTGAGAATATTTTGTTTGCAATTCAATGGTATAATTTATAATTACTGAAATCATTACAAATTTAGAGAGTGCTGAATCTTTAATATGGTGGTGTGAAGTGTTAATTTGAATTCAAGTGCAACTTACGCTGCTTTACATAAAAATTTATAACTTTTGGTGATTAACATGCAAAAATACATATTTTTTACGTAAGCGTCGTAAAAGCCACCGTTTCTATATATTGTACCACACGAAATTGTATAGTCAAATCAATTTTATATTCCCTACAGAATTAGTTGGAAATGCAAGGCATGTTCTCTCTTAAGTTTTGAAACGTTGCATACAAGTTTGCATGTAAACCTGAATTTAAAATTTAAATGCAAGAAGAGCAAAAACTTTGTACTTTTCTGGAGCGGTAATGTCAAATTAATTAATAGGACTGTACAGTACGTATCATGTGTTGAGAAGATGCGTTCGTCGTCGCGTGGGATTGAGGGCCTCAAGCAAATGATGATGCTCGAACAGTATTCAGTCCATGGTCATCCCCAAGACCGGTCTTATTGTTATAAATATATTGGCTGCTGATGCTGCGGATGGTGGTGAACAATCGCAGCTGCTGTTGTTGCCTGTATTAACATCAGCAAACGTTTTATGCCGTACATGGTCAGCTGATATGCACAAACCTCATCAGGAGCCAATTAAATTTTTATTGAAGGTAAACATCCATGCAGGTATTGATTATATTACAGGTAATAATGCTCAATTAATGTAAGTTCATATATAGGGTAAAATGTAAATTTCTATGCAATTAGGAAAACGAGAAGGGATATAACGCTTGCAAAAAAGTTAATTCTAAATAGGCTTATACATCTTAAGGTCATAATTAATCTATATATATAAAGGTGCACATGCTGAACTTGAACTTAATTTGAATTGTTGTTGAATTGAAAATCGGACGATCTTCTTACATTCCCAATTAAATTTGCAATTTTTGCCTCTCTTAATTTGCCCATTGAAGCTGCAGCACCAGTACATCAGACAAGGGTAACGTTTTGACTGTCTCGAGGTGTATGTACTGAGTACATGATGCATGTACGTACGTATATCAATACTCAGTATTTTAAAAAGAAGCAACGTATATAATACAGTATAAATTATATTATAGTGATAGATAAAATCTATAATACTCCTGAAAAGAAGCTATAAAGTCTATTGCTATAACCATACAGCAACACAGATAGATAACACAGATAGAAAAAAAAATCACTTAAATTGCATTTAATTTTTAATGCATGATACTAAATTAGGTAATTATTATAGCTATTATAGAGAAGAGAAAGGAATATACACATGTATATGCACACCACATATTTTTATAATGCTTAGAGGTATGTTATAAATGGTTATAAATAATGATACCATATACTATAAGAGTGAAAACAAAAATAGAATAGAGTGAAAATAAAAGTAATGAGCGATGCTGATATACTGTAATGGTGATGGTAATGTGATAATGTGATAAAGTGATAATGATGGTAATGTGATGGTGTGCTTTGGTCTGACTATAACAATTATAACGAATGTCAGCTATATAGGTCTGCACACAAGAGGATCGCATTTAATTATATGCATTTCTTTAGGTTATTTGTGTTACATACTATATACGTGGTAAAAAAAAAAGTAAGTTTGCACGTAGCTGGCTGGTGTGTGGTGGCAGCCACCTCAATCAATGAAGCTCAGCAGCACAGAGAAATCCATTGCCACGTAAACTGGGTCTAACATCTCTCTGAGAGAGCAAAATTATTATTGTTGCTGAAATGAAGAAAGGAGAGAGATTTTCACGCCTCTTCTTCCATCTCACCCGCAAGTCACGACTAGCAAATTGGATCACACAATTATATTGTGATTGATTTATTAAATTGTTGTAAATGACGCTATTCTGTTCAGGACCATGCTATAGAGAGAATTTTTTAACGGTGAAATAACAGTGTCAAATATTATAAGTTTTTTGGTTTCCAATCTATATATGTATATTATATATATTAGCAACCTATTGGGTTATTTATTTCATTTGTTATTTTTAAATTTAATTACTTATCCTCTAAATGTTGCATTTTTAATCAATTAAAATAATTATTAATTAATTAAAACCTTGTTTGGTTCTATTCTTGTGCAACTAAATACAAAAATAATGTAAAATAGTAAAATTTATTATACATGCACTAAAATAACATTTCACACTTACATATTATTTTCTCCTTATATGTTTTACTAATTAAATAACGTTACACTATAAGACATGAATAATAATTAAGGCAATTTTTAACTTTACCTATAGCTCCCACCCAATGTGTACATATAGCTTACATACACGTATTTTCCATGCATAATTTTACTTAGTTTGATGTATGCTACGTGTGCTGGAGATCCTATCAAATATTCCCCAGAGCAATGACTTAATATGGAATATTTTTCATTATTAAATATACCTGTCCTATTCAGTTGTGAAGCTGGCCGGCATTTGTGGCTTCAATGTTGGACATCATTTAGTTCATGGCCAGTTCATTATGGATGGACTAGATAAAAAAAAATTACACATAATATAACTATGGACCAATAGTTCATTTAATTGTTGTTGTTTTTTGCATAAAATAATAATAAAAAAAGCTAATATATTATAAGTTAGAATAGTAAATGTGCACAATTGCTCCGAGCCAATTGCTCTAATCCACCGTTTGTGACTTCAACTGTAGACAGTCTGACAATTAATATTGAAATGCATTTTGTTGCAGATTTCACTTTTTTTATCTAACCTATATTATGTTGGTCAAAATATCAGACACTTTTATATCCTAAATATATATATATATATATATATATATATATATATATATATATATATATATATATATATATATATATATATATATATATATATATATCTGAACGAGAAAATCAAGCATTGGTGTTATTTTTTTAAGTTATTTAAAAATACTTTGTTGTTTATGTAATTGAAAACGTAATTTATAAAAAAAAAGTTGCATATTTTTAATTCTTTTTTACATTATCGTAATTAATGTATTCTTTCAGTCATATTTTAACACTCATTTCATAAATGCATAATTACATATTGTTACAATATTACAATACATGACCAAAATGTGTCAATTGACCCAAATTACCAACCAATCAATCAATCAATCATACTTGCATCCTATTAGAAAATATTGTTATTAATAATTATGATGAATTCATAATGAATCAATGCAGTGATACTATAATGATAGGTATCAAAAATTTAATATCACACAAATTGCATTCATTAAAAATAAAATTGATTGTTACAGTTAGGAATGAGAGAGAGAGAGAGAGAGAGAGAGAGAGAGAGAGAGAGAGAGAGAGAGAGAGATATTGAATGGGATGGGATTCAAGGGAGAAGGCAGGCCGGCAATATAGACTTTCACCCATCCTTATCCTTGGCCTCAAAGCGCAAACAGCAGCCAAGTCCTGCCTGCTGATCTGCCTGCCTGCAGCATCATCAGCAACAACAGAGATCCCCTAGGGCTTCGCCGGCCGCCACCGTTACCTCTGTAATGTGCATGACTCACTCACTTGCCTGCTCTGGCTGCTGACTCTCGCACGAACGTTGTCGACCTGACCCCGACGCTGACCTTTCACTTCTTGACGATATAATATCACCGAGGAGACTGCTGCAACATCACGTTGCACACTAACTTGTTGCATACACGGATGATGCTCCAATTAATATGGTACACGCATCATTGTTGCTAATCAGTTACCATATTCAACCACCAAACAAAACAATGAGTGGAATAATTTGGCGATAAATAATGTATAATACTTCTTTAATAAAATAATGCTCAATATATATTATTTACATATTTTTAATATTTTCATTAAATTATAAAGTTTATTATTGTGATGGCAGTAAATGTACTGTTTTTAATTACATGTAGCTTTAAATCTTTAATTGTCAGTTTACTGCTTGTGTATATATATTAAGTCGGTATTACACCATACAATTTTGTATACAATTTTTCCTTGCAAGAAAATTTCATCTCTGTACAAACAAATGGAGTTCAAGTTTTCTTGCAAGGAAAAATTGTATGCAGTAGCTAGAAAAATTGTATCGTGTAATACCGGCTTTATATAATAAAATATGTAGCAAAATTTAGGGGAAAAGTTTCAAGCTTTTATAACATATTTATTTAAAAAAATTGATGACATGCTGATTATTATGCATTTATAATAATCAATGCATAATATAATAATGTAGTTATTCCATACAATACTTACGTAATAAAAAGTCTAATTTGCTTAAAATGGAAGCTCTTTATAATATATATTATGTCAATGCATAAGCTGCATATTTTTGTTTTAAAAAAGGGAAATTTAATGCGCATTTATTTAGGTCACAATGCTTTTGAGTTTATATACCTTTAAAATTATCATTTTCCGTTCCTTTCAATTGTTTGTTGTAAAATAACTCAATAAGCCCATTGTAATTAAATAATATACATAAAATTATTTTCATAATAAAATATATAAAAAATCTTACATAGATAACGAAACATCCACTTATAAATGACATGCATATATATATATCGCATTGGCATTAGTGTGCATGTATAATTTTCTACGTTTTTCTTAACAAATTAAAACAACAATTTTTACTGTAACACTGACAGGTTAATTTTGTGTTTTATTTTTTTAAAAAAATTCATTTACTTATAATAGCAATTAATTTAGCAAAAATGACAACGTTTTTTTTTAAAGTATGTGGGGGCTATGGTGAAAGTTTATAAGTTTTATAAAATGACACAACTAAAAGCTTGAAAATTTTTATTTGGTAAGTGCAGAACACATCGTACATTGTAATAAAAATATGAAAAAAAAAAAATTGAAATGAAAAGTTGTGGGATGAATTGTCGAAACAAAAGGACGTGATGGGACGACTTTCTCCTCGAGTGTCGCACACAGCAAACAAACTTCAGAGCATGCAACCTTCTGTCTACCGCCGCACACAGTGCACGCCCGTACTGGAATTACAACTCCCACATCAACTTTTTAACATGAAATACTGCGCAGCTCTCTGTTTTCTGATGTAGTAATCATCACGCACAACACGAGTAATTATAAATTATATTTTCGATCAGAATTATATTTACTGACAAAAGTTGATAACCAAACTTCTCTGAAAATAGATATATATATATATATATATATATATATATATATATATATATATATATATATATATATATATATATATATATATATATATATATATATATATATATATCAACTCGGAACTTGTAGACACGTACATACAGTAAATCAACTTAATTTTAGTATTTCTTGTAGCATTTAATTCACAGTTGACAAATAAATAATTTGTATGTTGGCACTTACTGATTAGTGCTTAAATTTACTTCTCCACAGCCACACCTCAGCACATTAGACACAAAACTATTAATCAACTCTACTAATTAGTCATTACTTTGTAATGGCGACAATCAAACTTTTTACGTGATGTTATTTTCCGTGTATCTATCCTGGCATTTACTAAGGGATCCATGAAAACATCAGATACGATGGTCGCTGCCAGGCGCGGATCCAGGGGGGGGGGGGCTGCAGCCCCCCCCCCCCCCCCCGAAATTTTGGATTTAACATGGACAATATAGGCATTTCCCCCACTCCAAATTTTTTTTTAACATTGGCCTTATGGAAGCAGCCCCCCCCCCCCCCCCGAAATTTTTTTCTGGATCCGCGCCTGGTCGCTGCTAGAATTATGAACTCTGAATCAGGGCAGTGCAGTTCCAAATGTGCAGTTAATATTACGAATACTGGGTACGTACAAATCGTAGCACTTAAGAAACCACCACGTACTATCATACGATGACCAGTACGTGGACCATGCAGTTCGTGGGTCTGAATTTCATGATAATAAGTTAATAATAAAAATTCGATAAGTCTGTCACATTAAGTTTGAATCTTCCATAGACCCACTGGGCCTCGAAATATAACATTATCTTTCAGAACATTTACCACTCCAATAATATGCTTGGTATTATACATATTATGGAGGTGGCGTGTATTTTACGAATTTCCAGATAAGACGTAGACGAGAGAAGGGAGAAAATCTTCCGATGGTTAACAAGGTGTAGCAGTAATTAGCTCACAAACTGTATATCATTTGATTAAATAGATGAATATATGTATAAACTTGTAGCCGACACGGTAAGATTCTTTTGAACAGTTTTTGTTTTTATGGAACTATAGAACATAATAATTACTATCATAGTTTATAATCTTAAATAATGTACGTATCAATTTAATCTTATCTTTTTGCAATTTTTCTTCTTATTTTTTTTTCTTAAGGTCAATAATTTTAATATTATTAAAATACTAATAAAATGTTTTATTATTTATCATTATGTTGTTATGTTATTATCACAGACAAAATACAATCATGTATAAAACACTTTTCTGTTTGTATTTATTTTAGTAATTAACAAGAATTTACACCTCGCTGATTTTCAGAGAGGGGCAGGAACTATTTTTAAGCCTAAAATGTTATAACAATTTTAGTCACGACCTTCCATAGTTTAAAATTAAACTCCCATATAAATATTTTTTTTTACAGCTACATACAATGTAATTTAAAAATTCATAATGAAACATTTTTAAAGTATAAAAACAAAACTAAATATTTGTCAATTTGGCAGGGAATTATTTCAATGTGTAGCAGTGAGCAATAAAGTGTGTGTATAAATTTTATAATTAATAAGGGAAGGAAGGTGTGGTTGCAAAGATAAATTTTACGGCTACAACTTGCAGTAGTATGGGAAATTCCAAATTTTAAAGAAATGAAAATAGTCTCGGCCTCCTCGGTATGTATTTTTTGTCAAAAAACGGAGTCGTTTTTGTACTAATAATAATATTTTTCACTGGAAAAAATTTATTATAGTATTTCTTTTATTGTTATTTTATAAAACAATTAATATATGATGTAGTGCAATGATTTATTGAGTATTTAATCGTATTATTTTGTTTTATATCAAGCTTTATCTATTAAATTATATTTAAATATATTTTATGATGCAATGATCAAATTTGTTTTTTAATCAGTACTTAACGTGTAAATAATTGTTAGGAGGTGTGGGAGGAGGAGGAGGTTGCATTAAAGATCGCTTGATGGGCGTAGGTTGAAGATCGGGGGATCGTTCTTAACGTTAGGATCGAGAAGTGGGCCATTCAGATTTGGTAATACTTCAAGGTTTATTGTAATCACTAACCAAGACATGGGGTGTATCATGATGTTACAGCAGTCATTACTTAATATTTCTTGTTATATTTTAGCATTAATTTTGTGTTGTGTGCTGGCTGGCGTGACTTCGCTACCTGTGTGTATAGCTAAATGATCACACATATAACATGGAAATTAAATTATGATATAATAATTATTAATATTATTATTTATGTATCCATATAATATGCTAGAATTAAAATCGGTATATGCATAATTTATGTAAAATAATGTACGCATTATTGTTGTTTTTAATATCTTAATTTATTATAAAACCATTTCACAGTTTCAATAACTGCAATGTGAAATGAAATAATATGAAGTCATTTAGGGTATAAGAGCAGGCACGGATCCATAAAAAAAGTTTCGGAGGGGGCTGCCTCCATAAGGCCAATGTTAAAAAATAAAAATTGGAGTGGGGGAAGTGCCTATATTGACCAATGTTAAATCCAAAATTTCGGGGGCAGCTCCCCGCCACCAGCTCCCCCTGGTTAATTCTTAAAGAAGTATAATATTTTATTTGGTATGCATAAACTGAACAAAAAAAACTGTAAAATAAAATAAGTACGATAATATAATATGAAAAGCAGATAATATATTTTGATTTTCCTCATATTGATTAAAATACTAAAATAAATATTTTATGCTATTTTATTTGCCTGATTCAAGTAGTAATTTAGTAAATGAACAAACTTAAATGTCCAATTTTAATTTAAGTTTTTATGCAACTTAACGAATGACGTCAATCGGTTTCCCATTAACCCTCTCCATCTTTTTTTTTTATTATTATTATTTTACCACCAGAGGAAGAATCTTCGCAGAATGTCCACAAATCACAGAGATAACATTTTATTCTAAATAAATGCCTCCTCTCGCCAAGCGACGAAACACATGGTTTTTAAGTAAGAAAAGCAATAAATTGTTTTATTTTATTCACGACCTTTTCAATACATTAAACTTCATAGATTGATTTACTGGCAGTTATTTTATGTATTATTTTCAAGTACCATTGCATAATAATAAACTGAAATTATTTTTAGAGGATTACACACAACTGCTAAAAGCCTATAAAACTTGAAGACCGAATTCTTGAAATAATTATTATTTAGTTACCAAATTACTTAGAGAAATTATTTTTAAATAATTGATATATTACATTTATGATCAACTTTTACTTTTATTTAGTTATATAATATAATTTACATTATTTTTTACTTTTTAGTCATAATGAATTTTATAATGAAAGTTAATTAAAAAAATAATTAGTCTTTTTATTATTACTATTATTATGTTGTGTAAAAAGACGAAGTGAAATTTGAAGTCTTCTTTGCATTTGTCGTAAGTAATAAATAATATAATACAGTTTTAATGAAAAAAAGTATATTTCTGTTATAATAAACGCTGCTATAATATTGGCTGCAGTTGTATTTTATTTTATTTATTTATTATTATTATTTTTTTTTGTCCTGGTAAAGCAATGAACATTGATTTAGCCCACTGTGTCCTCTCTCTTCCCTGCGGTATTGTCTGAGCTTGACATGTGTACATCCAAGGTTGAGTGAGTGGAAGGAAAGTCTGCGTTTTATCGTTTTGATTATGTACTTATTATTGTGCACTATACTGCAAGGTTGATTTGTGATTAGGAATATAATTATTTATATATTAATTTCTACTTGTGTCCCTGACAGTATACAAAATATAATTATAGTATATAGTACCATTGAATCACAGTCATTTTCATTAAAAAAAAATATATATATAAAATTATATTAACTAAAATTTGTTATGAAAGGTTTCAATTTTGATTTTTAAGTTAATGTAACGAAAGAATATTATTTGTTTTATATTTTATATAATTTTATACTGTTTGTTATTTTAGTATAAATTATTAAATTTGTTATGCAACAATGTACTTAAAATTATTAATAACCTTGCATATTTTCTAATGAATGAAAAGTATTTAAATGATATTGCAATTTTTATTTCTTCTTGTAATATAACATAAAAAAACAGCACTTGCGAATATTGTTTATGCGCTCTCATCTGCGGATGCTTGGAAGCTGGTGCTTGCTGCTGCGAGTTTGTTCACCTCTTCCTCCTTGGTGCGCCCTGTCCGCAGTATGGCGGTGCTCATCTAAAGAGAGAAAGCCGTGCAGTCTGTCTCTTCGCTCCGCTTGTTGCAATCGACTGCTTACTGTTTACAGTTAAATTTAATTTTATATATCCACCGGAGGTACAATATTTCGGTCCTCTCTATCGATATTTTTAAATTAATTCCTTACAGGAAAGTCTATACTCCAGGTGATCAGCTCTCTGAAAAGTTTCAAGTTTAGCAAATATATATATAAGAGCCAGAAACTGTTCTCCTCCAAATTAATTTGACTGTAACGTATTTGTGAGCCATCCGACTGGCCGCTCACTCCGACTACCGGACATCGAATAGGAAGGAGTGCATCATCAATCGTCCGTCCGCGGCCGTCTGTCATCCTTTCAGTCGCAGACATCGCCAGCCAGGAAGTTAAAAAGACATTCACTCACTTCACTCTACTTATTTTCTATATAAATTTAAAAAATAATATAGTTTAATAATGCATTTATAAATTATTGTAGCTTGTAATCTATTGCATTGCATGCCAGAAAAAATATTTGTGGGACAAAGGGGGGCACCCTGGGTAGAATATGGACCCAAAAATCTTGTCCTCTATGTTAGGACAATTCTAAGCCACAAACCTTGCCTTTAATTGCTTATACTGCAATATCTGTAGTTTATTATAAAATTGACAAGTTGTTGTTTTTAAATGCTTGTTTTGCTCCGTTTTTTACCAGAAACCTATAATTTTTGAAAAAAAATATTTATTAATTGTTGCTCTCCTATTTATTTTATTAAATTATGGATAATTTTTTAAGTTTTTTTTTAAAAGATTATGTTTGGATTTACGTATGATGGCAATTAGCACATTGCAGTTTGCAGCTGATGCCAACCCGCCCACTGCAAATTGTTATAATTAATGATTTTTTACACTACACATTAATCCTCTCCCTTTATTTTTCTGTCTCACACAGCGTATAGATATAGACAGTAACTTTTAATCACACAAATCTTTTGATAAAAACACATGCTATAATTATATAGTTGAACCAATTTTGAGACTACTCCTGGATTTGGATTGTGGAAGATTTCTCACCTCTGAAAATCCTCTCTTAATTCCCTCCCATATTACGAACAGCCGAAAATTTATTCCACTTTCGGCTACTTCCGGGATTAACCTTATATTTGTTGAACTCTATGTATAGTAAATTATAAATCTATTATATAATTATGATGTAAAATCAAAGTCTGTCACAACTAGACGTTTCAATAGTGGAAGATTTGATTACAAAGGTGTGTAGTGTTCTCCTGCGTGAGCGTTACAGATCTATTTTCCCCGTTAAAAGAAAAAAATTAATGTATTCATGTTTTTTTCTTCAGATAATGAGTGCTAAAAATTGTTTTTGATAAAATAGCTATATAAAATTTACACGTTTTTACGATATTTGATTAAATCAGTTTAATTATGGTCTAACTCGTTATTGCATCAGCTGAAAGTCATTGTTATTGTTACTCTCCAATGGATATACTATCTAAAATGATCAAACAATAATATTTCGAAACTTTAAAATATATTTTTACATTGATAGTGGCTAATACTTTCTCAATCAGAGTTGTTACATATTATGTTGAAAATTACGTAAAAAATTTAACAAAAATGTATCAAGTTTTGTATAAAATATAACATTAGTATAACATAAAGATTGTATAAAGTAGACAAGTAACATGTTTTATTTTTGCACCCCTTTGCATGTAAATGCTATAAATGGAGAAATTAAGTGTCTCTAGTAGAAAGTCTAGGTAAATTTAATTTTTATGTTTACTACAGTTGATTTGATTGAATGACACAGAAAGAAAAATGAAGCCACTATTTATACTATTTATTGTGGTCACGTATAATGCAATTTTAATCTAATGCAAAAAATAAATGTTTAAACTCAAATTTAATATATTAGCTTATACATTAATTTTTTACGCTCTCATTATTATTGTTAGTCAATCAATAATACTTTACCCTTACGTAAAATTAATTACGCAGAAATTGAAACAATGTTATATTATGGTATTATGGAGACTGCAGGGATACTGTGAGTTATATAAATAAATCCTGAAATAATATCTTAACTATAGTATAAATTATTACATAATTAATTTTTACATTCATTAGCATCTTAATTTCTGAAACAATTTCAATTTGACAATTTAACAATTTGACTTTTTAATACTTTTTTACTGTTTAAATAATATGCTGAATTTTGAAATACGATGAGCACCGTTACCTTAACGTAGGTCACGTAAAATAAGCTCCAATTTTACTATAATATAAGCCAGGCAGTTAGTAAAATTTAACTAAACACGTGGGCGAGGTTACAACAATAGCTAAAAAGCACGTGCAGGTTCATGGGGTGTGCGCTGGCGGGTGGCAGATTTCACATGAGTTGAGAGGTTTGTTTTATCTGTCGCCCTCATCACCGTAGTAGCTTAGTGCGTGTCAGCATGCATGCATGCGTAAGCCATGACGTTACGTAAGCTATGTGCTGCAGCTACAACAAAATCCAACGTAATTATATATAAATAATAAAACAATATATTTTATATCATGTCTCATTGATAGCAGTGTGACGAATATAAAATAAATTATAATCACTTGAATAAATAATAATAAATAAAATTGTAATTGTTACAATTATAAATATAACTTACTCAAATCTATACAATATTATATAATATATGCTGATTGCTGTACATTTACTATTAATATTGTAATATTTCAACATTGTTTGGAAAATAATTTGATATTTTATTTTGTATTATTTAAATTTAAAATGGAAACTTGTGTAGTAAAAATAAATTTACGATTTATGACAGTTTTATTGTTATGTTAAATCGATTAGAAAAAAAATATTATATATATATTTTTTTTAGAATTTGCAAAACAAAAACTACATTTTTAACTTTATGTCTAAATTTCAATTTTAGTTGTACATAAACTTTTTTTTATGAATAAAATAATATACAATAAAATTAATATGTTATCTATTTTATAATTTATATTATTAATTTAAAATAACATACTATAGTATATTAAAAAAAGAATCAAAACCAAACAGTTCTATTCCTCTCTGATCAGAGCTAAGAGCTATTTGTCTCTAAACGTTGACAGTAATCTTTATCGCAAATGTCATGCAATCGACTTGAATGGTTTTGCATCTAACGGCATTGCAATAGTGAATAACAATCAGTACATTTTTTTTTTTCAATTTAAGTCGATAAACTTAACTCTAGATTGCAGATTTGCTCCGTTCTGAAAAAACTTGATTTTTTCATGTATTTTGGTGTTTTGGGAATTTCGAGTATTATTCAATAGTAGATAATACTCGAAAATACTAATTGTCTAACGGTCTCATAAATGTATAATGTAAAAAAATATAAAGCAAAAAATGAATGACCTTTGTCTATTTTTTAATATAAAGATGATAATAATAATAGTATATAATATTTGTTTCAGCAATTTTTTAAATTCAGTAAAATTGTTTAATATTTAATGTGTATATGCTACTATAAATTAACTTGTATTGAATGCCAGGGGAGCTCATCATGCTATAAAGGATTTTTATTAATTCATATTATTATAATATGAATGAAACATTTTTTTAAGTAAGAACGTAAGTAACATTTACTTTAAAAGAAGAGAAACATTGAAGATCTGTGTAATGAGAATCTAACTGTCGTACGTTCTAATTAACGTCGAGTTCCAAGTAGTGTTTTAAATTAATTAAAAGACAAGCTTAACTATTCTGTTTAACTGCTTTAAACTTGGCAAATTTAAATTCTAATTTAATTAGCGAAGAATCTTTTAGCTATATATATATATATATATATATATATATATATATATATATATATTTATTATATATAAACCCACAAATTGATATGTATATTTTTTATTTTATGTTTAACTTAATAAATGTGTTCTTTAAAAATAAATGCACAAAGGACTTATTTTAATTTTCACTTGGTATGCAATGGTAAATGAAATTTAAAATGAGATATTTCATAATTTTAGTTAAAAAATTGAATACAAGCACGCTGCTAATGAGCTAGCTGAAACAGGTGAAACATGTCTGGTAAATAATATTCTTACATTGTCAGCATGCAAAGGCGTGACGTTGTAAGTATAATCATGGCATTAATTTAAGCAACATTTCCGCGATCACTTTTGCTTCCTAATAATAATAACAATGACTTTTGTTACAAGAAAGATGTAGAAAAAAAAAAAAAAAAAAAGTCAATGGAAAAGTTTATACATTTTAATATGTTGAAATATTAAGAACAAAATACTCAATGGGGAGGGCATACATGACCAAAATGTGTCAATTGCCTCAAAATCAATCAATTAATTAAAATACTCAATGAAAGAAAACAAGTCGGATATTTAACTATAAGTTTCTTAAACGTACTTCTGTCGCGATAATGTTCATTCTCTGCTCGCAACAATTAAGTAATTATTTCATATGAGACCCTGTGATGTTAATAAGCAAATAAGCTTTTAATCCATTTCAAAACAGGTTAAGATAATCATTCTCTTGATCAGGTCTTATTATACTGGACAAGAGTCGGTTAAATTGGAAAATAAATGGGGAAAGAAGAGTTTGGTACCAAGAGCGGAGGAAAAAATCAAGCCTAAACAGCAGCGTCTTCTTTACTTTTTTTTTTTTATTATAGCTCTTATTTATTATTAAAGGAAAAGTGTATCTGAGTTCTATTGAATTTGGAAGGTTAATTGCAAGCTACTAGAGCATAGGACAAGGGAAAGAGGTAATCTATTTACAATCTTTTGTCTTTTCAAAGCCAAGCACTTAACGTGAATGGACACATGGACTGTACAGTACAGCACTCTTTTTCATTTGCCCCACGGGCTTAACTTTTTATTATTATTATTATTTTACTTAATTTAAAATTATCTATGATTTAAATTATTTTGCAACCATGAAAGAGACAATAAAACAAAATAAAGCAATTTTAGAAATTCACTTAATTCACTTTTATACTTGCATTGATTTACAAGTCCGTTTGATATTAATAGTATTATTTCTTATAATGGAAAGCTTGGGGATGATTCGATATATGATTGAATATAAATAAAGCCAAGTATTATGAATTCTACTGATTGCACAATTTTTATACTTACAAGAAAACTTTAACTCCATTCACTTAATTGATTAATTCATTAATTGTATAGGAGATAACATTGTTTTGCAAGGAAAAATTGTATCGTTTTAATACCGGCTTTAGAAAGATGTATTTAATATATGAGTTAATTAAAATGTTTATTTAAAGTAAAAAACAAAATATCCTTAATAGAAATTTTCCAGCAATATATTGGATACCTATGTAATATCTTATTTATAAAACATTTAATAATATATATATATATTTCCTCGTTGCAACTCACATATATCTTATGTATATATGTATATAATACGGCTACAAAAATGACATATGACAGTATCATATTAATTTATTTTTGTATTATTTATATGCAGAACAAATATAAAGTAATTAAGGTAGAGATAATACGGATCAACTGATCCAATGCTAAAAAAATCCCATTCATGAAAATTATGAAAAAAATTTAAAATATATATTATATATTCTCCTCTACATCCCCTCTCAGTAGCTAAAATATCAGGTATACAAAAACGAGCTAGTTTTCGAATTATGAATTTTTAAAGTTGACTAATTTAACATGGAGAAATGGAACTTCCATGTTAAATTAGTACGCCAACTTTAAAAATTAATAACTCGAAAACTAACTCGTTTTTGTATACCTGATATTTTAGCTACTGAAGGGGATGTAGAGAAGAAAATTTTAATTTTTTTTCACAATTTTCAGGAATGGGATTTTTTTAGCATTGAGTCAGCTGATTCGTGTTATCTCTACCTTAACACACAAGTGGAGTAATTTAGAACAAAAAATAGGAAACAGATCGAGGTATCAGGTGATCGAACCATGTTATAAATATAGAATGGAACAATAAAATTAAAAGGACAAAACATTGTCTTTTCAAATATAGTTGCGTACATAGATACGTACTTAATTTATTCGATTTATTAGTATAATTAGTGTGAGTGCTTCACGTTAATATAAATGAAACAATTTTACATTTGCAAACTGTTAAATTTTCTGTATTTAATTGAATTTCAGTTTTACATAGTACTAATTATACTCGTTGACCACCGAATGACGCTAGCCATCAGTGGTATAAAATCCATTGCTATGCACAGACACCACCTAGCGAATTTATTCTAAACCACTTGTAATTTAATTCAACCGAGAAGCAGTAAAAAGTAAATCTGACTTGGCAGGCGGGAAATATCTGTAACATAAATATTTAAGACCAGCAGCTTGAGAAAGATATTTGGTCCTCTCTTGAACTATTGAACGAGCCAGCAAAAGAAGAAGGTAATTAAAAATAAAAATGTCATTGTTATCTCAGTTATTTTAGCTTTTGTTATTATATTAAAAGATCTTATGAAATTCTCATTAATTTTTGTAAGAGAAATTTACACACAAGGACATAAATATAAAAATAAAATTACTGTTTTAATTAAAAACAAGGTTCTACTTTATAGCATAATTTTTTTAAGCTATTATAAGCTATAATTGTCAAGTGCTGTGAAACGCTCATGAATGCAACGTGAACTTTCAGCATATAGCTCTGCTTAAAAGCCCGCGCGACCAATGGACACTGTTAGGCGAGATTTTAGCGCGGGTTGCCTAGCATGCAGGAGAAAGACCGTGGGATACCGCGCGCTTTCTCCATAAAACTGCATGGTTAGTGCATGCCGCTAGAGGAGCTTATATTAGCAACTAACTTTTAATTTTTGTTTTTATAATTTAAAGCATGATATTAGAACTGTATACTTTGTCAAAAGAAGTACCAGGTACGTAAAATGTTTACACAATGGCTTATTTTAAGAGCCACATATTGTTGTAGTTTTCAGCTTTTTAAAGGGCGGCCAAGCCTGATGATATGCACAATGCTAAGAATTTGTTTTTTTTCTAAAATGTGTTATTATGTTTTATGCTAAAAAAAAAACATGAAAATTTATAAATATAAAATGTATAATATTAGAGAGGAAATATATACATAGTTAGATCGAGATAACAAAAATATATAGATAATACCTGAGACCTACCTGCATGAAGCATAATAAGTATTGTGTACTGTGTAGTATATACTCAAAAAAAAATATTAAAAATTCTCGTTGTTCAGTAACAAATAAAGAGTTGTAGCCACTTGGATTAAAAGCACCACATTGTATGCTACAGGAAATGAATTATTTATTATTTAAGGGTAAGATAACACGAAACATCGATTGTTGTAGTTCCATTTGATTAATATGTAAACCTTATCAACCTCATAATAATTCTGAATTTTTTTTTGAGAGACAGTCCTAAGCACCAAAAAAACGTAGAAAAAATTTCAAAACAATCGCTCGATCCAATTTTTTTAAATTATTATTAATATTGTTTTTTTTTTTAAATTCCAGTATAGGGCTTTCCCATGGAGACCTAAACTAATAAATTAATTTTAAAAAATCAGATCGAGCGATTGTTTTGAAAATTTTTGTACATTTTTTGGTGCTAAGAACTGCCTCTAAAAAAATCAGAATTATTATGAGGTTGCTAAAGTTTACATGTTAATCAAATGGGACTACAACAATCGATGTTTCGTGTTATCTTACCCTTAATTAGTAATTAATACACAAACAGGTGCTTTTAAATAAGATATTTTTTATAATACAATATTTTGTATATGCTGACATCCGGAAGCGAATTTGCTTCGGACGCGATTTTTTTTATACCAATGCATTGGGCACCTCGGCAAAATTCCCAACGCGTTCGGATCATCACAATTTGATCCCAACACGTTCGGAACCTATGAAAATTATTACAACGTTTTGTTGACTATGTAAAAAGCGTGAGACGCCTTTTTTTGGGAACAAAATTACAATGATTTTAATGACGCGAAATTCTCAAGTATTTAAAATAAAAAGAGTATGTCGGTCAACATTAAAATCACCAACGCACGAATATAGAATATTCATCTTCATATAGAATACTATAGAATATTCTATATTCTATTCTATCGAATTATATGCTAGTTAATACTGAAATGTAAGCAAAAGTGACCAAGTTGGGAAAATCATATAAATAATATAACAGGCCTTCCTTAATTTTTATATACGTTTCAAAAGACCATGTTGTTGAAAATTTTATATTTTAGTAGTAGAAAACACTCCACCACATACAATTTATCACTTTTTATGGAAACAATTTTTCATAATTATTATCAATTAATTTTGCAAATAAATTTTTATGCTAAAACTTGTGTGTGTGCGTTCATCGCAGACTCGTAAAGTAAAAGAAATCACTTGACCCAAGGTAAGTGCATGGGCTTGTCTTTTGTTATATTTTCTTCAAATATTATCAACACATCATATTGCATACCAATTAAAGAACAGAGGTCACAAGCATCATGCAGATCAGAATATGTATTTTTTTTTAAAATTATCTCTTATAATGTGATAAAAAAAATCAAATGTAAAATAAAAATTTAATCATTTGAAGCCAAATTCATATAATATAATGTTATCCCGTAACCCCATGTTTATAACCATAGTTACATAGTAATTTAATGAAATCTGAATTACTATGCAAAATTACTTAACAAAACTATAGTAAAATTCAGCTCACAGAAGCTCTTATAGAGAAACATATGCATAAGTACTGTACGTACAGTTTTGAGAGTATAAAATTGGAATACATATTGGTTAGATAGGAGAAACGATATTTGGCCCATAACTCAGGTAAAAATTAATTCTAGGATACAAACTTACCTTCAGGTGTTGGCCAAGTAAGGGGCTACTTACTTCGAGAGAAATTGTTCACATCCAGTCATTTCCACCCCCTGCAGGGGTGAAAATGTGTAAAAATCAAATCATGCCCAAAAATTCTAAAAAGTGAGAATTTTAAATAAAAAAATATTTGAAATTCAGTGGTGAATTTTTAAAGGGTAAAACTACCCTGTTTTATCCATAAACAATCCTAAAATAAATTATTTTTCATTATAAAATTTTTTAATTGTCAGATTAGTGTTTTCCATGATCAAACTTATATAAAACCATTTAAAATGTAAATTTAAGAATAAGGGGTAAAACAACCACTCCGACAACCCCCTACTGAAGGTGTCTCTTTTTACAAATTTGAATATGGGGAACACGAATCTGACAATTAAATTTTTTTTAAATTAATATTTGTTTATTTTAGGGTTGTTTAGGGATGAAACAGGGTAGTTTCATCCTTCAAAAATTAACCATTAAATTTTGCAAATAATTTTTAATTTCAAATTCTTATAGTTTTTAGAATTTTTGGGCATGATTTGATTTTAACACATTTTCACCCCTGCAGGGGGTGGAAATGACTGGACGTGAACAATTTCTCCCGAAAAGTAAGTAGCCCTTGACTTGGCCAACACCTGAAGGTAAGTTTGTACCCTAGAATGTATTTTTTTATTTTTTATTTTATTACATTTCCCTCATGAGTACATAAATAACAAGTCAGAAGCAGGAGATTTACAAACAGTCCAATAAGAACAAATCACTTCCCGGAAGAAGCGCAGCAAATTATTTTACATGAGTTATGGGCTAAATATTGTTTCTCCTAGATCTAGCCAATGTATTCCAATTTTATGCTCTCAAAAGTTAAAACTGTATAAAGTTCATATATATATAATTATAGTAAATTAGATATTTAATTAAGTGATGAAATTGCAATGATGGGATTACCTGATATCATTATGAATGATCGGAAGAAGGTTTGGTATGAATTTCATTTTTTATATTTTTTTATTACATACTTTAGATTTAGATTACAACATATTTATTTACTTTCTCTTGTAACTGCAGTATTTAATTCAAACATAGGCAAAAAACTTATAGGAGTACGACAATAGAAAAAGAAGTAAATTAATATATAATCATATTGTGCAGTATATATACTATCAACATAATATGTACATGCGTATACGAAGACCAGAATCAGCTAAGAAAATAAAATCTAACCATAAAATCCAACTAAATAATATGTAAATAACATGTAAATAGTAAAGGATGAAATGATATGAAATGTTACATATATATATATATATATATATATATATATATATATATATATATATAAATATATATATATATATATATATTCTTGGATTTTTTTTACATCATTGGGAGAGGCGATTGGGGATGCCCCCCCCCCCTAGGGCCCCGCCCCCTCTCAGAGCCGCGCGTTGGATCCACCCTTGATCACATTAAAGTAAATCTATTCTTGATTATCCCATACAGTGCAGTTAACAAGATAAAAGTACTAATCTAATATGATAATTAAAAAAAAAATCCCTTATGGAAAGAAAAATTTAATTCTCTACAGTAAAAATACCATATGCAACATGCAACACTATGTAGTGTGTATATATTATTATAATAATTAAATATAAATACATCGTATTAAATGTATTTCTTTTTAATTAAAGTTAAAGATGCAGTTCACTGTGACATGAATGGCAACAGTACTTATTGGGAGACATTCACAAAGCACTTTAACCCCCACTTTAGCCCTGATTTTTAACCCTGGTGCTAAGCTATGAGCTTAACATGGTTAGCCCCTGGTTAAAAATCGGGGCTAAAGTGGGGGTTAAAGTGCTTTGTGAATGTCCCCCATTACATAATATTATATTGGTTAATATTTAAATGCTATATAGCTGCATATAATAGTTTATTATAAAAAAACACTGGAAATAGTAACAAATCTAACAATTTTTCACACATTGTATTAACTACAGTATATTAATATTGTTTAATTAATTATAATTCATTCTTCCTTATTTAGTATTTTTATTAATTTATCCGTGTATATTATACAATTAAAAATGCGACGGCGTAGGGGTTTCCGTGTTTTTTCAGAATCGAAACTGTAACTACCTTTTATTTATTTATTTGTTTGTTTCGCCAAGGATTTTATAGTCATCAATATTGTAATATTTTGAGCATGACAGTCGCATGTGTTTTAGAGATTTCTTCGTACTCTCCGCTCATTACGTTTTATCTTTATCAGCCACTACTGTGAAATTAATTCGTGCATGGTTCTTCAGGGAAATAAAATTCCCGTGATTGCAAAATATAAATAATGATGATAAATAAAAATAATAATGAAAATATGCTCAGCAGGAACAGCAGAAAGTCAAGCAGCAGTGGCATCCACGTGCATACTGCGTGTATAACGGTGGAATCTATCCCACGGTATTTAAATCCCCTCAGCCCCTGACGTCACAAAAAGAGAAAGTTCGCAACCCTCTTCACGTCGCCTGACAGTGTCCATTGGCTGCTATTTTCAGCTTAGGAAATGCTAACGAGTGAGTCGCACCCACTTCTACGTCATCAAGGTCGAGTTGCACGATTCACATTAACATTTGTGTGTGTTCCTGAATACAAAACAGATGCAGGTTTTTAGGCCACTATAGTTCATCTAGTTCCTCATGATAAAGGAACGACAAAAATAGCCATGCAAACAGGAAGTTTTACAATTTGTTATATATATAACTTATCATACGACATGCTACATGCAGCGTTACTGTGGTATCATCGCGCTTGCTTTCATTCAATATTATATATATATATATAAACAGGTGGTGACACACAAATCAATGCAGCTCACTCTCTATTGCGATGTGAATCTGGAAGAGCTCTACAACCATTAATCATAATATATTCACAGAAAATAATTATATTATTTAATAATACATATATAATATATCGAAGGTGTTGGCAACAGAGTTATGTAAATTCTTGAAAATATACTTAAATGGCCCAAGATTATAAACATCAAAATTTGGTAGCATTGCAATGGTTTATTGAAAGGGAGGTAAAGCATACGTTACACTTGAGTATGCACAGTATACAATTATGGGATTATGGCATATTGAACGGAGGGCTCTAATCCAGTGCTCGGTTCTGACACCTTCCACTCAAGTATTTCTTCTATAAGGGGATGGTGCTGCCCCTTCTCCTGAATCTACACTTGAGAATATTAATAAATTATCTCTGTTTATCAGAGTATGATGTGTACCCTTTTCTGACTACCATAACAAGATAAAATTATATAAAATTTGTCATAATAACCTAGATGAAACAAGATGAACCGATGCAATATGACAGGATTGAGCTCTAATGTTTAACAACAATACATGAAAGAAATTTTTCGAAAAATTCTAAATTTTCCGTTTTTTTTTTTATATTTTTCTATGCATAACCTCAAATAATTTAAAAACACGTTGAAAAATGGGTGTTATTTTTAACAAGAGAGCTAATTTATTGTTAAAAAGTGATACTACTAGTAATGCCACATATAAAGGATTTTCAATGTTTTGTTCTTATAAGTATTTTATAATTTTTGATATTTGAAAAAAAAAAAAAAAAAAAAAAGTGAAAATCAGAGAATACATTTTTCATTGAACAGTCTTGTAGTTCCTGGCCCCGTCTTCACTATTTGTTTTTTCATAGAAAAACAAATTTTACTGTAATTTTCATCATCTCCTATAAATCGTTTCTTCATGCTTGGTCAAGCATGGTCAAGGTTCTATTGCAACAAACTGTACACTCTTTAATAGCCATAAATAACGTGCTAGTGGTTATAAAACTGAAAAATTACCTCAACAAGAAAATGTGGAGGGGTTTAACCCACCTGCCATTCTGATTTTAGGAAATTGGACCCCGTAACACTCTAATACCACTTTGCCATCAATACTTGCTTGTCATCTTCCGTGTTATTCTTATAGGAATAAAGGGATATATTCATGTATGGAGCTTTCTGACTAACTATTCAGTATTCACAGCCCGCCCAACTCAATGACCGTGGTTACTGAGAATGCTCTTATTTTATTCGTGAATCCCACCCAATGTAAAATGTATTTTATTACATAATTATGGTTTTAAAAAAGAGTAATATTATCACTGGAAGCTTCCATTTTGAATTCTAACCATTCTAAATTATGAAAAAGTTATATTCAACTTACTTTTATTAATCAATTTTCAAGCTTAGAAACGTAAACATTGACAAGTCAGCAAAATACACTTCGCTAGAACTTAAATTGCAAATAAGCATTTTAACACTGTAAACAACATTATATAACATTCTCAGTACATATTCCCAATATATTTTTTTCAAATCTCTTTATTTTGAATTTTTTTCCCACAAAGTGGTAGTTTATTAATTTGAGTTATTATACAATCTAACACACATTGCGAAAGTTTTTTTAATGCAAAGTTTAAGTTTGCACAATGCGATGGAGTTATAATTAAATTCTTTTTTCCTGTATGATAATTATAGTGGACAACCCTTTATGAATTTCCTTTATTGCAGAAATGAATGAATAGAGGGTACAAAATTATGCTACTTTGATTTTTTTTAAAGATTTTTTTTTAGTCCGTTAACTGTTTTAAAAAATTATTGAAAATGCGACCATATGCACCTGGAGGCATTTGATTTGACCCTTAACAAAAGGGTACAGACTAAACGCCTCCAGAAGGCGTAGTCACACTTTCAACATTAAAAAAAAAATACTACCCAGACTCGGAAAAATCTGAAAAAATTTAGAGCATGCAGCATAATTTGGTACCCTGTATTTATTTCTGCAATGAAAATTTCGTGTAGGTGGTCTATTCTTTGGTACACTCTGTGTTATAATTATGGGATTAACTTTTAGTTATTAACAAGGCTGCACAATAAGAGAACTTTTCAGAGGCGAGGAGTGTACATAGAAATATTGTTTCTTGCAAAAGATCACGTATTTCGTAATAAACTGGCAAGGTAGTGGCAATATTCCTTCTCCTGTCTTATAGGACTTATATGCATGCCCAAAATTCAAGTCAGATTATTTAAAGAATCGATATTACACATATAATGGAAATATTTTTATTATAAGACCATATGATAGCTGTACTTATTATTTTTTTTAACTGATAATGTAATGCATAATTAATATCTTTAAAAGTTGCTACATACGGTGTAATCGTGTAATACGTAATGGTCCACAAAGCTGGTATTCATTGCATTTACAAAGATTGCAATTATTTTAAATCTACATTCAATGAAAACGTAAATTATGCACAATTAAAATGGCTGTGTATATTATAATAATTATACGGCTGGATTAGGTTTGTCATTGTGGTACTGTAATTTTTATAACGTGGCATTTAATAGTTTACCAGATTCTCAATAAAAAATCTTCTTTCCCTCCTTCTAAAGGTCAACATAATTCAATTGGATCAAAAGCTGTGGATATTTGGATTTTACCATACATACTCAATTAAATTCGTTGGTATAACCCATTTTGAGAGACCGAAAGTTACAACTTGGAGCTGTTAAATTATTCAAGCATATAAAATAGAATTCTATATAAATAAATATAGAATTTATTAAATTTAATAAATAATTTTATGAGTTTTTTAGAATAAAAATATATTAACTCGAAAAAAACAAGGCACGTCTTTGCATCAACGAATAAAATATATTATATATTATGTTATTTATAGTAACTGTATTTGCTGCCCATTCGTTATATCATATCATTGTATTTGTTAAGTTATTTTAGAAAGACCTAGATGGTTATAACTGGCATGTGATTTCATATTTGTGCTACCAAGTTTCATATTGATTAAAGGCGCTGTAAAGGTTTTGTTATATTCTCACAATTAATCTATCTGAAAACTGGAGTTCAGAACACACTTATACCACTTTTACACTAATAATAGCTAGTGAACAACTGGATTTTGTTGTACAGCTATATATAATGTACAGAGTTGGTCATTAATTTGACAAAGCGAAAATAATTACGCCTATACACAGCGCCACTAATTTTGACCAAGAATTTACCTCTACAGTGAATATACTGAAGTTCTAAAAGCCAGGACAGAAGTATCGAATACTATCGATACAAACTATAATTGTGATGTCTTGTGTCCATGGGATATATTTTTTTACTTGGATTTGTTCATTATATTGAATTAATTGAATCAAATTTTTATGAACAAAAATTGCAAAGAATTTTGAATATTTTTGCCTGAGCTTATTTTCAATTTTGGTTCATTCATGTAGCATTTTTAAGTTTTGTAACATATATATATATATATATATATATATATATATATATATATATATATATATATATATATATATAGATTATTTTTATTTTATTTTATTTTATTCGAACAACTGGTTGTACAATTAACAACATGGATCACGTCAAATATTCAATATATATATATATAAAAAAAAGACAATCACACACACATATACATACACACATTATCAGATTATCAACAGGACATACAATTAATATTACATTTTTATTATTCATTTTAAATAATGATAATAATCTAAGGCTGTATATTATGCATACTAGTTATATTTTCTCTCCTTTTATTACTAAAATAAAGCTTAACAGAATAAAATTCTTTGTCTATAAGTATATTCTTAAGTTGATTCTTAAAACTATTGTCACTCTGAATCTCTTTTAAACTATTAGGCAAAAAATCATAAATTTTTGAAATTTGATATGAACAACTCTTCTCAAAAAAAGCTGATTTATCAATATATGGTAATTGTAACTAGTAACTAATGCATTTTTTTGAAATTTTCTACTTTGAAAAGTGATAAAAAAAAAGGTAAAAAAGAAGGGAATATAAAGGACCAGATTTGAGGGGCATCATGTTTTTTTATTAGTAGCGTTTTGTTTTTTTTGTTTTTTTTTTGTTTTTTTTTTGTTTTTTTTTTTTTGTTTTTTTTTTTTAGATAACTACGCTATCACTGGAATGCATAAACAGTAATTTTGAGCTATGGTGATGAAAAACAACTTTACACTAAAGACCATTTTTTAAAGGGGTAGAGTCAAATAATTATTTATGCTAAGCAAAGTTTCCTGATTCCGAACCTGCAATCCGTTTTTCTCTTCGACATTCCGTTGTCAAGTTAAAAATTTGACGGTTATTGCAATTGGACCTGAAACGTCATTGTGAAGTGAAAACCTCCCCGTTTTACATGCAAGAAACAGCAATGAGTTAAGTAAAAAGGGAATCCGTTACACTCAGGCGCGGACCAGAACCAAATTTCGGGGGGGGGGGGGGGGGGAGGGGTCTCTTTATAAGGCCAATGTTAAAAAAAACAATTGGGAGTGTGGGAAATGCCTATATTGCCCATGTTGTATCCAAAATTTCGGGGGGGGGGGGAAGTCGCGCCTCCCCGGCCCCGCACAGGGGCCAGAGCGAGTAACAATGGGTAGCCACCTCCTTCCCTTTCTACTCAACTCATTGTTGTCCCTTTGCATGTAAGACGGGGAGGTTTTCATAATGACATTTCTGGTCAGATTGCAATAACCGTCAAATTTTTAACTTGCCAACGGAACGTCGTAGAGAAAAACGGATTGCAGATCCGGAATCAGGAAACTTTGCCTAGCTTAAATAATTTCTTGACCCTACCGCTTTAAATTGAAAGTGATTATATTTAATAAACACTCATTTTTCAATTATTGACTGAAGTCACGTTAATATTAGATTTGTAACTAATTATTTTATGATTTAAAAGACATTTTTATAGCTTTGCTGTGAATAACGTAACAACCGAACCCCATGGCATGGATCCCATTCATGCCAGAATGTATTTTTTATCCTAGAGTGTGCTTGTCATTTCAGGAATCATTTTTATATTTTTTATAAGGAGAAAGCATAAATATGCTATCATATTTTCATAATACTAGAAATTTAAACGAAGAAAAAACCTTCCAAAATACAGACTCAAACTGGATAAAAGGAGCTCATGTGCTCTTGTATTTATTTGGATAATACACTTACAGCTTCATTAAAATAAATTAGGTCTAAAAATGTAGGGAATTCAAAAACATTTATTAAGTATTGTTTTATATTAGATGATTCTAACTTTTGACGCATGAATTAAGTTGTATTTACAACAACTTAATTAACATTTTTAATTACTTGTCTCACTCATGCATGATACCATGTGTTGTGTAATTATTTAATTATATATAGTAAGCATCTTATAACTAAAATTAGATTAATAATTTGAATTAAATATTGTATCAAAATATTAAGACATAAACTACCTCGTAAGCTCAAGATATTAAAAATAGTTTATTTTAATCTGTCTTTTATAATGAAATAAAAATCCATTAACTATTAAAGGAGTAAGGATGGGAGGGGTAATTGGTTTTTAATCTTCAGAAACATTTTCTAATAGTATAAAGAAACTGAATAATTTGTCTGTATAATAAATTTATAAAACTTTTGATGCTATGTTAATAAACATAAAACTAATAACAATTTGATCTATAGTCATAAACAATAAAGTTAAGCCAATCGTTATCAATCACTCAATTGCAAGGACTAGTTGAAAGTCTCTAATTTTATTAAAACTAATATAATTAAACCCGGGTTTAAAGTTGAACTTCATTCATGCAATGGAGTATTGACCTCAATTTTTTTTTATTGCAGAAATGGATAGAGGGTGCAAAGTTATGCTACCCTGATTTTTTTCAGATTTTTTAAAGCTCGGGAACTATTTTTAAAAAATTATTGAAAGTACTTTTTGTGACGTCACAAGACGCCGCTCCTTAAGAAAAAGATAGGACTTGCCGCCGCGTGACGTCACAAAAAGGACTTTCAATAATTTTTTAAAAATACTTCCTGGGCTCTAAAAAATCTGAAAAAAATCAGGGTAGCATAACTTTGCACGCTCTATCCATTTCTGCAATAAAAAAAATTGATGTCGATACTCCATTGGGCGAATGTCATTTACAAAACTTACTCGGCTTGAAGTAAAACTCAAAACAAAATTTCAATGCAGTTTGTTCACTTAATCGACCTTATTTCCAAGTACAGAAGGTCAATCGAGTGCGTATAGAGTGTATGAACTACGCAAGTTTACGAACACATGTGTTTAGAACTTGTAACAAGTTACTTCATCAGTATTCACAGTACTGTTCAACTCGTATTACACATGTCTAAAGATTTAACAACATTAAAATGTCGATTAAAATGTTTAATTTGCTTTTGAAACTGTCTCACTCTAGTAGAATGAGCAGGTGTTTGCCAGGAAGCTGTAATTAGTTCATGTAACTAGTTTATATACGATCTCGACAATTGTTTCCTGTCCTTCCGTCCTCACATAAAACATTCATGCTCCTTCGTTTAATGACGTAACTATATAAATGATAAATCGTTCTCATAATTGTTTCAACCTCTGAACAGATAATAGGGTATCGACCTCAAAATTTTTTATTTCAGAAATTGCCAAAAATGGATAGATGGTGCAAAGTTATATCACTTAAATTTTCAGATTTTTTTTTTTTTTCAGATATTTTGGAGCTCGGGAAGTATTGCTAAAAAGTTTTGCCGAGGTTGGATTTGAACCCTTAGGTCCTATCCTTTTATTAAGAGAGGCATCAGGAGGCGTCACTCTCTTTCTACTTTCATTCATTGTTTAAAAATAGTTCCCGGACTCTAAGAAATCTGAAAAAAATCAGAGTAGCACTCTCCATCCATTTCTGCAAAAAAATTATTTTGAGGTTGATACTCCATTATGTTTTCTATGAATAATTTATTATGAATGTAACTTTTTATTGTAAAATCAAGAAACGTATTTTCAAGTATTTGTAGACGTATAATTGCTTAATGCACGTTCTTATCTATAATACAAATTGAATTATCGTGAAGATAATAGAGATAATATAGAACCACGTTACTTCCTTTCATTCTTAATCAATCGCTGGATACGATTTTTTTGTTTCTAATGAACTTATCAATACTTTCTATTGAATGAGGAAAACCACTATATGATATTGACATGGAATGATAAATTGCATAATTTCAAGTGAGAGTTGACAATAATAGCATTATCAGTAATCATATTTCTCTTGTGTAGCCTTCAAAATAATTTATGAACTTCCATGTTGCAATATTAAGATCAATTAAGGTTTTCCAACGTTAACGTTATAACGTGTATGTGTACAAACATGTATAAACAATAAACGTTAATATGCGGCAGTATCTGGCTCAGATCTATGGGTGCATAAGGGGAGATTTTGATGAAGCAAAACAATATTTAAATTGCTTATTAAATATTAATCGTATTATATGAGTATCGTAGTATATTTTATTGGCTTTCACTTTTTAAATTTTTATGTAGTACTTATATACACCACCAAAATTTATTTTGAATATCACAAATTAATTATTACTTTTACTTGCATTGGATGCATAGTAGGAAAAAATATATACCCTCGGAACACGTAAGCACTATTTTTATAAAGAGACTGTCACCCATCTAACGACTAGCCATAGAGCGTTGCTTATATATGTTGATTATCTGACGGGAACCAATCAACGGCTCTGCATGTGCAACGCTCAATCTCTTTATTCATCTCATTGATTAGCTGCAGAAAATTGAAAGATAATAAAAATAAAGTAGATCATTTTTTTTTTTAAATCAGTGGATAAATTGTAGTCAACAGTTTCAACGTCAGTTTCATCACCACCGTCATTTTATTGAGTACCGATACCCACTCACTTGATGGCCCGCCTCTCTCGCAATTGACCAGTGTTGTAAGAATTCAAATAAATAAATTGAAACACTGATACAATATGCCACTATTTATTTACGAAATAAATATCAGCTTGCAGTCCCAACAAAGTGTACAAAAAAAGTGCAGCCATCTTTATTGAAGTATCCTATAAAGTATGCAACTCGGAGTGTACGCTGAAGGGTGGCATCCATCAGTGTTGGCTGGTCAATCATATTAATCTTCTGTCAATCTAAAAATGCATGGTTTTAAAAAGTTTAACATTCCTCTGTTGACTAAAAAATAAAAAAATAACGGCCCCCAAACAAAGAATGGGCAAAGTTCGGACTGTCGCGATGTGTTTAACTTTTGTTACTTTTTCAATACAGGTCAAAAATTATAACGGATAAGAGCTACGTACGGGAAACAACACTTCACGCGATAAGAAAAAAAAAAGAAAAAAAAAGAAGAAGTCAGTGAAAATGTAGACTGTAAACATTTCTCACGCAATTTAAACTTTACGAAGCGAAGTACAGTACCAAGACGGCGGCGGCGGTGGTGCCTCTGCATTTGTTGGTCAATATTACATGACCTTATTGTCTCAAAGTCTGGTTGGCATTCACTACGATGCAATATTTCATCTGCTGCTTTCTGTAAAATAGCGCAAAAAAAAAAAAAAAAAAAAAAATGATAAAGTTGCTCAAAAGATAATATGTTGTTTTTGTTGGAAATTTTAATTAAAAAGTTGCTTCACCCTCAAATTGTTTTATACGTCAGTATGTAAAAATATATTTTACGCAATTCACAGTATAACACATTTTTTTTATATATATTTATATAATACAGATTTGGTTGTTAATGTAATAAACTATTTTTATTTTAAATAAAGGCATTATAATTAAATAAATCGAGTTTTTATATCGTAAAACATCGTGTTACATATATATATAAATTTGTATAACAAAAATTCCTGACGGTGTAATGACACATTTTTCGCATATTAATTTTATGATGTTAAGGTATTTTTATATTTTGCTGTACCTTTTTAATTAAAATATTATATATTATCACTTAATAAATATAAGGTAAAACATTATAATAATAAATGTACGAGTTATTGGATCATTGGAGGTTTTGTTAAGGTAGATTCATATGATGATTTTTATCATGCGACACGAATAATGCGCGCACTTGCTGTAATATATTAGTATCCATTGGAGGACATATTTGGCGATTAAAAAAAGAAAGAACATCGTAATTAACGAGATTCCTGGTGAATTCACCGCCGCATAAGATTTCAAAGCTTTTACGTCAAAATCGCATCGCCGTTGTCACCATCAGAATCCGCCTTTAAAAGTAAAATAAATACTTCAATCTAAAGCACATTCTATGGTGTTTGTGTTAAATTTGTTTATTCAAAAACAAAACAACATGATGCACTTAACAGGTTTTCTTTTACATTAAACGAAAGAGTTCACAGACCTCACTATGGGGAACGTTACATAGATATCTCATTACAAGGAAAATATGACATTATATTTAATTAGTTCAGTAATTATATAGAAGAACAAGCTAAGATATTAATAAAACTAAACTAATTTTAAATCAATGAAGTTCAAAAACTGTTTGAATTTGCACATTTCAGTGAGCCAACGTTGTTCAAATGGTGCTTAATAAGTATCAAGTTATAATACAACGTGTCCTCCTTAGCTTTAGGTGAAACGTTTATTCTGCGAATTTTATTCAAGTAGTGATTTTGTGATAAGGTCTGCAGCCGCTTGATAAGAAGATGTAAACTAAGCCTTATATCGTTACGTGGAGATTAATGACGTGCATTATACTGACTGTTGAGTTTCATGCGCAAATCCATGGTCAACACGTAAATTAATGTCATCTCCTCCAATTAATAAATTCAAAATTCAAATTCAAAATTTTATTAATCTTACATAAAGACAAGTCAACATACATCATATATACATAATTAATCAATTAAGTTCTTTCAGGTTATCAGTCTTTAAAGAAATCGTCTATATGATACACTTTCTTACTAAATAAAAATTGTCTCACCTTTTTTTTTTGAACACAGAAACACTTTGCTCATTCTTTATATCACTAGGCAGCTTATTATACATGGACTGGGCAAAATATAAAAGCCCCTCTTCATAATGCTGCTGTTCTGTGGCGCATAAGTACAAACATATGATCTTGTATCGAGTGCCATATGTATGTTTAAAGTTGCAATGAGAAAAATATTCCGGATATTTTTTAACAAAAATCAAGACTTGTGATATATACAAAGCAGACAGTGGTAAATTATTCAATTGTTGAAACAAATCTCTGCAACTAGTTCTCGGGGGACATAATATTTGAAATAAAAGGCGTCTTGAATTTTTTGTTTGGTATCTCATTATTTAAAATTAGTTAAAAAAATAAAATTTAGCGATTTATTTAGCGATTCAGCGATTTAACGTCGGTAACTTCGGAGTCGGAAGGATATTTTTGTAAGACGGATTCGAACGAAATAAATTTTAAAAAATCGATAATGTTCTAATTAAAACTTGATCGCTTATTGTTTGAGTAATTTCAATCTGGCAGTTTTTTCACAAGAAATTCATTTTCGGTTTCCGTGTATAAGGCCAATGTTAAACTTCCTTTGCAGTTTTCACAAAACTGATCAGATAGATCCACTTCAAAATTTGCATGCCTTCTATTGATGCTGAGTTTAAAGTTCTCTGCATTCAAGGGGCTGATTTCGAGATCTCAATCTACTGAGATTCATCCTTAAGTTTTTTTCCAAAAAAAATGTACCTTTCATTTTGGCAATAATATTTTAATAATGACATGTAACCTTAACTTGGTTGCAATGAATAGTTTATAATTATTTTTTCAATTAACCTTAAAAGTTGTGCTTAAGTAGTTATCTAATTACCTAATCTCTAATTCTCTAAAGTGGTTTTACAGGAATGGTAACACAAGGTTACGGAGAATCAAATTATTGTGTGTTTTAATAAACAGTGTATAATATTTATGGACCATGGCAGCTAGTTTGTGGGGGTTCAGGATAATCTGGAGATTATTGAGACAGGAACTGAGTAGGGAGTATGGCTTTCAAGGGGGTCCAAGTCTTACTGAAAGTATAAAAGTATAACCCAGTCGCTCATCGGGCCGGCAGTCCATAATAAATAAATAAATAAATAAATAAATAAACAAATAAATAAATAAATAAATAAATAAATAAATAAATAAATAAATAAATAAATAAATAAATAAATAAATAAATAAATAAATAAATAAATAAATAAATAAATAAATGCAACCTATCATAAAGTACAAAGACTACGTAAAACGGTAAAACGTCGTCTGCTTTTTATATGGTGAGATTGGTGAGCTTCTGTAACAAAAAGTGTTGTTTATGAATATGCGTTTACATCGATCATCATCGATGCAAACTACAGTTGTTATTTTTTACTAACACACGCTCAGACGTCTTGTATGGTCTATAATGTCTATATAACTACGTTGAAATATTTAATTCAGGTATACTTTTTTTAATTTTTTTTTTTTATGTAAGTTAAATTTCCACGTTATTTTTACGTGAATAAATGTATGAAAATATTTACTCAAATGGTACTGAAAGTAACGTACATTAAGACCCTGAGGTAATTTCATGCAGTGATGACGTCATCACTTGATCTCGATTACGTTGTACTTGGTGTACGTGACCGAATGCTGACTGGCTTGCTGGAGTCCGATCCAGCAGCAACACACAACGCTTAGTTCACTCGTTCGCTCACTACTTTGACTGTAGGAGTGAAGGGCGGAAGGGGCGAATGACGTCATGGACGTCACCATACATACCTTGTTCCTTGTAATCAGCTGCTCTCGATCCTATGTACTCAAAATTTTGTGAGGAGAACTTTGTACCTTAAATCTTTGAATAACTTGAATTGAATTGAATTGAATTAAGGAAACCATGGAAATCTTGTCACAAACTTGATTAAATGATCAGTGTTCAGTATTGGCAAGTTCAAACAAAATCTCGAATACAATAGTTTCATAACACATGACACTAGAAGCAATTTGAAAAGTTGAGAAATTTCTTCCGACAATAATTTTTAAAATTGATACACTTATAATCAATCTATTTTGGATCTATGAATTCATAATTATTGCATGAATTCATGTGAACTAATGGAGTATCGACCTCAATTTTTTTATTGCAGAAATGGATAGAGGGTGAAAAGTTATGCTACCCTGATTTTTTTCAGATTTTTTAGAGCCCGGGAAGTATTTAAAAAAATTATTTAATGTCCTTTTTGTGACGTCACGTGGCGGCAAGTCCTATCTTTTTCTTAAGGAGCGGCGTCTCGTGACGTGACGAAAAGCACTTTCAATAATTTTTTAAAAATAGTTCCCGGACTCTAAAAAATCTGAAAAAAATCAGGATAGCATAACTTTGCACCCTCTATCCATTTCTGCAATAAAAAAAAATTGAGGTCGATACTCTATTATAACAAACAAAGTGCTCAAAAAGTACATAAACGTTCAGCAAACCTTTTGCGACGTAGATAGAAAACAAGTGATATTCTCACATTTTCTCCTTCCACTGCTGTGACACCCTTACGGTCGTATCACCAAGAGGACGCTAACTTAGTAAAGGAGTATGACGTCAAGCGCTCCAAAGAGGAGCACTGGACTGTTAATCAAGTAATAATTATATAAACATGATATTCTGTAATACGATGCGAATATTAATTAACATGTATTTGTGTTAATACTGATCAGCATTCAATGGATAAAGTAAAAGGTGATTGTTTTAATTCAAAAAATAAATATACCATAATATAACGTTGCATACATCCATCTATTTTTCTTTTGCAGCTGCAGCTCCAGCAAAACAAACAGGTTGAAAGAACGGAAAATTTACAAATTTCAAAAGAAAATTTTCAGACTATAATATTATAAAATTCTGAAGGGTTGATGTGCCGTAAATATTTTCATTTGTGTTTTCTCCCATAGAAAATGTTTCCTTCTTTATTATCATTTTATCCATATAGTAATTCCAGTTAATAGCATGAGCTCTAATTAGAGCGTGAGTTTGAAAGCTTTTTTTTTAATTCTTGTTTCTCATTCAAATTGAAAAAAAATTGTACCATTAACCATTACGCAGATTCAATGACACCTTTAGTAGTCTTCAAAATATTCCTGCTGCATGGTAGAGTAGCTTTGGTTTTTCAAGGTCTTGCACTCTTAACTCTCTTGTTTTTTCAATGGAGTATCGACCTTAATTTTTTTATTGCAGAAATAGATAGAGGGTGCAAAGTTATGCTACCCTGATTTTTTCAGATTTTTTACAGCCCTGGAAGTATTTTTAAAAAATTATTGAAAGTCCTTTTTGTGACGTCACGCAGCGTCAAGTACTATCCTTTTCGTAAGAAGAGGCGCCTCGTGACGTCACAAAAAGGACTTTCAATGATTTTTTAAAAATACTTCCAGGGCTGTAAAAATCTGAAAAAAATCAGGGTAGCATAACTTTGCACCCTCTATCCATTTCTGCAATAAAAAAAATTAAGGTCGATACTCCATTGAACCCTGTTGTAGGGTACAAGTCACAAGTGACTGGAATTGAACTTCCCAGCTTGTTTTGGATTTTGTGGGTCTCTTTCAAATCTGGGTAGCCATGGCCTAGCAATCCATATTAGCAATCTGATAAATAGGACTACTTTCAAACAACTTCGAGCTGTGTTTTTCGGTAACAACTTTATAAAATTTGATCATATTTTTTTTTCACCAAATACTAATTGTTCATATTGGGGGGCATTCACAAAGCACTTTAACCCCAACTTTAGCCCCAAGTTTTAACCCTGGTTCTAAACATGGTGCTAAACCAGGGGCTAACCATGTCTAGCTCCTAGTTTAGCACCATGTTTAGCACCAGGGATAAAACTTGGGGCTAAAGTTGGGGTTAAAGTGCTTTGTGAATGCCCCCCAATAAATACCAAGCAAAATAGGATTAGCAGCAAACAGCAAACTATTAACTGAAGAAAAAAAGAGTTAATAATATTATACTTGTACATTTCAAGAAACATAAACTTATAATATCTGAACCTTCGTTAATCACAAAAAAAGTAGCTGTAGGTGAATTCCTACAGCTACAAATCCATGTTGTACCTGTACAGCCAGTTGATTGAATAAATGAATTGAATTGAATTCAAGAAATATCTCAGTTAAGTTGCAAATATGACGTGTATTTTACTGAAAAAAGGAGAAATAGGAAAAAAATTGTGATTACAACATTGTTACATAATAGAGAGATTAATAATAATAATAATACAGACTTGGTGAAGAAAAGAGGAACAGAGTGATGAGTGTAGCACGTTCAGCTTCTCTTGACCAAAATTGCATATTGTATTAACATGATTGTTAAGATAATTTGACAATTTTGTTAAGATAGGATAAAAATATATTAAGAGGGTTGATTTGAACATTTAAATAAATAATAGGACGGAACCAAAAAAAAAGATCAGTTATTTAAACATGCAGTGAAATAACTTTTAACAACTTCCAAATTTGTTCTGGTCTTTCAATATAAAGTTTTGACTTGCATTTCTTCAATGGGATATTTTTTTCTTCTTTTTTAAGTATTGTTACGAAACAAGAGAGAGAGAGAGAGAGAGAGAGAGAGAGAGAGAGAGAGAGAGAGAGAGAGAGAGAGAGAGAGAGAGAGAGAGAGAGAGAGAGAGAGAGAGTACCCATGCATCTTAACTTTGCATACTTTATAATAATGAGATCATCAGCTTCAAAGGCTTATAAAGGCTACCTTTCAGGTGACGTGATAAAAAATATATTTCTTTTCGGAAAGTTCAATTGTTTTGATTTAAGGTGGTGGTCTAATATATAATACATGCATCATATATCTGTACATTCGGTATACGTAATTAGCAGTATATTAGTAAACATATATAATTTTTCATAATATCCTTCCTTCGAATTTCATGCACTTATACGAGTTAGGAAAGTAAACTAGGTGTTAATAGAAAAACTATATAATTAAGTTAGACAATTACGAAGCATTGACCCAAAAGTTGGGCTCATTTTATTTTAATTATAAGTTTAATTAATTTTGGTTTGGTTTAATTATTATCGGATAACTCTTAAGAAGGCAATGTTATATTGTGCTGTATAGCACACTGTGATCTCAGCATCTCACAATTTCTCTGCGTACTAAAAATAAGGCATAAAGGCAGTATAAAGTCTTTTATTTTATTAATTTTGCTGATTTCACGACAAAAAAAAATCTTTTACTTGTAATTTTATTTCACTGCTACCCTCCAGGTATGCATAAATAATTTGCAATGTCTTTAATTAAACATTCATCCTAAACAAAAAAGTTTTTATTTTCTAATTAAGACACTCATGCGCCCTAAAGCAACGTTGCTTCTTGAATTAATTTTTTCCTTTCATTTTTACAATTCTATGAAAACGTTTGTATTTACTTTTTATAAAATATTTGTAGATGTCTAGCAAAATTTAATTAAAAAATTCAAATGGTTAAAATTTAAAATTATTATGCTATTTCATTTTCTTATAAATTTAATACAAAGAGGTTCGACCATCGACCATGAAATAGTTTTTTCGATTGAAAACATTTGGAGAAGAATAATTTCTAAATAATCTCTCTGTATATACTTTTGTTTCACTTACGGACTTCGGGAATTGCATATAATTATATATGATTATAAATAACATTATTTAACGTATACATGAAATTAATGACAGTGTAATTAATTTTTATATTAAACATGATTCTGAAGTAGACATAATATATATTTTTTTTACTGACACTTAAAAAATAATATGTATAATAGTGCATTCAATTGATGATACTTTTATTGATAGTAAAATTATACTAAAAATGGAGAAAGCTATGCATACGTTTAGTAATAAAATTTGCTCTAATCAAAAATAATATACTATATATAATATATACATATTAGTGAGAACTATTTGTGATATGTATAAAAAGTATATACTTCCAGAAATGTGCTGCAATGTAATAAATAATAATCTCATGATGTTGCATACTATGTAGATATCGATTAGCAGGAGAAACATTAAATTAAGTGCTTTTGAACATCCCATTTTGTGAGAATTGATAGTGTAGTAATTACGTAATAAATTACACTATACTTTTGGAGTTATTAAAAAATTGTGCACAGAATAACTGAACTCTTTTTTTTGTTGTTTTGCGTCTAATACTAGTTGTTAGACTTATGAGTGATTGTCACTTGTTTAAATTATATTTAAAAATTATTCCATTATTATGTCATTGACTTTGTTAGTAAGTTATTATTGTGACAAGTATTGGTGGGAATTGTGCAGAGGGATAGAGTAACAACGTTATGGGGTGGTAGGGGAGGGGGCATGGGGTTAACACATCTTTAATTAATTATGGCATGTGGCATAGTGGTGGTGCAACGGCAGCCAGCCAGGCAAGCGGGTTCACGGGGGTACTGGCTCACTGCTTGGCAGCTAGGCTGGATGACTAACTCAATATCTATCTGCAGCTGCGTAATGCGGGGGTGCAAGTAAATGCTTGCCCCTCTTGCTTAGTTAGGCTTGCTGCTACTGGAGTATAGAGGAGTAGGTGTGTCAAGAAGAGGTGGAATGCTACTTGGTTCTCGTCTTACGTTCCTACCTACCCTTTTCTTCTATATACTGCTGTTCCCATGCTGCGCTTGCTTCCCTTCCTTTAGCTTGCGCTGCCACCCTCTTTTTTTTACGTGTTGTGTGCTTCATTACGTCAGCAAATATCGAGCAGAATGTGTGACGTCACGAGCCCTTATGACCATCACTAAAATGGAAGGGGGACAAGAGAGAAATTGGGATAGGAGAATCATTTTACCAACCTACTTTTTTCATGGTCTTTTTTTTTATGTGAACTGCATTTTTTTAATTCAAAATACAGCATTAAAATTTATAATACAATAAATTAAATTATATTAATTTTATTTATTATATTATTGCACCATTGAGGGTACATAATATTATTATATTATATACAAACTATAATTATGTGTGTTATGTGATATTAATTTGTATATTATCAAAATAAAAATAATAATAATAATGATAAATTGTACATGGTGGATACATGACAAGTTCGATGTAATACTAATAATTTATTTATTTATTACATCAATTATATAATATAATTAAAGGAAAATAATTTTTATCAACAATGACATACACATCAAATTAAAGAATAGGAGTTCATTTTTTTTTTATTTTTTTTTTACGCCTAGCTGAAAATGTTCTTTTTGTGTCATATTTGAACACGTTGAGAAATGGCGTTGAAACTCACTGTTAGCTTTTGCAATAAAGAAATCTGCAATTTTAACAGTGTTTCTAGATATTTAAATGTGCTAAAGAATTAACAAAACAAGTTTTTTTCATCCACTGACGTCGGTGCTCAAATCATGCATTTTAGGGGTCTTGCAAATATTTTACCTAAAAATCTTAATTTCATAATAATCATAGTATATATTACTGAAGTGATACAAAATTAAGACTTTGCCTTGAAACCAGTTATAAAGATAAATGAGCTGAGCACGATTAAATCTTGACTTTAAGTTCGCAAATATGAGGAATACCTATATATAATTATTTGAGACTAAGAATTACGACTGTTAAAATACCCTTTACTAGATAGCAGTGAATCCCAAGCAATGCAGAGAAATGTAAATGAAATTCCTAAAGTTATAGTAAGATAAAGGAGAACACTTTATATGAAACATATTATTTCTTACAATTGAAACGTTCTAATCTAATGATATGCAATGCAAAAACTTTTAAATTAAGACTAGTAGTTAATGTTAAAAGATATGCTTGTATTTAAATTCTTAAGATCTTCCTTGTTACTAAAATATTATCTTAGAAAATGGATATAATATTACAGTAAAAGTTTATCCATATGTAAATTTTTAAAAAGTTTCTCTAATTAGTAAGATTGCAGACCGCGTAAACGGGATAAAAATATAACGACTTAAAAATGACTTTAATGAATATTTTTACTATTCATTGTCAGATTGCAACTTGGTCAGTTTATCATCAAATTTTTAGTGACTGCAAAGTTGAAAGTGTAGAACATGGGATAATATATGATATGTTTTTTTTATTATTGTTTAAAAAAAAAACTACTGAAGGGTCTGTGATATTATAAAAATGTGGGATAAAGTGTATGAGAGTAAAAGGGAAGGGGGTATAGTGAAGGGGGAGTTTAATATGAAGGAATGAGAGGGTTGGGAATCAATATTTTAGTTTCTGTGTTCACCGTATGAAAATGCGCGCCACTGTTTTGGGGTGCGAGAGAGAGAGAGAGAGAGAGAGAGAGAGAGAGAGAGAGAGAGAGAGAGAGAGAGAGAGAGAGAGAGAGAGAGAGAGAACTTGAATGCGAGTAAAAGAGAAAGTGGGTAGAGCAAAATTTAAGGTTAACAAAAAGAGTAAATTTGGAGGTTGAATATACTGCTGAGAAAATAATGTAACATTATCGAACAATATCTGCTAAATGTAATTCGACTATGCTTTTTCAGTTGAATAAAGGGAAACAAAAAAATCAATGCGATCAAAATTGAAAGTAGATATAGCGCGTATATATATTTTCAATCGAGTTTTCATTTTGTGAATCTCGTGATAGTACGCAAGCATATATAGTACTATATAGTACACACAGAGCGGTACGATGGTTTGGTGGTGACTGCTACTATGATCACTGACTGAGAGAAAGACCACAAATATAAATAGAGAGAGAAGAGAGCGTGATGTGACTGTGACCAACATAAAGTGACACCACCCTCACTCGCTTCGCGTACTCTATACGTTCTCCTACCCAAGCTTCCTGGAGATTTAAAGCAGCCTTGCTATATGCTTCTAGCTTGCTTTTTCCTTTCTTGTTCGTTGCTCTAGTACAGAATCGGTGTGGTGTCTACAAACTTGGCCGCTATCGTCGCTACTGTCGCTTTTTAGTGCTACTGCTGCTAGTGGCCGCATGCTCGCTGAGCGCTGGCTGCTTTTGACTGGATGCTATTGCTCGTCTCCACGCTACTCTACTCTTGCCGCCGCCGCTACCGCGTTGCTACCTCAAACACTACGGTTGTTGTAGCTTGACTACTGTCGCTGTCACTGCTGCTGCTACTACTGTCTGCGCTGACTAGAGTTTACTCCCGTGCTTATAAACTTTCCACTTCTACAGAAACAACCTTCTGACCGTTCAACGAATTCCGCATCATTTTCATCAACAAAAAAAACTTTGACCCCAGTTTCATCGGTGGTAAGTGTTTTGATTATCCTTGTTTTTAGTTCCTATCCTTTAATTTAACAAATTAATGTTAAAAAAAAATGTATGTCAATGTTGCGGTATAGAGTAGACGATGTCATGTTGTATAGTAATAGTTTGATGATGAGTATTACCACTACCCCTGGAGTGTCAGTGCCGCGGCAGCTGACTGTTGAGGAAGGAAGGGGGAGGAGGGGTTTTGATCCCCCACTCCCCCCCTATATGGTCACGCCCACCTTTATCCTACCATGTGACAGCATGGGTGTCTAACGTACCTCAGTTTGTATTATGTGTATTATTAAATTATAATACATACGTATATGTCCAATTATATGAATGTTTATTTTATATTGACAGCTATAATGGCAATGATAATAATAAGGCACACAAATATCAAGATGGTAAACACAGCTATGATTTCTGAATCATAATACTTTATATTACGACTTGTCAACTGTACGTCAATTTTTTTCCCCCCTCATCGTTATGCTGAAACCAACTCTTAATATTAAATAATAAATCAATATTTTTTTTTTATTTATTTTTTTTTACATTTCAACATAACGTATTTATTAAATAATCATTGATAACTTTTTATTTTATTTATTATTTATAAAATAAAATATGGATAAAGTTATGTAAATAAATAAAAAAAAATAGTGAAAGTGGTATTAAGTAGTAACGTACGTATGTACATGTATGAGAGATGAAAATATTATTAAAATATAAATAGAATAAGGAACGTAAATAGAAGAACTAAAAATATAAACACGACGGTGAAAAGAGGTCAATGTCCTTCCTCTTGTATGCGTAACCATAGAAACAACCCCCTTTTCATTTGTCCCTCGCATCTCTAGGTCAACGCCGAGTAGAGCTCAGTAATTCGCGGCGCCGTCCAAATTAATCTCCGCTTTCTCGTAACCACAGAGGCGAGTGAAGCAGCTGCTACTACTACTGCTGATGCTGCTGTGACGGCGTGTATAGGCAGTTGGGGTGGGTGGGTGGTTTGGGGGAGGGACTGTCACACCTCAAGATCGCACCTCGCCGACGCTACTCCTCCCGCCCGCCGGCGTTGAAAGCAGCAACGCCGAGCCGATGAATTTCTACCACCTTGCTCTTGGCACTTACTAGAAGATGGATTTGCATAAATAAATCCATTCTAAAAGGAAATAATTCATTATTCCACCTGCTTGACTTCTTGCAACACTAATGAAACAAATTTATTCAACACAGATTTTTTTTTAATGACATCAAAATTTTAATTATTGTTTTTAAAATAAACAGTTACAAAAAATATTGCGCAGACCATTTTCTTTATACACACATCCTTTGAGCTTTCATTATTGCAATGAAATCTTTGAATTAAGCTTTATTTTCTATGTCACCTTAGAATCATCTCTGGAAAATTATTTTTTTAATATCAATAAAGAATATACCCAAAAATGAGTTTGACTGTCATAAATCGACCAGTATTGTATTTGAGTCAACATTTACATTCATAATAAAATAAAATTTGATAAAAATTATAGTAAATGAGAGTAGTTAATTAAAACGATGTAGAGAAGTGACTACTAAATAATTTACTCTCTCATTAATACCACATGCTAGTTCTATTTATTAATAATTTACGTATAATAATAGATAATGCAGAGTTAACTGTGGCTTCATGATAATGTTAAAGTAGACATTCTCAACCTCCTATCTTTCGTACAGTTATTTATACTTACATACAAAGTTTTATCATTATACCATGGTTAGGACTTATAAATGTGGTAGACAGTAAAATAATAACAACAAAGTTAACAGGCTGCTCAGAAATAAGGCCCAGAGTTGGAGACCCGTTGTTTTGGGCTGCTCCAGTATAGTTGGTAGCCTATAACTGTGGTGCTTGCCTGCCTGCTTGCTTGCTGCCAGTTAACTACACACACACTGTTGCTTGGTGGCAGAAGCAAGGAGTTGTGCGGATTTATCGATTTCTGCCTTTTGTTTTTACCCCACTATACTACTAGTACTAACGTTGAAACCTTATATAGCAATATATCTCACACATTTTTGCTGGCTTTTCTTGTCTATTATGTTCTTTAAATAATGTGGATATTTAACTTGTAATTTATGATTTTTTAATGCTCCTTTCTGTGTTAAAACACAATATTATATGTTATTATATATAAAAAAATAGCTTTGAAATTTCTTAAATAAATTTATACTTTCTATGGATTCGATATATGATACACTGCAAAAATTTAATTGTTCTTAATAAAAAAAGGGGATAATTTTTAAGGTTTCTTTTAAACTTTATCTATAAAGCTTGCAATTTTTAACACTTGATTAGTTTTAAAACTGCTTAAAAAAAATATTGAATTTTATTAAGATAGTAATGAACGCAAACTTGATAAGTGATAACGCTGTTTGTAACATGATAAAATTTAGTAACTTCAAATTTATCAATTTTTTCTTATATTACTAAGAACGCTCTCCTCCACCTTCCTTACCCTTTTTACCTGCTAACACTTTTATCGATCGCTATATGATGTTTAAATTAGTTTTAACTCTTAACTCATTAAAGATAATAATGTTTGCATTTTCCGCGCACATTTATATTATACAGTATAACTATTAAACAAATTGTATCAAAAATGTAAAAGGTTTATTTTTTAAATACACAAACAGCAAAAAAAGTATTATTTTTATATATAATGTATTTTTTATGTCATATATTTTTTTTATTGTTTTAACAGTTAGTTTAAAAGTTGTACTACTCGTAATTGTATTAGAACGAACGATTTACTTGCTCCGTCTTACTTGATTGAAGGTTTTCTTTGCACAGAGCTACTAAACCACTAAGTTAGTGACATGGAAAATGCATCTGTGAAAAATAAAAAAATAAATTTTATTTTTTATCGTGCTGTTTTGTATTAAGAGGCATTCCATGTAGTATTTTAGCCCAGTCTAGTTACTGCTTGTAGCAATTCTCTACTACCCAATTGAATCAATAAATTTTCTACCATATGCCTCGGTACATAAACTATTATATATATATATATACACGTACAGAAATATTATACATTGGATAATATTTCTTTCAAGTATATATTTGCGCACTTGTATAATATATTCAAATTTTTGACATAATGGAGTCCAATGATGATAATAATAATAATATGCTTTGCATGTGATATTTTTACTAATACATTAAGTTTATCAGTATTTGCACAATGAACAATTTCTATCACTAGAACATAATTAAATAATAATATCCATAACTGTGTCTTTGTATCCATATTAATTAAACAATTTAACTAATGGAGTATTGACCTCAATTTTTTTTATTGCAGAAACGGATAGAGGGTGCAAAGTTATGCTACCCTGATTTTTTCAGATTTTTTAGAGCCCGGGAACTATTTTTAAAAAATTATTGAAAGTTATTTTTGTGACGTCACGAGACGCCGCTCCTTAACAAAAAGATAGGACTTGCCGCCGCGTGACGTCACAAAAAGGACTTTCAATCATTTTTTAAAAATACTTCCCGGGCTCTAAAAAATCTGAAAAAAATCAGGGTAGCACAACTTTGCACGCTCTATCCATTTCTGCAATAAAAAAAATTGAGGTCGATACTCCATTAATTTGTGTGATATTTAATGATATATTAAACAAGTTTTATTTACTTTAATGCAAAAAATTAGTATTGTTGGAACTATATTATGTTTTATACATTACATTTAAATATTACATTATTTTCAATACAATACCTCTGTTTTCATTGTGTTTTATGTCAATTTTATTATTAATTTTGAATAAGAGGAATACGGAGAAAAAAGTACAGAGAACCCACACAATTTCTGTGTGTTTGGGTTGTCTGTACTTTTTTTTTACAAATGTGGGTGTTATCTAGCACCACAGTTTGTTCTCATAGGCCGCAATACACATTTTTATCAGCAATTAACAAAAATAAAAATAAAATGAAAAATGATAGCATGCACAGCGTACTTACAATTAGTTACAGCCTTTTTTTTCTAATTGACAAATAGCGCATTTGTCCAATACTGTATTGTAATATGATAAAAACTTGCAAGAGGGAGTTAGCTGCCATTGACACGACACAAATGACGTCCACAATTAGTTTGAGTATTGACAAAGCTGCCAGTCTCTCCCCTTCTCCTTCCAAAATAGAGAAGAACAATTTTATTATTTTTATTGATCGTTGGTATATACTTGCTTGAGCGCTCGCTTGCTCTGTTTTTTTTCCCCAACAAACTAGAGCCCTCTTCCTCTCGTGTCTTTCTCATGCAATGTCTTCAAAATTCTTAACGTTACAAATGTAGGTCAACTGTTAAATAGGTTCATTATGTAAAATTACGATATAGCGAGAAAAGTGCGGAGAGACAGAGATTCAAACAAAGATAGATTAGAAAAAAAAAGTTGGGATGACATTTTTTATAACACAACGAGGGGAGAGATAAACAGAGAAGTGATACAGAGAGTAATTAAGGACAGAAAATACACAGCAGGAGGTAGAAAGATTGAAAATTACCAAGTATGTAGATTTTCGCCTCCATTTTAAAAAAAAACGCCTGAAAGTTATGTTATTTTATATACACAAGAGAACAAATGGTTGCATACCTCATTTTGAGGATTAGACTACGGGGTTTTTCAGGACACCCATTGTATTTTATATTAGGGACTTTCTGGTTTAGTTTTGTGCACACCTGTACAGCAGGTTGCTATCACAAACACCTGCTGGGAGGGGGCGTTTGCTCGTCATGCGCCACCGCCACCAGCTATAGTTGGCAGTGATAACAAAACCACACGGCTGCCTGCCGGCCGGACTAGCCAGTGTTGTTACGGTGGGATATCAGCGAAGGGAAGTTTATACTTTCTGTTTAATTCATCTACCTAAAAACTTAAAAATTAAATCCACTCTATTTACACTTTTGCATTAAAAAAAGCCTATATATATGGAATATTGACAGTTTATTATTATTATTGTCTGTCCTTTCAAAGTTCCTTTTACTTTAAATGTAAATGTATGCAGGAATTTTGATTAGCCAAGGCAAGATATAATAATAATATTATTGATAGAAGAGTCTATGAAGACACCTGGTGTGATATAAATAGCATTCTGCCAATAACATACACAAATTTGGAGTGCAATATACTGAATTATAATTAAAGTATATACTCTCTGGATGTTCTACAATAATAATAGCAAAACGTTGATAGCGTACACTCGACGCCTTTGAAAATTTCCCACTTGCAGCCTTGTTAATCACCATGGGGATTAACAAGGCTGCAAAGGGAAATTTTCTGAAGCGATGACTGCACCATAGATCTATGGGAATAAGATACACGTGGAAGCACGTGATATCGTATTAATATTTTTAATATACCCTCTGAGAGCTTCCGTAACACAGTGTTCCAATCTTATTACTATACATGACCACTACTGGAGGCTCCTCTATATTAACTGTAATCCATATAGTGTTGGTTTAGCTCTGCATTACTATCATCAGAGTAAAGTATATTCACATTTAATTGTTGTGGCTCATTTCTACATGGCATATATAATAATATATTATATGCCATGTAGTGTACGTGTGTTTATGAGTAATTTTCACTGCAGCTCAGTAAGGTGAGATAGAAATTTAATGTTAATTGCAATTGTTTAGAGACTTTAAAGGCCTGTTTGAATCTCAAATATTCTTTTATTGTGGAAATTATTGATTTTTTTTTACAGCATTACTCATATTGCTTTAATAATGATTGAAAAAAAAAAAAAAAAAACAGCATTAAGTTTTAAAAGTCTAAAAAAAATATATAAAAAAATTAAAAACAGAGTGCCCAATGTTGTTGCTATATTAGAAGTTAATGGAAAATTTCACAAATTTCCTGCTCAATATAACGTGATGAAGTACATTGATCAACATCAGCATAGCACTATGTTTTGTTTGTTCCATTGCCTGAGAAAACATCTCAACTATGTACGTAAGAGCGAGTCTTAAGTCAAGGATAAAATGTTAAGTCATTATTAATCCTTTTAATGTGAATTCAGTGCTTCATTAAAATCTATACATTATATTTCCTTTAAAACTCGTACTCTTACAAATAATGTTTTAACATCATGCACATGCAAGCTAAGGACACATAAAGGTCGATAGTAGTAAATGGCAAAGTGTTTAGCCGGATTGTCTATCGAGATACTTCTTCTACTGCTTCTGTTTCTCTATCTTTTTGCGTCTCCAATTAACGGATTATCGATTGGTTGTCAGAAAAGAAAATGTATATAAGAGCGTAAAAAATAGAGTGTATATATATTATATATAGGGAACTAGGGGAAGATAGATGGAAAAGAGGATAAATAAAGAGGGGTGATCCATATAAGAAAAAGAGAAAGAGAGAGAAGGAGGGAGGGAGAGAGAGAGAGAGAGAGCAAGGAATGAACAGCTGTTATTTGTCATACAAGGTAGGTAGGAGAACTTCGTTTTTGAACAAAATGTCGGGGAAAAAATAGAATCAGCAAAAGAATGTATCACATTCAATGTATTTTATTACTGAAAAAAATATACTCTCCTTTTATTTCCTATTTTCTTTATATATTAATATTTGTGATGGAGCAGATTGGATTACATCTATTCTAGACCATAATGCTCCATCTGTATATGTAATATATATAGTGTGGTAGAAATGAAATGGATACATTAAATTTATGTATTGATGTCAACAACAACATATATATCCAGCAACATATATTATATCCATGCCTGCCCTAGGTAGGTGGGAGTCATGCCCGAAACCTCTTATGACGTCGATATTATTTTACAATTCATATAGTTTTATAGAAAGAGCAGCGCAGCAGCAACAAAAGCAGAGAACTGTCAAATATTACTTAATCACGGAAATATGGGTTGAAAAAAAGTTTGGCCATTGCATACGGAAGAGCAGCAAATATCTTTCAATAAAGAGTCAGTTAAATTTAACTACAAAGATTTTTAATATGCGAGTCAGTCAGTCTTTTGGATGCTATTTATTTATTTTTAGAAAAAGAAATAATATTTATTCTATCGTAAAAAAAGAGAAGAAATCTAACATCCAAACAAGTTGTTTGCTGCTCGAAAATCATAATGAAAGTTCTATCAACTTCAAAACCGAGCAACTAAAATTTGCGATAATTCTATCCTGTGGGTATTGCATGTATATGTGTCCAGGTTCGAGTATGCAATACTATTATAAACGAATGATTTCCGCATTGTTCAAGTCACGATTTCCATCCTTTCTTGATTGAAACCTTGCAGAATGAAATATGAAGTACCGTCCCTCTTTCGGAATAATGAGCTATCTGCCTACCATGATCATGTTGCAATAATGAGCTGTCTGCTTTTTCAGGTGAGCGCAATTATGAGCTTTTATTTCATACCGATTTACAGTTCATAATTGTGCTCATCTGAAATAATAGATAATAGCTCTCATTATTGCAAAGAGATTGTGGTAAGCAGATAGCTCATTATTCCAGACGAGGGACGATTATGTCGATTATTATAACCATAAAGCATAAAGAATATATCTCTCTGTAATGTAAAACAAAAAAAGATTTTTTTTTTAAAAAATATTGAATCTATAAGAAAACAGACCAAGTATTATATTCTGATTATAGTGATCACAGCTATTCTGCAAATTTAATTCAAGTTTAAAAAAATTAAGCGTTTTAGTTAATTTTTATATATTCCTTTGTTGATAAAGTAGTAACTAATAAGTCTTCAACATCACATTATAAATTTGTTTCATCATAAGTGTTTATTTTTAAACTATAAATATAGTGGTATAGTATTGTAGTATTATAGTCTTTCTAACTATAGTTCTATAGAAATTAAAAATACTTTTTTTCTGTTAATAACAATAAAAAGAGATGATAAACATTAAAAGAACCAGAACAAATATAAATATTCGCTTCATATTTAATTCTGACATAAATAGCATGTCAGTAAGTCTGTACTGCATGTAGTGTGTATATATATATATTCATATATATATATATATATATATATATTATATTGTTGTTAATCGTTCTTTGTAACGAGACTTGCAATTTATTTTGTTTGCGGCTGTTATTGCACCACTATATCGTATAATCGTAAAGCGAGAGCAGCGAGAGAGAGAGAATATAATTGTGTATAACAAAATAGCAGCAGTTGCAAGGCTATATAAAATGTTTATAAAATTATAAAATTTAGTGGTTTTGTAATTGAATGTACACTGGCTTTGTGTGTTAAAGATAAAATTATTATTATGTGAAATAACAAGTTGCATATCGGCAACTAACAAAAATTATGTTCTCTTAATTTTTTTTTATAGATAGATCCGACAAGTCGCAATTTTTGCTAAAAAAAAAAATAATAACATTGAAACTTATTATAATAATAAAAGAAGCAGTATTGCTACTTGTAATTGCATGCAAGCACCAAACGCTTCAATATAATATAATACCGATGATCAAATTGAAAACATGTTTTACACAGTCCATAAAACACAGGCATCAAACATGAAGTTTCTTTTCATTCTTATTTAAAAAATAGTGTTTTACAAAAGTTTTTGTCATTGCACCATATGAAAGATGTATTTTTAAAAAATAAAAAAACTTTTCTGTTTTATAGCTACTTGTGTGGGAAAATTTAATAAAAACACACCACAATATTTCAATTTCAAAAGGCAAATATTTACATATTTGCATATATAGTAGTATGTGTATTTGAACATTTTTACTAAAGTTTTATATAAGAGCAAAACCGAACAAATATTTTGGTTTTACAAAATTATTTTGTGAGCTGTTCATTAAACGAGTGCGTTTTTATTCATCTAAATATTAAATCATGACTTTTTAAATCTCATTAAAGACAATATTAAAAGAATATATTATAAAAAGTTTTTTATTGTCATCACAGATAAATCGAGTAGTCTTAAAAGGAAACTGGGGCATATAATATTATATACGTCATATTATTCTCTTGCTCATATTATGAGTCAAGAAATATGGCAGGTTAAAATTATAAATCGTCTTATTGAAATTCATGCTAGGTATATATAAGAGTGATCATTAATCATAGAGCAAGATGGGATGGAAATACTAGATGCGTTATTGCATTTTATCAAGATTGTTGTTGTCTGTTCACATTCATATAAAAATAGTCCTATTTATAATTGAATTTTCTTTGTAAAATTTTCAAACACTTTTTAAAGCTATTTAATAAGATCATTAAATTCATTTCAACAAAATATTTTATTATTATTATTATTATTATTATTATTTTTTCAGGAAGAGTTCAGTATATTAAAATGATATATCTTTAATACAACATTACGTATAATGTATATAACATTATTACATGGTATTTACAGTAAACTCTTCTAAGTATAAGCACTGGCAATTAATGACTATTTCTTGTTAATTTGTATCAGAAATTAATTACCATTCTTGCAACAACTCAATCAATTAGCAATAATAATGTCTGTAAATAACATGTCGCATGCATTATACTGAATGCAGTGATATTGTTGAAAGTATATGGAACGGAAATTATTCATTACCGAGAGGCAGGACAACGATTGATTGTATAAAGTGTGCAAATGTAGTAACACCCCTAAGTTTTCATATATACAATTTGAGACTTGTCAGAATGTTATTATTAAATAACTTGCTGTAGTTGCTGTATTATATCAAGTAAAGGAAGTTGCAATATAATATTAAATTTGTAATATTGGAGAAAGAGGTAAGAAAAGCTATTACAGATTTGAATTTCAATTTGTATTTGTACACAATATAATAACAAAACTTTAAATTATAGATTCTCATAAAGACGTCTAAAAACAGAATAGAGGTAACATTCGGGTTGTTTCAAAGTGTATCAACCTCTCTCTGTTATATAACAATTGCTATACTACTGTGTCTATATACTGGTTTACTATCGAGTTTCAGTTGTCTACCTCGCAATATAGAGGTATAATGCCTGCCTGCCTACGGCCTTTATGTTCACATATATATATTTTTGTATATATATAAATTCTTTATTAATAAATATACTGTCATTGTAAATTCCATCTACATTATACTATAAAATAAGCTTTATGTTTTATTTTAATTATTAAAAGGACGAAAAAAGTTTAAATTTTTTATGAAGCTACTGGTTTAATATTTCGATGTTTAAACTATAAATAACAGTAATATTGAAAAATAAGTTGCAGAATTGTAAGAATATATTAGGTCTGTTCGTAAGCCCTGCCTATGTGTAGTCTTCATTCGATCGACCTTATGTCCAAGTATTGTACATAAGGAAATCAAGTGCTTTTTACCCACTTAGTCAAGGCTGTAAAAGACCTATACATTTTATACATGCGCCTCTTTGCCGTCCTGAACTTGCAGAAAAGTTAGTTAGCAGCTATAGCTAGCACTCAAACTTTTTTGTGATCAGTACCAAAAAGTTGGCAAGGGGTCGTAACCGACATGATGTAATTTGATGATGAAGCCCGTACTTATATACGAGTACACAATCATATGAACCATTAGTATCATGTTATATCACATACGATATTCTATTACTATTATCATGATTATTATATATGGTCCATTTGCGATATTCTATTACTATTATCATGATTATTATATATGGTCCATTTGCTCGAATATAGAATCTGGCAATTTGATTGGTGCATAATAAAGTATATAAGTGTGTAATTTAAGTTATAATTTGTTGAAATAATTTTTGAAAATTACAGAGTAAAAATATTTATTAAATATTCAATAATCTTCCTTTGTGTTCATATCAGTATATTTTATGAATTTGTTACCTCTAACTGCAGACAACCATTTGTTCTGTGTGGCTCTCACTTTACCGACAGCCTGATATATAGTGGTGCAGAAGCTCTTTAGTTCGAATGTATTGACTTTGGCTCTTTATTAGTAAATTTAATGATAAATGATAACCACGAATGACGTGGCTTATTTTGGAAATATCGACCGCACTAACTGAGAGTTCCTTCAGCTACACAAGACAAATAATGTGAATAATAACTTAGATGTGTCCGCAAAATCTTTCTTTTGACTGATCATTTAATCATTTACCCTGATAAGGTCTAACTGTAATATTTCATTATACCATAATTAAGTTCTTTTTCTTATTTTATACTTCGTTCTCAGATAAGAAAACTCGAATTGAACTGCTTGATTGCTATGCAAATTTTTACAGACATGAAATTAATTTATATGCAGTAGCGTAAAACGCCATTGGAAACCAAATTGCCTATAGCCTTACTTTTCGGTAGCTATAATATTAATTGTTATATATGCCATATATATATATATATAATGGGATATATAACAATTAACCTGTTAAGGCTCTTCACATAAAATTAACAACAAATTGGTAAATTATTTACCAATAGCCGTTATAAGGCCTTATTTCACTACCACAGGATTTTATAAATATGGAAGCCACGTGTTCCAGCATTATTATGTCAACATAAACTAACTTTTGCCATGTTAAGTACTCGCGTAATATTACAAACAATGTTACAAAGATTAACAAGATAATGAACTACTGAGGAAGCTAATTGTGTTAAAAAAAAAGTGGAATGTAATTGGATTGCAATAAAAAATTAAACGTTGTAAAGTAACTGAATCATTATATGATGTAACCTTGTTATTATATCCTTGATTACGTACTTTGTTGTATACGGAAAAAAGAGAGTGATTTTAATAGCTAAATGAGCAAATATAGATGTAATTTTCGTGTTTGTCATATATATATATTTTTTTTTTGAAATAAATAATAAAACTGAATGAAATATAAATACACATTTGCGTTAGCTCTCAAATCACACACTCTCAAGCTTGTATACAAAAAACGTACATTAATCAGATTCTATTTTTGGTGGAAGTATATTTTTTATATTATTGTTTGCTAAAAATTATTTTTTCCTTCAGCAGTAAATGAAGTATGAAGTAAATGTTGCTATGAATGCACATTAATTAACAAGTGTGAATCTTAATATCACTACTTTTCTACCGTACTTTGTAATTATATATAATGAGTTGAATATTTCTATGCAGTAATTTTTCATGTAGATGTCAGTATATAAATTAAAACTAAATTAAAACAAGTGATTTATCGATATTTTATTTGGCTAGTGAATGAATGAATTGAAAAGAAAAAAGTTATCTTTAAATCTGAAATTTGTTCTTTTCACCTCATCGTTGAATATAGATGTTCATGACAACGGTAATTTTTAAAAGACAGGTGCTACAATATATGAAAATAAAATACAACAAGAAATTTATTAAACGCGAAAAAGGCAAAAGAGGATAGTTTCAAATTGCGGGATTAACTCTGAAGTTGTGAAGTTGAAGGTATATATAGGCTAAACAGTTAAATTTATATTGAAATATTATGTATATATTTATTATCATACTAAATACGTTTAGTGTCTGCAACGATTTTCTTATCATCGTGTTTTCATGCACTCAAGAATGTAATTAATGAATGGTACCAACTTTTATTAATGAGTGCATTGTGAATGTATATAGTCACCAGACGTGGTTTTATGGTGGGGGAGGTGGGCGGGGCAGTGACATGTTAAGGGAATAGGGTTATCCTGGTCAAAATTAGGGAGGGGGGTTGACACTGACCCCCTGCCACTTCCCCTTATAATGCAATCGTTAACTACTGGCAGTGCTAATTATAGCAACTTCTGACAATTTTTTACAGAATATAAAGTCAAGAATATTAAACAATTTGGCCTATCACATAAATTTTATCGTTAAGAAATTTTTTTTTTATTATAAGCACAATTTTCTTTCTGTGAATGTTCTGATCTTGAAATTTACTCGTTTTACCTTTTCAATTCACTGAGAAGACTTTATACGAATTCAAATGACAATTAGAATACCTAGCTTCTGATACTAAGATTTCGTGTCATAAATTTGATTTTCTAGAGATAGTTGAAAGTTTGAAAAGCAGTTTTGTTTACTTAAAAAAAAAACATACTTGAGTGTAAACACATGACAGACAAGCTTCTTTTCTTGGTCCAATTAAATTTACCTGCCACTCAACTTCCTCCCTCTCCTTAAAGAGCCAGCCAACCGACCACGTATAATGTAAAAAGTAACCAGTTGGCTCTCAGGGGAAGAACGAAATTTCTGCACTTGTAAATTTTTATCTCATGATGTATATGGATGTACTTTATGTACTGTAGTAAATTTAAAACTTTCTATAAAACAAATAGGTAATTAACTTTACCGCAAAAGGGTGATAAACAACTCGTATTTTTAGCTTACGATCTTTGCGGGTGAAAAAAAAAGAAGAAAAAACGTTTTGATTAAACGCACATTTTGTTCGCCTAATTAGTGATGTTAAAAGTATTAAGCTTATTTCAAGAGACTTGAATAAACTAACAAGTTATTTATAAATCTACTTTCAAGTATTTTATCAATTTATTATTATTTGTCAATTTACTATAGTATTTTAAAATGATTTGAATTTCAGTTAATCACTTGAAACTTAAACATAATAAAAAGTAGTTTTTTTTTTTGTGTGTGTGTGATTGTCGAGTGTTTGTTGTAATACTTAATGTAATACTTGTATATGTGTAGTTCATGTTTACGTGAATCATGTCGCTTCGCAACGAATAAATTATGTAGCTCACTGTGCAATAATTATATATAAATAAATTGTTATATGTATTGTATGTGAATTAATTGCTTTCATTCAACCAAAGGTTGATATCTCAATTATATAATTAATTGTTTTTTTTCAAACTGCAATTTAAAGTTTTAAATTTCAATGTATTTTTCAAACGGTTGTTAAATTTTCTGTTGTTCTGTCATACTACATTACATAAAAGTATGTACTTGTGTACTTCTATCATCTATGATGTTATTTTTTTTTTATATATATATAAATGTCTGAGCTAACCTATTCTATAAACAATTTTGTTAACCCACTATTACATTTACCCCTGTAATCTGGGGCTGGATTGGCTAAATTAGTTCAGAGTTTCTGAAAGTGTTTAGTCTTTCATCAAACATGCGTCTTTTAATTAAACTGCTTAAACCATAGTTTATTTTTGTCCCGGCTTTGAACACAACCTTGCTATTATTATCACCAGTCCTTCACTAATAGCAACTGATCCTATACAAATAAATCTAAATTCAATGTTTTTCTATTATACATAATATACTTTAATTAAAACATTATGTTATTTATAGGACAGTATATTTTTGATTAGAAAGTGAGAGAGTGTAGACGAATATATACGAGCAGTATCAAGGCCATGTAAAGGTTTACAGTGCACTGGTAGGAACAGAGCAGGCAAGCAGGCAGGCAAGCCGAGAGTCGGATCAATGTCTCAGCCCCTCCCCTACACACACTTCACCGCAAGTTCGCACCCTCACCCTTCCTCCTCTTCCACCCGTTAATCCACCCCCTGGCCAGCACTCCCACATCACTTGCACCTTCAAGTGATAGCACATTAAACAATAAAAATGGCCACACAACAAAGTACACAGTGGAACGTTATTTTATGCCTCGTACACTAAAGTCAAACTACCATGAATTCTACTGTACATTTTTTTTAAAGGTTACCATTTTTAGCTTAATAAATACTACAGTAGTCTTTTGTATCTTTGATTCGTGTATTTCATTGTACTAATATTTTGTGTACTTTTCTTTTGTATTTCATAAACTGGAGTTGTGTGTCCCTTTGGGAAATTACTTGTATGAATTATAAGTGTAAATTCCTAAATTGTGTAATTTTGTAATTGTCTTTCTTTATATTTTTATTATTTTTGATATAATTAAGTGGAATTGAAAAGAAGAAAAAAAGAACTAAAAAATTTAAATTATGGTTATCAAATTTCTGATTTCTTAAATAACATTTTACGTTTAGTTGACCATTGAAATTCAGCTTTAAAGGCATGACAATTTAACTTTTTTACGTAATAATTAAGGCGTAAAAATAAGGATCCATCAGACTTTGATTCGATCTGCAAGGTCTCCAATCTATCATTGATAAGAAATGATAACTTTTAATTTTTAACAATTTTAGCAAAATACTCAAAATGTGTTTATTTTTTAAGTTACTAAAAATTAAGGCAATTTAAAAAACAACGAAATAATTATATTTGACACTCACTTTATATTAAATTTTCTCGATAAATAGGATCAAATTTAATATTCATGGTTTATTATTCGTCCGCAATTTTAACGTTATTCCACGGTCTTTTTGACACTCATTCAATATACTATAGGTTTCTTTTAAAGAACTACTATACAATTAGATTACATTAAGTCTAATTTATGCCAGACATTACGGGATAAGAATAAATAGTTTCTTGACAAATTTTTTATGAAGTGAGTGAAACATTATAAGATTAACATGCTAAATTTAATCATTTTTATGTCTCAATTTACTCAATAAAATCATTTAAATATAATGAAGGAGACTTCGATCTATGCTATGAAAACTCTAAAAATTAATGTAATTATATCATCAAGTAATTGTTATAGGCGCATGTCCATTGCTATAGCGAGGTCGAATAAGGGCACGTCTCTTCTGGTAATGAATCACGATTTTGACTTTTGTTTTATAAAATACATGTGCTCATTACACACTACCTTAATGGTACAATATATCATATTATAATACCTTGATAATTGGAACTATTTATGATTTAAAAACGTTTATTTTTATAATTTATAAAATAAAAAAAGTTCAACAATAAAACAATAATACGTAAAAAATATTTCACATTAATTTTACGGTTTAACATTCTAAATTTTATGTACGCCATCTCTACATTTTACATAATTCCATTTTGATTACATTACGCATCGTCAAACCTATACTGTATAGTATGGGTATGTAGAGATAGATATATGCTTTATTAATATTGAATTCCATATTATGTAGCAGCGAATCACAGAACGGGAAACTTTCTTGGTTAGTATAATATGCGGACCGTTTTGTGATCGATGTAATTGGGTAACATCACCACAAGCAAAACTATATATCACCACCACAAACACAATGCATGCACACTCTATAATATATTGTATACTGTAGGTGGCGTTGCAGTGCTATGGCAACCACGTTGATTTTAATACGCATTTCAAATTATAAATAAATTAACTTGTCATATAGTTCAATAGCACATAATATTTAGCAGCTAGGCAGGTTTTTTGCTTATTCTATATAGATGTATATGGTAAATACTATATATACACGTATATTTTAATTATTACAGAAAGATAATTATTCTCTCGAATTTTAAAGTTGATATTTTATTATATTACATATCTATATATATATAATCTAATCTTACTTTAAGACATTTTTTTCCATATATATGTTTAATAATGAATTCAATAGTGGAAATAATGGTGATAATTTATTTACGAGAGGATTTGTATCGGAAAACAAATATATCGTCTTTGTACATACTTACTCAAAAAGTGCGGAACAAGAGGGTTTGATTTAGCACTTATATGCTGTGTTTCAATCTTTTAAACTAAAACGGTAAGTACAGGATCATAAATCTAGTAAATATTTTTTTGTTCATAAAAATATAAACTTTCTACGGAGCTTGAGAGATAACAAAGGAAGGCTTTATAATATCGTCAAGATAAATTTAGTTTATTCCCTGTTGTGATATTAGCTTTTGACCTGCACCGTATCAGTCAGTTTACTTTGCAGGCAAGTAACTGAGTGGGAGACAAAATCTACACCACACTGATCCATCTATCATGTTCTTTACTAAATCAACTGCAGACACAAACAAGTAAAGTAAAAAATAACATTTACTACCGTTCATTAAATAATGATAGAATTTTTCATTAGACTTTCCAATTCATGGCATCCATCATTATAATACATTTTTTTTTTCTATATTCGCTGACAACATTTTTATTCTTTGATATTTCTCTCTCTGTCACCCTCTCTCTCTCTCTCTCTCTCTCTCTCTCTCTCTCTCTCTCTCTCTCTCTCTCTCTCTCTCTCTCTCTCTCTCTCTCTCTCTCTCTCTCTCTCTCTCTCTTTCCTTCTCGCTCCTTTTCTCTCCTTCTTTCTCTCATCCACTTCCTGCACTCGCAAGTACAGAGTGTGTGCATGCTCCATCCCTAATACAGAACTCTTCATATATTTATATAATAATATATCCTCAGACTACAGATTTACAATCTCACTCTCGGCAAGTTATGTACACTACAGTCAAATTTATGTAATATTCCTGCCGGAAGTGGAGGTTTCTGATCGTCTTGTTCATGTCTGAGTCTTGAAAATTTGCAAACATGTTAGTACTCTTCTTACAAACCTATAGCTAAAATTTCAAAATGCAAATACGAATAGCAAGACCAGAAACTTCTCACTTTCGGCTACTTCCGGATGGAATCTCAAATTAATTTGACTATATATATATACAGTCTTAGTCAAAACGACTGGCACACGGCATACGTATAATAGTTCTATGTGTATGTACCATTCTGTATATAAACTCTGAGACCACTCGGACGTTACAACTGCCTCATTTGAAAAAAGAAAAAAAAAAAAAGATAAACAGCTTTGCAATGTAGGGAGAGGTAAGAAAAGCACTAGGTCTAGCAATCCCAAAATAATTCTCCAACGTGTGACAATACTCAAAACCAAAACAGGGGCAACGTGTGTGCTCTCTCTCTCTCTCGTGGTGTACGTAATTATATGCGCCAAAGAACACGTCTGACCAATAATTTAATATTATTTACAATGTATTATAATATAATATATATATATATTAATATTATTATACAATATAATAATATATAAAATAAATATTAAACATGCATATTTATAAAATATATTCTTTTAGTTTCATTTTTCCCATGATAGAATAATATAAATATGTCATATATAATAAGTTTGAATGCGACGAAGAGTACGAAGACATATTCTGTTCTGCACTGATGATTTTTTTTTTTTTTTTTTCATGCTAGTAGACTTTTACTATGCCGCTGGCATCAGCAGCAGTAGCACGGTAGCAGTTCTATACTGGTATGGTTTTACTTGTCTTATTGTCCTCTCTCTCTCTATCTTTCTCTCTCATATTCTCTTCGCTTGTTATGCCAGTCCACACCCGCCACAAACCCCCACCCCGAGCGGCTCCTCCTAATGTGGCTCCTGCTCGATTCTGACTCTCTGCCTGCTCGTAGCTCACGGCAACCCACCCACCCACCATCCATTATTGTTCTGGTAGATGCAAGCAAGCCACCCCACATCGCTCTCTGCCACACTATCATTTTTTTTTATTATTTATAGAATTTTGTCTTTTAATTTTCTTGTACACCTCAGGATAGCAAGAACGTTAGCACTCTGTATTAGGTATATCATAACAACTTTTAAAAAGCCTATGGAGACGCAGAGAACTTATTTTCATCAGGGTTTGAGGGGAGGGGGAATGGGTAGAATGGATGCTGTTCATAATAACTTCCCCAAAATTGCAAAGTTTCATATCTTTAATTTTCTGTTGGTACTACAGTATCGTTATAGATGTACACTCACAGGCAGAATGTATGTAGGTGCCCTTCAGTGTATAAAGGACTAATCAGAGACGTTATAGTTTTGAAATCTGAGAAGAACCAGAATATGACTTGATTCATGCTAAAATTAATTGCTTGAATTGGTGATGTGTGTACAGGATGAACTGTATTTAATCACAAGTAAGTTTGCAGTTAATTAGTGACATCAAATTCATGTAACCTTTGTTTTGATCAAGCATATATATGATTTCATATTATATATATGGTTCATATCATACAGACCTTTTTAAAGAGTTAATTAATTGTCAGGTAAAGTTTCTCAAATTCTTGAACCTAGCTGTCATTGAAAATTTAAACAAATTCAGATATATAAAAACTATCATAGGTATAACCAAGGTGTCTAAATAGACACCTTGGGTATAACCAACAAACTAAATCCTCATCCCCTATTAAAAAAAATTATATATTATTTATTATTAATTTTTATTGTCGAGGTTAGTCCTTGAAAGGAACATTCTTAGTTTTTCTTACACCACACCATCAATACAAAATCGAAATCAACGTATAAATACGGTAATAAATGCTCACCTGCAAGTGGATAAAAGATAATGCTGCAAGACACATTGAATAAAACACGCAGGATCAAACAAACGTACGTTGTTTTCTTAAATATACATATCTTTAAAGCTGATCTCTATATGTGTATCAGCTTCAAAGTAATTTCTAATGAGATATAAGTTCATAAATTAATATCTGTATCACATACTGTGTAAATTATAATATTTACAGTAGTTTTCCGGTTTTGAAGCTGATCTTCGTATTCACATTTATTACAACTGTTAATGACTTATGGAATTAAATGTCTCATTTTGCAAATGTGCGTGATTGACATTTTTTTATATATTACATAACATTTTCAACCTATATATATATATATATATATATATATATATATATATATATATATATATATATATATATATAAAACACGATTTATGTATATACGAGTATTGATTATCACTATAGTTATATTTTCTTAATTAATTTATTAACAAAATTATAAAGAGCCGCTATATCTAATTAATATATAAAATGTTATCTATTATGTTCATCTCATTAGAAAGCAATAAAATTAGCTTTTTATTAATTTAGACGTTGCAAAGTACAAAGTTTTTGTTAGATCACACCTATAAGTAAATTACACAATATAAATTTTTGATTGTCATATAGCCTACCACGCTATTGCCAACTTGCCTTGTATTTGATGACGTCATGCAGTGGAAAGAAAGTACCGTGTTTTTATTTAAAAAACTCTTGATATTTTAATCAAAGTGTGGCGCAGTGCGCTTGTCTGGGTCTCGTCAGATCACTGAAGTCAAGCAACGCCGAGCGTGGTTAGTAGTTGGATGGGTGACCAGTTTCAACAAAAAAATAAATAAATAATAATCGGAGTAATTAATTAAATTTATTAATAATATTTCTTTAATATATAAATGCTGTAAAAATGTTGACATAAAATCATATATGATGTATTAGTTATGCTTTAAGGCATTTCACATTAGCTAAGTAACGAAATGATTTATTTATTTATAATAATTTAATCTGCAAACTTCCTATTATAGGCCTGTTCATATATAAGTATTACTATTACGTAATTTAAACTACTACACTTGAACAAACAATGATTAAATTTCTTTTCTTCGATTTGAAAATAAAGTGTGGTTATTCATGTACCATTTATTGGAAATGAAGCTGTCATAAAATACGTATTTTATTTGTATCATTGAAATAGCAATAGAATGTTTATTTAAAGAATGAATTGGAGAAGTGATCCATCATTGCTTACTTTGGTATTATATTATAATACGATACCTCTATGTTACTTACAATTTATCATTGTATATAATGATAAAAAGTCTGCATGACTATCTTATGGATTATATTTCATCCTCTGATACTTCACTAAAGAAATTGTATAAATCCTTGAATCCGTAATTGAATGATAACCGATATTCGATCGTGCAATATGACACGGTAAAGGAGGATCTCTCAGTGAGTTAGCTTCGACTTTTCCAAGAAATTGTAATTCCTTGATCTGTTAATGTACGTACGTAACGCCCAAAGGTTTCAATTTATCAAAAAAGCTCTTTTATGTAAAAAATAAATAAATAAATAAATAAATAAATAAATAAATAAATAAATAAATAAATAAATAAATAAATAAATAAATAAATAAATAAATAAATAAAAACATAAAATTGAGAGAGTTAAAATGTTATTTGGCAACTGTTGACCATATACTGTATATTTGTATATTATATAGTGATATTCATGATAGTGATTTCTAATAAGAAAAGAAACAGAAAGAGAGATATCGGGAATGTTTAAAAAAAATGTTAAAAAAAAATACTTATTTAGTTCGGGACAAATTCTGATCCAAATTGGGAACTCAACAACTCAAGATCAGTAGCAAGCTCCTATTATATGAAGGATCATAGTTTAATACCCCCTCTGGAAAGTCGGATATACAATTTGGAGTACCTAAAAAGAGTAAAATATTTCTCATTTTGATTATTTTTTTCAGCTTCTCTGCTCATTTGGGATTCAAATATTGTTCCTATCCTATCGTCGTGTTTCTGAAATAATAGGCGGCTTTGAAGCATTTCGATTTGACCAGAACTAGTTTGGAGCATCGTGGTTTGACCTCAAGTCGAAATTTGAATTCATTTCGGGTTTCGGGTCTAGTTCTGCGCATTTTTTTCGGCTTTGGGTGCCTACATATATATATATATATATATATATATATATAGTATAAGTATATCATCACATCAAGAATTCTTCGCAATAACACGAGCATCAGTGAATAATAAAAAAGTCAACAACCTCTCCTTGTTATTTCATCACTGAACATAATGTAATAGTTTAACTATATAGACAATTTGAGCAAAAAATGAAATATAAACAGGCATTTTATATGTAATATGAGTCGAGTTCATGGTTTTTGAGTTCTCTAATAGGAAGTCTAAAGCAAAGAAGAGTGGTTTAGATGGGTAAATGTGCTCTTTGCCAAACGTGGCTCCAGGCAGATATATACGTAGAAATCAATATAACAATTTCATTCTATACGTTTCTCCTTTTCTGCTGTTCTCTGTGTAGATGCAGTGTATAGTACATAAATCTTGTGTAGTCAATGTGTAGCTCGCTCTCTCTCTGTCTGTCTCTCTTCTCTCTCTCTCTCTCTTCCCCTCTCCTTCTATCTCTCTATTCCCAAAAGTCTTCCCCTCCTGCCTTTCAGGGTTCGTTATTTATATTGTAAAATCTCAACGTGCTTATAATTTATAGAACCAATAATTCAGTAGTAACTGTTGTATTATGCTCCTTAATTACTTATAATGCAATTATAAATATAATATAAATTTCATTTTAAATTATAATGTTTTCAGGTAAAGTTTTAATTGCATTGTAAGACTTAATAATAAAATTTGTATAAACAGAATCTTGAAGTGTTAAGCTGCAAATGAGTTTTCGGGTGCTTTGGAAATTGGAACACTGTGTTATAGAAAGAGAGACTAAAAAAAAAATTGACGCACGACATGCTGAGAAATTAAGTTCAATATTTTTCTCCATCTGAGCAGGAAAGAGGCAGCATTTCACTGCATGGAGGTTGATAAAAACTGGAGGTCACAAATTTACTTGGGACTTTTACTGCTAGTCACTGTTTCCATGCATGCAGTCTCAAAGAACAGAGCATTCACCCATCCTCGAGTCCAAGTTGTCCAGAGTATGCTGCGTAAGAATACTGATTTGCTACTAATTTAGAAGGTCTTTTACCTCGATCGAAACAGTGTGTAATGAAAAAAAAAAAATCTGTGAACTGTAAGTAGCATAAGATGACACAAAATTAAATAAAGTGCGGTTAGTAAATTAATGGAAAATGAACTAAAACTAAATGAACTAACTTTTACTTTTCTTTCGTATTTTTCTTATTATTCTGGATTAAAATTATATTAAAATTAATTAATTATTTTAAAATATATTCCTTAAATAGGTGAATTAATGTAAGAGCTGAACATCTGTACTATTATGATATTAAAGTGTTGTTATATTATATGAAATAGAATACAAAGTAAAGATTCGCTTTAGGTTATAATATTAACTACGAGAGGGTATATTAAAATTTCAAGTTTCGTTATATTTACTGTATTTTATGAAGTGCATAAAGTCAGAGAAAGTTATTTTTTTTTTACTGAAAAAAATGAGCGGTAGGACTGTCTGCATCAAGCACACGCATGCTACTTATTGTTAGAGGTATACTGACTGTGCGCTGCCTACCCACCCGCCTGCATGGCCCTGCTACTGACTGCTGTTACTTCAGCTATAGCCTTCTCCTTCTCCCTCCTCTTGACCCGTGATGCCCCCTAGTGCCTAGTGGGGGAGTATAGATTTTTTATAGTGCGCTGCTGTGCTGTGCCGTGCCGCTCTCTTCCACCACCCACTGCCGTCTGCTTCTTTTGCTCTAGATTTGAACGACTCTTACACCTGAAATAAGGGTCTGCCTATCTACTAGTTTACTAGTTAGAACGAGAGGACCAGCGAAAGGGAGACACGAGAGGGTGGGGGGATGGCAAGTGTCCGATCTTCTTTCTATCTGCTTCCAGATAGCGATTCATATAAGTCGGGTTTAGATTCAGGAAGGGAGGTGGGTGGAAGAGAATAAGGAAAAGTTAAATCTATAAGTTGAATGGTATTATAGAAAGTATATAGGTGAATCAACTATATTGGTGGTAATCCGACGTTTTTCAAATTTCCTCTTTTTTTTTACCATCTTTTTTAATATGGCTTGAAAGTTTGGTTACAATGGCTTCCCAATTCCCAAATAACAGAATTCATGGCTTTAATTGCCACGCACCCTACAGCTGTTGGCCTCACTCAAGGGTATGATATGAATTTAAATTATTATTTTTCTAGTTAAAAATGGTTAAATATTATAAAAATTCATGTAATGTAAATAACAGTTAATTTATATTCATTGTAGTTGCACTGAATAAAAAGTTAACTTATGAATTTATTTTTTTAAATTGTAGAATTTTACATTTAAAAATTAGCCTGTAAGATGATATAAAAATTATACCCTTATCTAGTTCGTCAACGGAACGGGGAGAGCATACAAGTATTACACGATACAATTTTACTTATATAAATTTTCCTTACAATAAAAGTTAATCTCCCCTTGTAACTGAATTGTATGCAAGAAATTTGCTTACAATTTTTTTTAAAAACATGATTTAAATTTCTTGTATATGTGCTCTCAAGAAGAGATTGACAACTTTTATTGTAAGCAAAAAAATGCATCGTGGAATAACAGCTTAAGTTTTTAAATTATAACAACAAATGATCATCTGATAAAATGTATTTTCATGGTCATGATTTAACGATGATGTAATTTACTGTAGTATGGGATAAAATTGCTTGAATAACAAAAAACCGGCAACAACAACAAAAGCTGAAAGTACCTTCATCCGTATTATTGAATTTGTGTATCATTAAGTGAATAAATCTTGGAGGAATCTCACATTAAATATATTTACGTACATTTTTAAATACAATATTGTTGCTGCATGGTAACGACATGCTATTGATTTATTTTATATTTATGTTTAACGTTCTTACCATGTCAGACGACCTGTAGAGACATATATGTATATTGTCATATCATATATAAAAGAAAGCATCCTGAAAGCCATCCTGTCAAGTGTGATCGGGGGGGTGGGGGGGGGGGGGAAACAACGTAAATGTTGGATCGTTCAACAAAACTAAAAATAGATTTTAGCCCTTTGATGAAATTTTCAACATTTAATGAATATTTATGAAAAGTGACTTTATTGAAACATTAAATATTAATAATGGGCCGATTGTCTAGTTTTGCTCGTCCAAGAGTTATTATTAATATAAAAATAATAATAATAACGTGGCGACACTTCTGGACTAAGCTGGAAGTACTGGAAACAAAGTTTCTGTATGATAGGAAGCATACATATAATATCGATTGTGGTCGCTCCTATAGAGTTGATTTCTGTTTATGTTTACGTGAGGCGGGAGAGGGGTTTCCCTATACAAATACATTGCGAAGGGGGCGCAGGAGGAAGGGAAAAGAGAAAATTTAGGAAGGCCAGATTATACAGTGAGCATAGGCAAAATGCCGAAAAAAATTTATAAAAAATACTTTTAACAGTTTTTTGACGGTGAGATTTTTTTTATGAGTTCTATCGTGTACTGTTAAAGTATTATCGAAGTATTTAAACTTGAGTTATTTTATTAAGTTAAGGTCTGTCGCTATGAAAATATGCAAGTGGAATGAAAAGAGATGTCACTACCAGTCTTTAGTAAATGATGTCCGAGATTGGGTGATTTTAATTCCAACATTTCAAAGGAAATAATAAGATTAACCGTTTTAAATGAGCAACAGTCATTATAATTATGTTTATCTATTTCCTAGTCTGATTAATTTGTGAATACAATAATTATATGTTAAGTTATTGCAGTTAAAAAAATGCCCCTATAACTCAGAGAGCAAAAGCTCAAGGCAAAGAAAGAAATATGAAGGGCAGCCGTGCCGTGATGAATGCTCCTTCTCTACCGTTGCGAGTGCGCCTCAACATTCCATTGTATTTTAAATTGAATAGAAGGGAGAGTAACGGTAAATAAACAAAGATGTATTATTTTGAAAGAATTAATATTATGATTTTTAGGATAGTAAGCATCGAAACTTTTTTTTTTTTTCGATAAAAAAATAAAATATATTATTGTATTTTTTAATTCCTTTTGTTATATATAATGAATCTAACTCGAATCTAAGTAATAATCCTAATAATTACGTAATTTTATATATTAAAATTTACTATCATTCATAATGCTGTTTCGCTTAATTTATGTGGCTCATCATATCTAATCATATGCTTGAAATAATAATAATTTGATAATAATTTGTTTCTGGATCCGCGCCTGATTATATTTATATATATATATTAATAATTTTTTTTTTTTACAAGGATACACCCCTTAGAGCTTACAGCTCGCGGCGGGGTACTGGGTAGGGATATAAGGTAGGGAACGGATAGTGGCCACGGCCTGCATGCTTACGCATCCCAGCATTCGCTGAGGTGAGACTGAGGGAACCGTGGAAAACCTCAGTCAGGACGGACACCTTTACTTTTTCTCAATGGACCAAAGCGATGTCCAAAGCCTGGGGAACCACACACAAGTGCATCATAGCACTGGGTGGAAAGCGAGACGAATTTACCCCAGGGAGGGAGCAGCGTATTTTTTACTTGATACGGTCACCCATCCAAGTACTAACCACGCTCGGTGTAGCTTGATTTCGGTGATCTAACGAGAACCGGTCAATGCACTGCGCCAATAATATTATTATTAAAAAAATAATAATAAATATAAATATTTATTTATTTATATTTATTTATATTTATATATATTTTATATTTTTGTAGATATGTATTATATAAATACATATAACTATATATATATATATATTTGCCATGTATTTTTTTTTTTTTTTTTTTTTTTATTGGAGGAATTTAATAGCTAGAGCTAGGCCTTGTAGGAGCCATCAATTTCCGTGTGCAGACTACCAATGCTGAGCTGCATGAGCACGGCCCATAGGTCTGCACGGCCCACGGGCCCGCCCGTGCAGATCCGTGCGCGAGCCCGCAGAACCTAAGCCGTCTCGGCGCCCTCCCTGCTGCTGGTAAAGCTCAAGCTGACCATCCTCACTTGCCTCGTATCGCTGCTTGCTGGCGAGCAAGCTAGGTGCAGTCCCGAACAATGGGACAATGCACAGTACATCCGAGGAGAAAAAAATTCAGCAAGAGGGCTTGTGACAAAGTGGGGAAATATAGTGTGTAATTTTCTTACTTGTAAAGTCCTTAAAACAATGCTGTACAGTATCCATATTAACTTGTTCATCAGAGAATATATATATAATTAATATTATACAATTAAAAATTAAATATCCTTTAAAGTTTTGTAAAAATGTTGGAACAAAATTCTTCCAATCAGTATTTTTCGAAACGCAAACGTTGCGCCTCTGGTGGCCGGCTACGTAGCGACAGTCCTTAAGTAAAAAAATTATTGTACACTTTGTTTACATGCTAGTCCGTGCATTCTGGCCCTCCTCGCGTGACGTCAGCGCAATCCCCTCTATAAGGAGCTCTTAGAGTTTGGTTCTTCTGAAAACGTTTAAAATTGCCATCTATTGATACTGCATGGTTGTGTGATACATCGACCACAGTCGATATAATTATATATTATTTTATAAAAGAGTTTTTGAAAGAGTAAATATATATATATACATATATATATATATATATATATATATATATGCTTTCCCAAAAACAATATAAAGATATGTTTATATTAAATTTCAGTGTTTGTGTGTATGTAACGTAACATGTTTTGTTTATATTATTGCTTAACTTAGTTATTGATAATGTTGTTTAATGCGGATGATGATTTCTAAGTTATTATTCTTATCGCATCAGAATCTGTCATGCACACTGTGATTGACAAAACTTATGTGCCGTCAGAAAGTTTGAGCATAAAATTAACTCACGAGTGGTTTAAGTAGTATTAAGTTTCTTACTTAACTCATCCCCTCTCATCTTCCAATCTCACTATTTTCCTAACGATGTACACGTAAGGAAAACCACAACGTTACTTCTACCTAATATAATGGTGCTGTAAATATATTTATTGCATTCTGTATATTACACACAAGTTTATAGAACAAGTCATACAATCATTACAAAACTACTTAAAGGGACACAGGACCTTAAAAATAAGTATTTTTTATTCAAACGTTACCTACTAACTGAGTAAGAATGCGTGCTGCTAAGGGGCGAGTGCCCCAGGGTAAGCGCGCCAGGGGCAGCGCCAGCCGAGGAAGATGACGTCAATTCCCTCCGCTGGCAACATGCAGCAGCTTCCTCACTGCCTCTCCCCCCTCCCCTCACGCGCTCGAGAGAGGAAGAGAGGACGGCGGGGAAATAGGGGAAATAAGAAAGCAGAAAAAGAGAGGCCTTGAAAAGTGATAATATAACAATGTTATTTATTTATACTAAACGGAAAATTTTTAATGAAGTACGTACTGTACACCAGTATAAAAAAAGAAATAAATCGAATTGTTATTTATTTAACTAATTTTAAGTTTTGTTTAAAGTTTTGTAAATAAAGTCCATAGTATTTATGGGGTGTATTTATATTTATTCTTATTAAATGTTGAGAGAGTGTAGTAGTACTTTGTGTTGTAATATTTAAAAGCAAAATTAATTTTTATAAATTAAAAATATTAAATGGTTAGAAATATTTACAAACACCATTTTAATGGTAAACGTATAAATATTATTTAATGGAAAGAACTTTATTTTAAAGTAATGGTGATATTTGGAAATAGTGTGCCCTTTTTTTTGTTTAAACACTATAATATAATGAGTAATGAGCTACTCACCTAAAATTTACGCTGGATATCGTGCAAGTTGTCCAAACCGAGGTTTGAATCCGACGTAGATCTATTATCTTACTTAATTGATTTCGTGTATTAGCATATTTTATTGGATGATAATTAAAAAATAATAACATATTTAGGACGTTTGCAAGAAGAACAAACTGATTTTTTTTCTTAGGCTCCGCTATAGGTGTATTTTATTATGTTTATTTTATATTTAATGCCATGATACATTATAGATAACATAGTGTTATGTAATTTTATAATACAACATTATATATTAATAATTTATTAATTTATATGAAATATATTTTACACCTGATAGATATGCATATAATATATAATAACATATGATTATATACATATATAGTATATTTATGTGACGATTTAATGATTTCAGTTAGGCAAAAAAATAGTGAACCAAAATATATATTAAAGATTTTATATTATATTTATTTAATAAAATATAAATCTTCCATATTATTGAAGCTTACGTGCTTCGACATCGATCGGTCATCATCGTTTCTTCCCGCCACATACCGCTTGCCCCCTCTCCTCTCTCTCCACCAGCCCTTCTCTCCTCGCTCCTCCCAGCCTGACTCGGTGCGATGTTGCAATTTTTTTTGCCCTGCGGCTCTCTCTTTTATTTAATTAATTTAAATTTGGGGAGTGGACCAAAAGCTAAAATTTGGTCAATTTTAGCATTACCATATCTTAGAGGAACTTGTGGCGAACGTAGAGCGTTATTGTCCTGTGTCCCTTTAACATTAACATCTTATTACCATCATAGAATTACCGTAACGACATACTGAAACATTATTTAAAAAAATAAATAAAAAAATCTTGAGATCATAAAAAAGATGAGTAAAAAAAAGACAACAAATTTATCCAATATAGACAAAGAAGTAAAGACTCAATATAGTTAGTAACATTCCTATAAAAAGGGATCTTAGTTGAAAAATTACGTCTTCAATTTATTCTTAACAAGTCTAACCTAATCCTATCACGTCGTTTTATACTTAAAAAATATTATATATTATATTATTTTTTCTTCATTAAAACTCAATAAGAAAAAATACGTTTATAATCTCCTCTTTTCCTCTTTTCCCCTCTTTTTTTTTTTTTTTTTTTTTTTTTTTTTTTACTTCGGAAATAGTGCAAAATAGGAGAAAATACGAGGAAATACGTACGTTAAAAATGACAAAAGATGGAATTTATTTAAACTCCGGATAAATTTCAGCCTAGGTGTACAGTATATCCAAATGGTTGCTGTAAAGGAAGGATGTGTGACGTAAGTAGATCAAAGAAACATCCACTTTAGTTAACCTTGTTTATTTTTTTCCTACTATTATTGTAAAGAATACCAGCGCGAACAAAGGACAGAATTTTTATGTTATCCCATCATGGTGACTTTAATGGTCCTTACACTTTTTTTTTAATTGCAACAGTTAAAAAAAAACTATAATATATGTATAAATATATATATTCAAATAATATGATACATATAATACTAACACATATATATATATATAAGATTGCATATAACACTAATAAATTAAAGAATTTAAGTTGAAATGCAACGTTCATGAACTCTTAATGAAAAATTGCTTCCGAAATTAAAATTCAAAACTGGGTTAGCAGAAGCTTGCTCCATGATTTTCTAAAATAAATATAATTGAACAACATAATACGATATAATATTATTTACAGAATATATATTGACGTGCAGTTTATCCCTTATGACGATGTAACAATTTAAACAAAACGTTTTTTTTTTCAATATTAATTGAGTGCTTTACGATAATTGAAACATAAAATGAAAATAACAATTATAATATGTAAGTCATTCACGCATTTATAATTAAGGGTATCGTCATTAAACAAGAAAAATTACCTTTAATAGAAAGTGAATAATACTCAATTTTGATAAAACAAAACTCAATTGTATTGAAATTCAATGCAGTGCATCTAATAGCGTAAAATTATTCTAATCATAAGTTTGGAAATAACCCAAAGATAAATGTATATAATTTTAAACCCTACCGTGTTTACCCGCAAAGGTAAGGAAGAAAATTGTCAAAGAATTTTAAAAGTTTTCACTGAGGTGGGACTCGAACCCACATCTCAAGCCATTAGGTAAGATTTAAAATTATTAAAATCACTGCCAAAGATTGTGTAATTTGTATAAAAACTTACTTATATTCAATCCTATATATTATATATATAGCAAAGTTTTTTTTTATATTTCAAATTTTATTTCCTCTTTTGGTTATTTGGTTATTATTCTTGTTATACCTCTCAATAAATGAGAGAGCTATTAAGCCTGAAGCACTTCTTTCCGTCAAGAAACTTGGCTGGCATTCTCCAGACTCTATGATTGGGCATGTAGATCGGTGAGTTGTGTTGTATTGCAATCCAAATGGAACACATAGAAAATATTCTCTCTTAAAGAAATGATAATATAGTTCAAGGTAGTGTTGACATAGTATGTAAGCGCTCTGCAGCTTTCAGGGGATTTATAAAAACCTATATATACGATACTTGAAAATATAATATTTTATCCCAGGGTTTCACTACGTGAATAGCCAATAGGTGATGTATAAAAAAAATACATATATATAAATAAATCTTTTCGCTTTTTGACTACACACAGTCTCTTTAGAATACCAATACTAAACTTCCATGTTTGACGTGGATTTGACGTATTCCATATTCCAGTCAGATTAAACGGGAAAAAACCAAACAATTGTTTAGCAAGCAAGCAAAATCCACATTATTTACTTGCATTTTTATCATGCTTATTATTACTATATTACAATAAAACTTAAAACACTCTAAAAAATTGATAATTTTTGTTATTGTTTTTACAAAAGAATGTGTAAAGCCCAGTTTTTTTTTATAGCAAAACGAGATGCAGAAATTGATTATTTTTTACAACTTTTCTACGATGGAGTATCGACTCCAAAATTTTTTTATTGTAGAAATGGATAGAGGGTGCAAAGTTATGCTTTATGCTACTTTTATTTTTTTTTTTTAGCTTTTTCTGAGTCCAGGAGGCATGCTTAAAAAGTTTAGACGAATTCAGGTTCGTTGACTATGATCCTTTTTCGGTTATCCTTTTATTAGGGAGAGGCGCAAAGAGGCGGTAGTTGACACTGGAAAGTCGCACTTTCAATAATTTTTTTAAAATGCTTCCCGGGTTAAAAAAAAAAAAAAAAAAAAAAAACTGAAAAAAATCAGAGTAGCATATCTTTGCACCGTCTATCCTTTTCTGAGATAAAAAATTTAAGGTCTGTAATCTATTGTATTTACGTATTTACCTACCTATGATAATACATTTCTTATTAAGGTAGAGATAACGTCGATCAGGTGGTCGACGTAGATCCCTTTGATTATTACATGTAAGCCATAGCAAATTCACAAATATTCTGAATTTTTTTTAGTGCCTAAAAGACATAGAAAAAATTTCAAAACAATTTACAAGCCGATTTTTTTTTTAATTATTATTATTTTTTTCAGCATGGAGAGACAAACTAAAAAATGAATTAAAAAAATCGGCTCGTTAAATTATTTTTAAAGTTTTTCTATGGCTTGTAAGCACTAATGTCTGCCTCTCAAAATTTTTTCTGAATTTTTGTGAATTTGATTAGGTTTACAATGTTTACATGTTAATCAAAGGGCATTACGTCGAACAGCTGATTGACGTTATCTCTACCTTAAAGCAGTATTTTTTTCATGTACACTATTTTTTAAACATTACTTAACATTTCATTAATTATTTTTTGATCAAAATGTGTATCATAATATATGATTTTTTACTATACAACTGAATGATTTGGAACTGATTCTTTGCATGTCTGCATGAACTGGTAGGTACAATATTAAACCATAGTCATGACAAAAGATATTGCAATACAGCAGTTTTATGCGTGAAGTTGGGAGTGGGAACAACGGCTGTCTGATAAACGAGCCTCCTCCATAATCAAGCGGCGGTGACGCGGCGGGTGGCGTCTAAATTCTCATCACAATGCTATATATATATTTTTTAATTACTAAGAATTTTTTCATCCCTTCAAAGCTTTTTGTTATAAACACAAGAGAAGTTCCTTGCGTTTTGATTGCATTCTTTACACACACACACACAGCAGAAGCAACAACAAAATTGTAATATCGATAAAATATTCTCAAATTCTCAAAATATTGTATTTTTGGATTCAATAATATAGCCATCTCCTTAGTTAAATTTAAAATTATGTCTACAAAAACTTTGCTATCAAATTATTAAATTTTATGATTGCATATATAAATATTTAATTTCATTCAATGTATCAAATTCAGTAACTAAATTGATGTCAATCCTTTACTTACAGTATTACAGATCTTAGTTTGTGTAGATTCGACTAAGCGCGACGATCGTCTGCAGGTCTCACTAGTATGCTAAATAAGTAATTTTAATGAATTGATGATTCACAGCTCAGATGTATATCTACGTTTAATAATTCAAAACTATGTACCTTGTAATATTTTTATCATTTTGCCTTATAGAGTTTAGGTAAATAGTTTAGAATCAAATAGAGCGATTTATACTGTACAATACTGTACTTTACATACATGCAGCAGCGGTGGTATATACAGTACGATAGTCTATAATATGCAATTGCCTCTGCTGTGTATTATAAATATTATAATGTTATATACTCAGTTTTTATGCTATATAAATACTCTAAAATAACAAAGGGAGATGATATTGCAGTGTAGGGAATTTTAAACCTTTTGAGTGTACAAATTATTATAATTTTAACAATGCAAATTCTAAAAATTTGAATTTCTCCATAACAAAGTGATTTTTAAAATAGAGTAATATATAGACTCCCAAAGAAAATTAATTTTTTATGCACATTATTATGCAATAATTGTATAAATGTTATAATATTTTTTTAGTTAATTCAATTAACTTTTCACAAAATCTGTTTTTTATTTTACTACGAACCTCAAATTCAATACGAATAACACACTGCGATGGGCAGTTCTGACCTGAAATCATAGTCTGCTCTGCAAACATTTGAAAGGATTTACAAAATGCATATTAAAATCGTATTTTGACAAAGAATAACTTGCGTTTACCCGAAATTGAGTTAGGTCACAAAAATATTTCATTTTAGTTAATTGTATAATTACTATAATTCAATTTTCAACTGTCGTAGAAAACGTCTTATTCCCAAAATTCAGAGGCCATAAGATATTTGTACTTTAATAATATATATTATTACGTTTCTTGCAGGGAGAGCTTCTTTGATTTATTTCCCTATTATATAGTGGTAGAGGTTGCTACCTGCCCAAGCTGCGCAGTAGTTTTCTAACAGATGACAGCAGAGCAATAAGGAAAGTAAGGGGGAGGGATATTTTTTTTTGTGGACACACTGCTACTGTGCCATGACGTAAGGGTCCTGCTGCAATGTTTGTCATTTCTACTTGATGTAATGGTATAATTAAAAGAAATATATCTTTGATGCTTTACTAACAACAAATTTATTTACATTTAGCTTGATATCATCAGAGAGAAAAAAAGGGTCCCAACTGAAAAAAAAAAAAAAAAAAAAAAAAAAAGTTTTGTAAAATAACAAAGTTCGTTTCCAATTATTGTTGACTTAACTTTTCATTTCGGTTATAAAAGCCATAAGAAGATTAAATTTGATTAGTTTGCCAGATTGTGTGTTAATTAAAGATTGTACTGATTGGTCTGAGGGATTGTCGTTTCTCGAGGGACATTACTACCCTCATTATTAGCTATTAAGTTACTGCATACCTCTGACTGGTACTCAATTAGTGTGGTTTATTTTTACTTTTAAACTAATTGAACAAGTTCAGTGTATATGAAGATCAAATTCAACGTTAATTAAATTCAGTATATAAAATAATGATCATGGCGTTTTTATTAAAAAAACAAAAAACAAACAAAAAAATAAATAAATAAATTTAATAAATAGAGGAAAACGTTGACAACAATGAAATGAAATGTTTGTTTACTTTTTTATGAAAATAATAAAAAATAAAACAAATATTTCCAAATTCTGACATATTAGTATAAAGTTAAATATTTGGCTTTCAGTTACATCGATTATTCACTATTGCAAGTACACACTTTTGTGTGAATATAATGTATTTAATTTCATAATTTTTTCTGTCATTGTCAAAAAAAAAAAAAAATGTTCGCGAAATCTTAATGCATTTTTTCGGAAATCAAAAGCTCGGACTTCCAATCTGGATCGTCTCCAGGGAGGTCTTCAAATAACACCACTTAACGTAAACTTAGCCTAAGACTGTCTTAGCGCAACAATAAAGAATACGCTAAGACTGTCTTAATTTTAGGATTGTTGAAATTTGTGTTATTTGAAGACCCCCCAGACGCTTAGGTTCGCCGCTGACTGCATGCAGTTTGTGAGCGTTCCTGAGTGGGTGGCCTCAGCGTGCAAGTCGAACATTGTATCGGGAGGTGCTAAAGTTCACTTTGGTGCCGTCTGCGTCGTCTGCCTTGACGATGGTTTTCTGTGGTTTCCCATCGTCACTCTCAGGCGAATGCTGAGGCAGTTTCTAAACAAGGCCACAGCCGTCTCGTTTCCTATCCTAGTATCCTACTGTTGTTAAGTTTGAATGCTTCCAACAGCAGAATATTCTTTAGTATGCTAAAATTGTAAATAAACAAAATCAATAAATAAAATTTATATAGCTGATGGGTAAAATTTTTATGTTTTAAAGAATATGTAGTAATTGAAATGAAACTATCATTTATAGCTTATTATAGCTTATTATATTACAACTTACCTGAGGAGCCTCTTACATTTAAAATATACACACCTCGTATAAAATATTTATTTTTTTTTATCATTTTGCCTTGAGGTTAGGCAATTTTTTAAACAAACAGTGCAGTTTATACTGTACCGTTTGTGAATCCAGTAGTTCAAAGAAAAATCATAAGTTAGTTATAATCCTCATCAAAAACGGAAGAAGGGCTTGTTGATGCTAACTAGTATCGACTCGTATATAATATATATGCAGTAGGGAGGGACATGATGATCAATTTCATGGCCCCTGCGTCATATTTGGCATGCTCCCTTTTAGTACTGAACAGGAAAAACATACAAGTTCATTTTTGCCTGGCCCACGCCACAAATATTTTAAAGAATTTTATTATTTTTCATTTTCATCCCACTTTGCATTTGTACTTAATGTGCCATGCATGAAATAATATTTCACGAAATTTCTGTTTTAGCTATTCATAAAATTTAATTATTCCATTATAGAAACAATGCAGTTTTATATATATAGACCAGAATGCACAAACTAGTATATAAACAATATATATATATATATATATATATATATATATATATATATATATATTGATTTTTTAAATTTTATTAAACAAAATAAATCAGGTATAAAAATTGTAAAAATACACCAATACACGATAAATAGCGTAGAAAAAAATCGCACCACCAAAGAAGAATCAAAACTATATATTTTTCTTTTTTTGTCATTTCTCTTATCCAAGCCACAGTAATTGGACTACCACCTATCCTCTCCCGCGCTAGAGACCATCCGTATATATGCATTGTTATTTCCCCTCCCGAGTCTTAAGTTAAGTAAACACAAACATATTCCCTCGTGAACTGAAGATATTGAAAATTCAAGTGTTATGAATTGTACCACGAAATTGTTTTTATGAGACTTATTTAGTAACTATATATTATGATCGAAATAACGTAATCCTGTTCAAACCTTGCTAAGAATAAGAACTGAACTTAAATGCCTTAAATTAACACTTGCATCTCAATTAGACTTTCGTATATATACAATCAGTTTATCTAAAAATGTAACATTAATGGATCTATTGTAGTCAACATTTCAAAGGTCAGTTATTTCTTTTTTTCTTCGTTAACTTTAATGCACTGGTTAGTAACGATGCACATATTATCCTTTCTTTGGGCCAACTGCATTCAAAACAATCAGGAGGGACCAATGCTAATGAAAGTGGTCAATTCAATTAATGATGAAAAAACTGTCCCTTGAATTGTTGAAAAATCCCTAGAGGTTACATATTTTCAATAAACGGAAAGTATATACTTTCCTTCTTAGCGCATTACTATAATAATCTGTTATGTTTTATGTGTTGGAAGCAGGGGCGGATCCAGCGCGCGGCTTTGGAGGGGGCGGTGCCCTATCCTGCAATGTTAAATTTGGGGTGGGAGAGTGGGGCAACGGGTGGGGGGTGGTAACACCTTCAATTATTTTGGGACCTTTTAAGAGGGGCGATCGCCCTCATCGCACCCCCCCCCCCCTTGGATCCGCGCCTGGTTGGAAGAAAGAATGCTGTCGTAACACATGCAGGTTCAACCCAATCCACTTCACTTTCAGTATTATTTATAGACGAATATCGGTACAAAGGAAGTGGAACATAGCTTTTTATTGTTTATAATGCTGTCAAAATAAGCTGTCATATAAGAGGTACAGTGCATTGACTTTTCAAGTCTATTGATGTTGCTATCACAATTTAATAATCCAGCCTGTATATTATGTTTTCTATTTTATGAATTCAATGACGTAATTTTCAAGATGTTTTACAAAATGTCGTTGCCAAATTGTTGAAATTTGATCCTCCATAAATAAATTATAATTACGAACAATTCCAACTTTGAATTGGGAGATTATTTTTAAGCATTAAATAGCTTTCAAGGATTGAGGTACAAATATTAATATACTAATGGATATAGGATTATAAAATTATTTAAAATAATAAATACATATTATACACTAACTTCAAATGGTGCACATACAGTAAACGTGTATGAAGACATTTTGGTAAAGTATTATTTAATTATTTATATTTAATTGTATAAATGATATAATTTATACATTATATCTTAAAGTCCCAATTAAAATAGTCTTATATTGTGTTATGTTAAATTGACTCAAATATAGTTCTGAAAACGAAATTTAAATATGAATATATTAATTATTTGAACGACTTTGCTTAAATGAATACAAATTAAATAAATGTAATTGAAATACCGATTTGATTTATTTAACACATTGAAAGATTTAAACAATTTAATGTTCTATTTAGAAATACTTTCCTGTTTTTATTTGTGTTTGTGGATTCGATTCATCATTCAGTGCAACTTCAGGTTTCATTGTTTATTTTGAAACAAACATCAATTTGACTTTTATGATACTGAATTTTTTCGTTCTTTATTGTGCTGACGTCTTTACAAATTATCTGTCTTGGTTTCTGTGTCGGTGAAGATTGTAGGCGAGCGACGCTGACGGAGCGACTTGGCAAGATTTATAGTTTGGGTCCGTGGACGTCCCATGGCGTTAGCGAATACCACCCATAGAGTCACCCTATATACCATATCGTCCGTATAACATATCCAGGCATACAGGCTTAAGACTCCATCCTTGTGTCGCACGCTCCTAGAATATGGTCCCACCTGATTTACGTGCTATGCTTCAAACTGCCCGCCCTCAAATCATCTTCTTACCAGTTTATTTATTTATTTTTATATAGCCTTTCCTTGCTAACCAATATATATTGTAAAACAAAACTCTGAAAAAAAAGTTCTTAGATTGTGTTAGAAAATTATTCACATGCATAGTGTATATTACTACTATTTTAGAATGAAGTCATGAAGAGAACAAACACAAATTAGTATGTGCATTAAGTAAATATGTTAAAAAAATAAGTTAAGAGTTTACAAGTTACAGGATTCTAACCAACATATTGTTATCATGCTGTAATTACTGTTGATTACATTTGTGTACTTAAATTACATTAATACTGATCTCCCCACTCAGGGGCGTAGACAGGGGGGGGGTGAGAGCTGAACCTTAGTAAATTTTAAGGGGGGAAAAAAATGGTACTCGGCGGATACCATTTTTAAGAATTTATGAAAAATTTTCTTAAAAAAACTTTAAAAATTTATAATCCCGAAACACAACTTTAATACATCTTTAAATTATTTAAAATTCATCCAGTATTATGATCGATTATTTAAGTAATTACTTGCTTATAACTATTAATTAATGTTGTATTCATAAACTAATATAATTATAAACTACGTGGTGAGAAAGTTTAAAGAGCTTGTTGTACTTATTTATTTTCGTACTGTGATGAAATTTCCATTTTACTAATCTTGTACTGTAATGTGAAATGTATTTATTAATATTTCATACATGTACGTACACTAACACTCTACAATGCAATATGACGCAACTATGTAATTATTTAATTACGAATGTTTTACTATAATTACATCAATATAATATATTAAAATAAATGTACAGTACATGTTATCATTTGTAAATTTATTGTAAGATTCATTGTAAGTTATACCATAATGTAAGTATTTTACTGTAAAGAACATATGCCGATAGGAGCTTAAGGTTTAGTATTTCTAACTTTACTAATTCCAAAGCACACCACCCAAGTTTTGTTCTTAGTAGGAAAGTTTGTAAAGAGAGCTTTTATGCTTGTAAGTTGCTGGTGTAGTAGTAGTGGTTGGTGGCTGTCTGCATGGTCTCTTTGCCGTTTGTTGCTCGTGCAGATCTCTGCCTACTAAGGCTACTAACTAGCTTGCCACTATATCATAATTTACATTAATCACTACTATTGCTACAATGCTATATACGTAACTATGTAAACTCCGTTTATCTGAAAATGGATCCAATACTTCTTCCACTTCTTTTCATCGTCACTACATTACATGTACTGCACACTTCCTCGATTTTTGATACCTGCTTTTTCTTTGGCCTATCAGCAAGTGACCCTCATACTATTGGCTATAATACCTCTATGGATGTTACATTTTTTGATAAACGGAGTATACCTACAAATGAAAACGTTTATTTTCTGTTATCTCATGAAGTTATGGGGTCACAAGTGACTATTTTAATTACATAATGGTATTATTTCACTCCTTATTTAAAGGGATTAACATGTCAAATAAGAACAAAGTTTATAACATCACATCTTAATATTGTCATTTAGTATCTATAATAATGAGAATACATTTTAGAGAAATTTTATAGTCTATAATAATAACTGCAGCACATTGAGAAAATTTAATTATTCCTGCTTATTTTAAAACAAAATTCAAATCAAAATTAAGATATACCCAAATATGAAGCATAATATTATATATACAATACAAGTTCTCGAACGCAAACAAAAGTATGTACCTCTGATTATTAGATACTTGATTTACCGGAGCTATCGCTCCAAGAGACAACAATTTTTGATAATTTTGATAAGAGGGACACCTGATGTAGACACCCTTGAAGATTTCAAGTTGACCACACCTACATCGTTGACCAATCAGAGCAAGGTAACTTTCGTCCTGCCCCAGTAAACACTTCAACTTTTGTTGTTGTAAAATTTGGTGATCAAAGAAGACAGAAAGAACTTTATGAGAGCTTCCTGTTGACCTTAAGAGGATTTTTGTTCAGCTTAGCATTATTGTATGTGGAGATTGTGGATACGGAGGTTATATTCCGGCCCTAAAACCAAGCAATGGACAACATACAATGAAAATTTTTTATTGCAGAAATGAATAGAAGGCACCAAATTATGCTACTCTGAATTTTTTCAGATTTTTTTGAGACCCGGAACTATTTCTAAATAATTATTGAAAGTTCTGTAAGTTAAGTTGGCACCCCTGAATCCCTAATAAAAGGATAAGACCGAGACACCTATTGACGCCTCCAGGGGGCGTGGCTGCATCTTCAATAATTATTTAAAAATAGTTCTGGGTTTCAAAAAAATCTGAAAAAAATCAGAGTACCATAATTTGATACCCTCTATTCATTTCTGCAATAAAAAATTTTCATGTATGTTGTCCATTAGCTAATTAAAAAAATTAACACTTGGAATTTTACCATTGCCTTGTCTATATATTTATGAAAGTGTTTGTTTTGTTAAGAAACATATATGTCTGAATATGTTTTTCAATGCAAAGAGTTCCATAACAAAAGTAAGGAAACAACACTTACACTCGCACAATGTAGATTACAAATTTATGGAAAAAAAAAAAGAACCTTACTTTATATTATTATAACTTAAATTATGAAATAAACTTCCACTTTATATAAAATTTGTGTTATAGTATGTTGATTTAAATACAAAAAACTTAAAAGTTAAAGAATTGTTTTTACAATATATTGTATCTATAACAATGTAACATTACATTTTTGATTTCGGATTGTGTCTTATACCATTTCATGCAGAGTGCCTTCATTATGATTTAATCTGTATGTTTTGAAAATTAACAATAAAGAATTAAAATAAGACGCTACATTATAAATTTCATTTGTTCTGAACCAAAGACATGTTGGATTGCATCATAAATGGATGTTATTGCAGAACTATACCTCCAATGATCTCACCATTGTAGTTGACAATCACCAATGAGTTGACTCTTAGTGACGTCATCGGTTAAATTATTGTACTACAGTAGTTTTCTCGAATAGGAGTTATGACTAGAGCTGAATTTCCTGTGTTTTTATATATAATAATGTCAATCGTTACATTTACAGGGGGAGTATGCATTTTTTTTTTTATTATACAATCCTAATAAAAGAAATACTCAAAATAGTAATAATAATTAGCACAATAAAAATGTACCAAAATGTATGCAAAGCATATATACCCAAGTACATATTATACATATTTAATTAGTAATTTAATATGAAAGAAATATTTAACACAAAAATTATTATACCGGCAAATAAAATTTATCAGAATTTAAAATTGGTGAATATTTTGCAATAAATTTTTACGCCAAATTTAAATATTTCGTGGATATATATTTTTTTTTAAAGAGAAGATAAATTATCAAATGTTAGAATATAAAATCAATTTTCTCTTGCCCTTCTTGTTTGATTCATATAACATAAAAAAGCATTTTTTCATTTCTTATAAAAATTATTATAAAAATTTGAATAATAAGATTATTTTAAATTATATAATCAATAAAAAAGTTTCTAAAAGTTTGTTTATCAACAAGTTTTTCTTTTCTATTAAAGTTTAAAACAAAATTGAAGTTTCATATACATATTATACACCATGTCCTTATATATATTTGAAGGAGAATCAGTAAAGCTGCCAATGAATAATATCTTAGGACGGATGAGAGATGAAACTTTTTTTATAATATATACTCATACTTAAGTTGTCCATATGCGGGTGTGGTGACTTTTTTAAACTTATACTATGTTTGTTTGTTTTTCTGTTACTATAAAATTGCAAAATCGACAACTTTGCATATTATAGCTGTAAAGTAGTTGAGTTAGATAACACAGCAACATTTCAAGTGTCTCAAATTGTACAAAGAGCACCACAACATTTTATGTAGCATTTATCTTGGTAACGCAAGCAATCGTTGAACATTTTGGTGCGTGACTTGAAATGGCAATGGAATGTGCCTTCGGCATGTTTGATTTAGCTTGTCAATTTACTATCTCCAATATTTACAAAAAGCATCTTCTTTTTTTTTTTTTTTTCATTCGACTTCTCTCTCTCTCTCTCTCTCTCTCTCTCTCTCTCTCTCTCTCTCTCTCTCTCTCTCTCTCACTCTCTCTCTCCCTCCCTATCTCTCTCTCTTTTTGCATGCTCCTACATGTTTCTGATATCACGCTCTTTTTTGGAGATCTTGAATACGTGTACCCAATTGCTAGAGGGTACTGCGACGAGTAGAAATCATTTCGCGCTTCGTTGCTCTCTGACGTTGGTCGCCATTTGGTCGTGTTCTCCTGGCTGCTTGCCTGCATGCTCGCTTGCCACAGCATGTTATTTTATTATTATCATTTTTTTTTTTTACTTAACCTGAAAAAGTAGAAGGACGGGAAGAAGAAGAAGCGTAGGAGGAAGAGCGTTTGCTTGCTGTCCTGCCGCCATCCTGTTTTAGCTTGCTTACCACCATGCTATCTATCTGAAGGAGCCATACATCTCACTCTTATTCCCTAAGGCTTTTCCTACCAAAACTTCCAAACACGACAAATGTGACCTCTCTGAAAGACTCCAAAAAAGTTTTTTTTTTCTTTCGTTACCGTGGCAGCTCTTGTAAAAGTTTGTAGTATAATCTGGATATAATAATAATATTGCAATAAAGAATGGATATTTATTCTTAAACATATTTTGTTCTCTTTTAAATTTACCTTTTCTTGCATATATTTATGTAATATTTTAGAAAAATACTTAATATACAAGCAAATAATTTTATTATATATATATATATATATTTTTTTTTTATAATTATAGTTTTTTGGTGCATTATGAAGTCACCAATTGCAGAATGTAAGCTTATTTTACCGTATAACGACCTGAAAATGTCTTAAAAAAAGTTTTAACGTTTAAAATTGAAACACACACTTTGGATTCAAAAGAAAAAGGGAAAATGTTTTGAATTTATGCTAAGCAGTTGGACAATGTTTCATAAAAAATCAAAAATTTTACTTTTTATTTTATTATCTCTTACATGGGCACAAACATACATATATCACGTTATGCAGACTTTCAAAGCAAGGTACAAAAAATTATCAAAATTTGTCCCACTTTTAAATGTTGATTTGACGTTTTGTTCACAAACAGGTCAAGGCATCTTGTATTGAATTTAAAGGTGTAAATCAAAATTAAACATTCTTTTGCGATACGAACTTAGACCTACTACGAGAATAAATGATATTTTTTAAAAGTTTTTTACTATATCTTCAGTTGAGCTAGTGCTTCGTAAGCGCGAAGTACTTGATGAAAACCTGATGGAAATATCACTTGTAAAGATTTCTTTAATCTATTAATAGTATAGTATTGATAATGCTATACAATATATTGAAATATAACCAGAACTTACCGTGCAGAATTCGTGCAATTCCAGTTACTTTATCGAGGACATTTGATGGAATAGTTGAATTAATCATGCGTTAATATATTTATAATATATAGTACTCTCAACTTAATACAAGAATTTGTGTGTATGTGTGTTAAACATTTCTCCTCATATTTTGAATATTATTGATTTCATTTATAACATGAAACTCAATTTTTATTGTAAGTTAAACTGTACTTTTTATAAACAAAATATTAATTGTAATTAATGTTTTATTTTATATATAAAAAAATAACCTTTAAATAAACTTAACACAGATCTTGATAATATGCAAGTATTTGACTTTATAATAATGATATTTGTAAATTCAGTGTCACTATATAACTCATAATTAAGTTAACATAACTAAACAAAAATTCAACATGATTTTCAGCTCAATAAGATGAACTAAAAAAAGTTATTATAGGGGTTAAAATTTCTAATTTGAATTCTTTGACAGCAACATGCATTTCTTTAAAATATTGAATATTATATATACATCATATTAATGCATTTTTTTATTTTTCTATGTGATTCTAAGTTATATATGATTTGAAGCTGTTTTGATATGGTATTATACGCTTTAATTAAGTAGTGTTGTTGAGTGATTATATTCAACCTTAGAGCATCTCAACGAGGTATAACAGTAACGCTTGCTAGCTTGCTATACATTGTGGCTGTTTTCTGCTTTCTCTCTCAACAGCATCTTCATGCTATATCGTACATAAATATATAAATATATATTATATTAAGCCGTGGGGGTTTCGGATTCCACCAGCACTGTGAGCTCGAAGGGGCGAACAAGCAATCTTACAAGCATTAACGTTTTTACGTCCATTTCACAATTTTCACAATGATATAGCATGGGAAATTATACCTTATGTTCTGAGAATGTTTTTATGCACAAGTTATATCCAGCTTAGAAGCAAAGATATGTTACTTATAGAGTAGCGATAATACAACCTTTTCATACTAAAGTGGATAGTCTGTAGCACTTGTAGATAATATAAATGTATATACAATATATTATAATATAGGTTTATAAAGTTATTATTTAATACTTGTTTACATACTTTTCTATATAAAATATACTATATACGATACATTGTAGTTGATGTACATTCACACTGCCTTAAATTTATTATTTTATATAAGAAAAAAAAAATCTTAGCTGTTATAATTTACAAGTTTTAAATATTTCAAATTCTTATAAATATTAAAAAAAGAACTAATGCACAATATGCATTATATATATTATTAACATAATTATATAAACACAACATTTTGCGTGCGCGCGTGTATAGCGTGTTTTAAGCGTGACTGTAGAGCTTGAAAATTCCGCTAGATGGCAGAAATGTACACTATAACAGGTTCATAAGCTGAGAGCAAGAGAGGAGGCTATTTTTTACAGTTTTTACTCGCTACTCGTCATGAAATGCAATATAAATATATTATAATACTAAAATACTATATTATAAACTAAAATAAAAGTTTATCTACAGGTATTTATTGTTAGTATATAAATCTTTGACAAGATATCCATGTTTGTATTGTGATTTAATTAATCACTGTATACGTGTATACTGCCTAATTATCAAATAAATATTTCTAATATGGTATATTTTCTATTCCTATATTTTTCAACAATATAATAATAAGAATAATTAATACTTTATTGTTATTGTGGTAGAACTGGTTGTATAAAGAAATATAATATATATTCGCACATTTAACATTGATTTGTTTGTTTTTTTGTCTCGATTATACCAGTTTATACTTTTTTATGCACATTTTCCATTTACTAATATACATGCATAAATTAAATTCTAGTTATCCATATCACCTATATATTACACATATAACGAAGCGCAGTGTGCTTGTAATGTAATCACACTGAATACAATTTTATGCCTGCGTGATTTATCATTCTCATACATATTATAGTAAGCATAATATATATATATATATATATATATATATATATATATATATATATATATATATATATATATATTTATACACATATTATACATACACATTGTATGTAATATTATATTGTGTTCGAATGCTTTTATACTTGTTCTATATTATAATGTCAAAATAATATCAGTGCTATACCTGCCTATACATATACATTTGTCATCAACAGCTCGATCCATGAAAGCAATTATGTACTTGTGCACTAACTATTTCTTTACATCGAACAAACTAGTTATATTATTTGCTAGTTAGAATTAATACAGTATTAAACATCACATGAAATACACGCAAATTACAGTCATATTATTATGTATTAATATATGTCATGAAGTTTGATCGAATCATCAATCCGTTCAATTGGAATAATCAAAGTAATGTAAAAAGCATTTTTACATGAAAATATTATATTTATTTTATTTAATTAATGTGTTAATTGATTCTCGATTAACTGATTCGGAATCAAAGGAATTATAAATTAATTAAATTGTTTATAATACAGCATATATTTTCTTATTACAAAATGTATTTATTATATTTCAGATGTAATGTATATACAGTATACATATTTTAATTACCATAATTAATTAGTTTTAAGCATGATAAATAATTTTATTTATTTTAGCAAATTTTCTTTTCCTTTTATCACAATAACATTAATTTAAGTAAAACTTAATATTTTTTTAATATATATTATGGCACAGTAAATATGGTACAGTAATATATCACCTCAGAATAAACAACACAAAAATTTGAAGGATCTGAATGTACAGTATACATTATATCAGATGAAAAAAGAAGAGCTATTTAACTCACAATTTTTTTAAAGCATTCAATTTTGATATGATAAAAAAATATTAACTATAAATATTATTTAAAAAAAAAATAAAACATTAAAATTATAATATATCCTTTTTAATTGTGATTTTCTATCATAGAGTTGTTAATAACTATTTAATTATGACAATTTTGTGTTCAAAATTAGAGAATTGTTTGAAAATGATAACATATTGCCTAAGTTTTCGTGGTGGGTAGGAGAGAAATTAAATAGTTGTAAGGATGACTGTTGGCACTTTAGAATCTTCTCTCACGATCCGTGGTGCTAACGAGCTCTTAATCACGATTGCAAGTTACGATCGGAAGCAAAGACGATGGTGACGCCAACTTCTCGAGGCCAAGGAAGCAAAATTAATAGAATATTTGAAAGTCGCGCACCAGGCAGCAGCACCAGAAGCACCAGTTTAGTTAGTGAGGAGCGTACAAAAAGGGCTGTGCATGCCACCGTTACTGAGCAGTAGAAGCTCCAGACGAGACGGGCAGATGTGCACCTCGTTCACGCAAAGAAAGAGACCATACTAAAAAGTTTGTTGAAGCAAAAAAGAAAGTTTTAAAACCAAGGAGCAAAGAGGCCACAAAATTCTTACTGATAAAGAACAAAAAAAAAGTCAAACTTCTTTAATAATCTTTATTTTTTCCAGGTGGTTGAACAAATATACTTTAACAATAACAGAATAAATTATAGTAATTTTATCTTCAGGTAAAAGTTTATAACAAATTATAGTTTTTATTTTTATTTTTTTTTTATTTTATATACTGAGAATATCTTGTTCACAAGTTTATTAATTACCTTATTCTTGTAAGGTTATTCCAAAGGACTTAACATATAGTTTATCCTAGAAGTTCGTAATACTTAAATATATATGTAATTATAATTTATTATAGCAGAAATTTTTTACATATAATATGTAAATTTTATAGCCACTAAAAAATTGTATAAAACTACCCAAATTCTTATTTTATGTTAATGAAAATAATTATTATAAAGTTATAATCCTTTCTAAACATTATAATATTCATATAAAAATTAAATATTAATAAATTACCAGTTTCAATTATGTTCTTTAAAATAAAAAAAAGTGAATTCAAGATTTATTTTTGGGTAATAGTAATGTTATTGATAACTATGTAAACTATGATAACATATATAAGTATGATGGTGATAATTTTTGTACCTTGTGTATTGATTGATCAGCAGTAGGCTGCTTTGCTTGGTAACCTACGTTTATGTATTTTAATACGGCAAAGGCAGAGCGCCTGGAGTAACTTCATTAGTGTTCCACTTGACACCGTTATCAATTACATTATTATCTCCACCCTAATTGGAACTGCACATGAATTTCAAGAAGCTCAAATAGAAGACAAACTTCTTTGATATTTCACTTGAAACTTTACGTTTTAAACAAATTTAATTTCCTATTTGCAATTTTGTAACGGTAAAGAGTTAGTCAAACAGGATATGGAAGAGTGATGTAACGCGTACATAGGAAGTTCCACACTTTTGGTCTATCACAAGAGTAAAAACTGTTCATTTATATAAGATGGTCCACACCTTATCACTGCAACTTTATAAGATTAAGAAGTGCAGATTTGAAAGTATGAAATGTAAATAAATTACCCTTGGAAGAAAGTCATATAAAGAGAGTAAAAAATATCAGTGATAGTGATATATTAGTGATAGTGAGAGATGTTAATGTAAAAATATGATGCCATATATGAATATTCACTGTTTTAAGCAATGCTCAAAATGGATGACGATTATGCAGTATGATTATTTAAAAGTTGCTATTTTTTTAAGACCTTTTAATACTTTTATCAACTTTTCACTTGAAAAACAGGTGATTAAACCGCTAAAATGTAAAAATAAATAAATAATAAAACTAAAACAAAACGAAGTGAAAAAAAAAGTAAGTTTTTCTAGCTTTTTAGAAGTATAATGTTGGTTTGGTTTGTTCATTTGATCTGAGGTTGGTATTGTACGGTTTCATTGAAGATTTTCCGGATTATAACAGTTTATCTCCTCTTAAATGACTTGAAAAAACAAGAAATATAAATAAAATTTGTTCCCAATGAATTGTCTAGTATATGTTATTATATACGAATTATTGCACGTACAAGAAGTCAAGTAAGATGAAAGAATTTCAGCAGAAAATAATTCCACTATTATGTATAATAAATAGAAGTTTTTAATGCTGCGTTAAAACTAAACAAATATTACATCGTTTCTAATTTAATTGAAAAAAAAAACACGTGGCACACAGCAAAAATATACTTATTTTTATATATTTTTTAATTTAATAAAAACTAAAATCACCGTTGTATTGACAAATTACACCGCCACGTATTTGCAGATAAATTACTACAACGTGATATTTTTTAAAACCAATACAAAGCTTAATCCTGAAATTAAAAATTCAGTCAGTGGAAAAGTTAACGCAAGCAAGCATAAGTTTTCAATTTACTATATTACATCCTATTTGCAGTTAATTATAAAAACCTATATAAAAATTATGTCGTGCATAATATATATTATGTTGTTCACACTGACTATTTTATTTTGCTCTTAATTGAGCAGTGACGTGACAATTAGAATTTGCCTAGAAAGAAAAGGATTTTTTTTTTTTTTTTTTTTTTTGCGTTGGTTAAACCTGCAAGCCAATTATTTATCTACTCATGCAGAGGAAATAGAAAAAAGTATGTAACAAAAAAATCACTGCTTTCTAGATTTATGCCTGTCGTAAAAATGCTGTTATGAAGTACAAATTGCCTTAAACAAGAGCATGTGGTACTAATTAAAGTGCCATGAAATATAACTGACGATTGTAGTAGTGATTATTTTATTCAATTTAGAAAATTAAAATGAAAAAGATCTAAAATTCTGTTATTTATATTATATTCTATATACATAATTTAATGAAATAATACTCCTTTCTCATTATTTACAGCCACACGAGTGGATTTACTAATGAGAAGATGTGGTATAAAGTAAGAAATGTAGTAATTGCATTACATGTTTTGTAATTAGAATTGACTCATCAGGATAATATACTCTTCAGTATCACCTTATACTGCGATACATGTAAAAAAAATTATACGTACGGTTAAAAAAATAAAAAGCACCATTCAAACCGATTCTATATAACTATATATATATAGGTTAATTAAATGATGAGAGAAAATTTTTAGTATTAAATACAGTGTTTTTTTTATGTTTAGTCTATTATTGCTAGCATGACTATAATACAGTAAATATTTTCAAAAACATATTGGGCGCGATTCACGAAGCAGTTAGCCAGGTTTCTAACACGTTTAGCTTAACCACGTTTAACTAGGTGGTTTAACACGTAAAAACAGGTATAGTTAATTAAACGTGGTTAAAAACCTGGCTAACTGTTTTGTGAATCGCACCCAATGTAACTTTCAAATAAAAGTATATCAATACTGGGTTCAATTTGAAATATTCATTGATATTATATATATTATATATATATATATATATATATATATTCTACAAACATATGACATGTATCGTGTTACGTGTTACAGAGAATAATTAAACAGATATCATCATTTAACATACTATGATATAATAACAAGTAATATAATATACGTAAAATATAATAAAATTATCAAAACACTGTATATGATGTAACGGCATCCTACATATTATGTATATTATATTTTATCCCTGAGATGACATACTATAATATTGTTGTATATTTTAAGCTATATTTTTTCAACGTTGCTTCATTCACAATTACTTTAGTGACATCAATGATTGTTCGGACAAAACTTGAATCATTTTAATACATTAACATTTGTTACGTACATTTTCTCATGTCTTATTTTTTAGTACGGTACAACACTAGCTAGGCGCAGCATTTAATTAAGTGCAACAAAAATATTGTTGAATATTGTGAATGTATTAAAAATTATAATATTAAAACACCGTGTGCTTCTAATTTATTGTGCTGGGCAGTCTTTAAATTTAAAATTTTTGTTTACGCCTCAGATAGTAGCTAGCCTTGTTGCCTACAACTGTTTCTTTGTCAAATGCTATTATGCAACATAATTACACTGGTTTCAAATTAAAATAAGATTCAAAATATCATACGTTAAAAAATAATTATTCAATTATATTAACGATTATTTTAATTCAATTTAATCTAAATAAACATTTAAAAAAATCAAGAAAGAAATTATTAAATATTTTAATATTTTACCATAATGAAGTTCTTTCTAAAGTTTGTTTAGTTTTTATTATGGATATGTTTTGCTAGCGGATTCTTCTTCTTTTTTTTTTTTGCTACTTTTTGAAATAACCTCTGCAGAGATTATGTTTGCTCAGCCCTTTACAAACAACCCACGATTAAGCGCTAAAACATACAAATTTTGAGATAGGTCTCTCTATATAAAGTTTATATTTCATGCCCTTGAGCAAAAGTGTTAAAAAATTTCCAATAGAAAAACAATGCTTTGTTTGAAAAAAAAAAGTCGATTTAGTCGAATTTTTGCTTCATTATAGACAAAATATGTAATGCAATATAATTTCGCGCAAAAACAACTTTTTAGGAAAACGTTCAAGAATATTAAATAGTTAATTCTGCACTAAAAAGGACGGCATAATATATATTACATAATACTTTACATCAGCCTTGTCAGCAGCAGCAACAGCAGTAGGGAAATTACTATAAATAATGGCAAGGAAAAATCAAAATATCTGAAAATGATATAATGTTAAAAAAAATCGAAAAATTTGCTTGAATTGTTATTTTTTCTCTATTTTCTCCTTTCTCTTTTATTTTCTTTTTATTTTCTGTCTCTGTCTCTCAATTTATATGGTCGGGATATTATCTAATAAAACATGCATGTCGATACAATTTTATTCCTCCATAAAGTAAAAGCTGCTGCATGCTGACTGGATTTGGTCTTGTCTGATGGTAACATGATACATATTACCATCAGATGTAGACTCAAATCATGTGCCCATAATACCATATATTTTTGCTACAGTATCCATAACAAAACTGCTGCACGGTTTAGTCATACAGATACACATATTATTTGATATTTTGATAGCATATGTCAGTATAGCATTTTTTAAGAATAGTTGGAATGACACAAATTTTGAGAGTATTTATGGTACGTACGATTTGAAATTCGATCGTGATGATGTACATCAGGATATATTATAGTCTCTGATCGAGCCATTCACTTGTAGTGAAGCACTTTCTGTTGGCTAAAAGGAGATGTTCTAGGTTGCCGTGGTTTAGTGAAGCTGGCAGATATTCTGATGTCCCCGGCCACTATGTATGCTTTTTGACAATGTATTTGGGGACTTTGGAGACGTTGGAAATGTTGCCTATTTTCTCAATCATCTGGCATGTGATATATATCACAGGTATATTGGGGGAGTTTTCTCTTACCGTCAAGGAAGTCAAGGTAGTCTGCGAGCTCTGGATATCTTGTATGATCCATTTTAGGGTGATGATGGAGCTGATCGAGTCTGTTTGCATACAGAACTGGCGGAGATGTTAATGGGGGATGGTGTCAGTGTAGGCGTGACTGATTGGCCGGGTAAAGTTGGGAGATGGGGCTGAATTTGGGGGAGACATGGGTAAGTTATCTGGTTGGGGACCAACGCAGAAATTTGACATCTGAGAAAATGAACTTGCTGTAGACAAGATGTTAGGACCTAGTATAAAGCAGAGGGATTGGGTTCAACTGAAGTGGGTGTAAAATGGGATAACATGCGTTTGTGGCCATTCTCTTGACAATGTATATATATTCAACGCAGAAATAGGTTTGGGGCAGTAAATTTGACTAATAACATCAAATTGTAGTTTAAAAACAATTACGTGAGAAGGTTGGAAAATTAAAATAGAAAAAAGTTTGTTCCGTAAGCCTTGCTGTGTGTATAGTATGTTAGGCCACGTGTCGTGACACAATTGGATTATACGATCGTATTTACGGTTTACTTTCAGATTATGGAGTCATTATTTATGCACAGACTGCACACTAACGCACGTACACTAACATCTGAGTATCTTTCACTTGCAAGAGTTAGATTTTGCTTCAAAACTTGAGGTACGTATAACTAAAAAAAAGTTGAAAACTTAAGAGCTAAAAGTAAATCGTGCCCGAGGTTGACAGGGCTGACGTAATACTGTTAAAATTTTTTAGTGAAGAAATTGATGTGTACTGTACAACGCGAGAAATCTTGAACATTACCCCTGCCTGATTTACCCGGGCCGCATAACATCTTCAAAATACAAAGACATGCACATTTGAAAGTATGTCAGTATATCTATCACAAAAAAAGCCTTGTATCATGAAAAAAGCCAAGTTCATCGTGCCTCCATATAGAACATAATGTTCATGCTGTCCCGATCGAGGTTTACAATGAGTACTAATTAAGACTATACAAAACGTAAAACTCAACTCTACAATCCACAATTGAATTCCAAAAGGTTCGTAGACAAATAGCATAAAATGCATAAGGATAACTGCATACTTTTTTCTTCTCAAAATAAGAATCCAGATAGTTTGGAGGTGTACTGTACATTCTTTCTTTCAGCAGTTATTCAGCGTAGTGGTATTAAATCAAGGACTCTATATTAATATACAAGTATATTTTATTATAGTCGTTGGTATTATATGCATACAGGCGCGGATCCAGTGGGGGGGGATAGGGGGCTTTAGCCCCCCCCCCCAAATTTTGGATTTAACATGGGCTATATAGGCATTCCCCCCACTTCATTTTTTTTTTTTAACATTGGCCTTATGGAGGCAGCCCCCTCTGAAATTTTTCCCTGGATCCGCGCCTGTATATGCATATTATTTACTATAAATATATCAACGAGCATTTAACTATTAACCAATTAATAATATTTGTATAATCTTATTACTTATTACATACTCTTATAGTTTGTGTCATGGAGAAACCATTCGCAATGTATACTTGCCTGTAGTGGTTGTGAGGAAACACTTTTGATTTGATGATGACTGCAGACTTTTATTCTCTCGTTTGGTACTGCACGATGAAAGCTAGTCAATATTATTTTTTTTATTTTTGTAGGTTTCTTTTCTCAAGATGGATGAATAAGAAGAATAAAGAAACCTTTGCTATTCATTTTATATAAATGTATTGGCCTGAAGGAACTATACATGTGATGTATAATATATATAATATATATATATTATATAATATATATAGCATTTTTGCAGCATGCAAATTGATTCCGTTTACATATCAATATTGATGAATTTAATGCGTGTATTTTTCATTGACGTTAATCGCGTCAGTAAGAAAGCTGGATAACTTTCTGAATAACTCTTTCTTGAAACGCGCCAATTATATTTATTATTTTTAGAACTGCACAGTAACTAATTCTTCCTTGCAAAACCTTGTTTGTAAAATTATGCAGGCGTGATCCTCAATTTGTGTTATTCATTTACTTAAATAATTACAGAGTGATTGAGAGTAAACAAAAATATTTTGTCAATGATTATTTAATAATAATTTTATTTAATTTATTATTTGATTTTTTTCTTTTTTGCAAAAAAATGAAATAATAAATTAAAAATATAAATGTAATATAAGAAATTTTCGAATGGAATGCATGTTAGTATTTTTTAATATTCTGTACTATAAATATTTTAACTGAATTCAGTAGGAGTAATATTCTTTAGAAAAAAACAACAACTATAAATGTACATTACATTTAATAGAAATTCTGTAAAAGGCTTTTGTCTGCTCAGCATAATACGACTATGTATAAACTTTTTTTTACTTATTTTTATTTCATTTCAATAACATTTCTACTTTCTTTCAATGCAGAAAAGTAAAATATATAAGTCCATGTGATTTTCAAATGAGATGAGCTCCATATATAAGAAAAAAGGACTCTGTATTGAAGAGCCATCTCTTTCAAAAGAAAGATGAAGAAAAAATTTCAAGAAAATGTGAACACTTGGACGAGTTTTACAGTTTTTGTGTTGAAAGAACGAATGTATGTAATATATATATTATATATATGTATATGTATATATATATTATATGTATGTATGTATTTTTTTTTTTTTTCTTGTTACCACTTTGAAGTTTGTCGTGTCTGCTGCTTACTTTTTGCTTCTTATTCTTCTTGTGTTTCTACTACTACTATATATACTTTTGGTATATGCAATACAATAGTGGCTCTTGTAATACAAAATAGAATTTTATTTCCATTGCAATAGGGCACCTGGGATAGTTTTAGCGTGCGTATATTGCAATTGCTCACTCCATTACGAGGGAAAAGAAATGAACAGGTGAACTTTCACCAAGCAAATATTATAAAAGCATACCCACTAGACTAACCGTAGACTATACTAAATTAAATGAATAACATATATATATATATATACAGTATATCATATATGTCGTAAAAAAATTGAAGTTACTACTTTGGAAATAAAAATTTACCTGTTTAAATAGAATGTAAAGTACGTTAATGAAATTGAATAGCAAGAAACAAGAAATATTTGTTTTATGGGAATACGATCAGGCTACAAAGGCAAAATAAATATCATGGCAAAGTTTAAATATTAGTTTTGTTTTTACATAATATTTTTTATTGCATTAGAAAAAAATAGGACAGAGATGTTAATTTTCTTCTTCTACGTTGAAATTTTTGTAATTAACAAAAGTGAATTATATCAATAACAGTGTCTCATATAAAACAAAAGATTGGGAGGGGGGGATGAGGGAGGGGGTAAAAATTTTAGTTCAGCACACGGTCGCTTGTAGTTCAAGAAGTAGCCACATATATAATCAAAGTTCAGTGAGGGAGCCACTGTTAAGCCAGGTGAGGTCGCAACTATTAAGAAAGTTGAAGTGGATTTTACAAAATGTCTATCCTCTATAGGTAACATATCAATGAGATAGTTCAATACAAGAAGACTAATGTAAATCAGAAAAATATTTTAACTGTAGCCCTAAGTGACATAAATTAAAGACTCATAAGAATTCATAAGTTCATATAAGAATCATTATTTTATGATATTACGAACAACGATGTTATTGATCAACTTATAAAGCTTGGACAAGATACATAATTCTGTTTGATATTAATGATATCATCAAAACATTTAAACTTGCCAAGAAAACTGAGAATTTTTTTACATGTCCATAAATTGCGTGATGGGACTTCTACATGCAGGGATAACTTTCAAGCGGACCTCAAGTGTAGGAATGTTTTTATAGCTGGCCTACACTACCGATTCAAATTCTTTAAATGATTTGAATAATGTTTTGTAATGGAAAGATTTTTTTGCACGTTTAATTACTCGTAGCATTGTTGTTTAGAAAAATACAATGTGCCGTTACAGCTCATTAGTATATAATTGTTATTATAGCAAACAATCTGGGAGACTTTTTTTTACTGGCGCTTTGTATTTGTTCTATTCACACTGATTCACGGCATTTCAAATATAGCTTACATGCTTTACTTACAAATACAGTTAAAAAATAATGGGCGCGATTCACGAAGCAGTTAGCCAGGTTTCTAACCACGTTTAGCTTAACCACGTTTAACTAGGTGGTTTAACACGTAAAACAGGTATAGTTAAACTTGGTTAAGCTAAACGTGGTTAGAAACCTGGCTAGCTGCTTCGTGAATCGAACCCAATAATTGTCTATTGCTGCATAGTTTTGAGTATTAGATTACCGAATTTAATATTTTTGTTGCAAAAATTGATAAAAAGTGAAAATTGAAAAGTTATGCCACTCTGATTTTTTTCAGATTTTCTGGAGACCAAGCACTATTAAAAAAATATATATATTTATTGAATGTTCGATTTTAACGACCATGCACGATGATTCTTTTTGCGGCTGTCAAGTCCTATCCTCTTATAAAGGAGTGGTGTCTCATGACGTCGTAAAATGTACTGTCAATATATTTTTTAAAAATAGTCCCTGGTCTCTAAATAACCTGGTAAAAAAATCAGAGTAGCATAACTTTGTATCCTCTAACCAGTTCTGTAATTTAAAATTTTATTATCAGTGGGATGATATGAACGTTTGCTTGAAAGGTGAACTGACTGGCCATGATGTGTGCAAGGCTATGTAGTAGAGGTAGAACTAACACTGGCGGCGACAGCAAGTGAAAGTATGTAACTCCAACTTGCTCTATACTTGGTTCCAAACTTCAAAGAGACAAAATACATGGCTTCTACTAAGGCAAATTTTCTGTTCATGCATATTAAAATAAAGTTAAATAGCTTTGGTATTTTCATGTAAAATGTAAATTAATGTACTTATTGTTTAAATCGTATAATTAAGTTTTTGTTTACTTCTGTTTTAAATTTCATATAACTAATTAATATAATTAAGAAATAGGTACTTGTGCAGCAGTATAATATATAGCTTACATTTACCAAATATACGTACAAGATTGAAACGGTCTATAGGAAACGTAGGAACATCGAGTGTTTTATGATTGATTAATTAAATACGAAATATGTATGTTGACTTGTCTTTATGTTAAATTAATAAAATTTTAATTGCCTTTACTGTTTATTATACTTTATAATATTTATTATTATAAGATATCCTGAAATTTGTAAGCGTGTATGATAAACCAGATTTTTATTCGTAGTATTGAATAATCGATTTTGTTTTCATTTACAGCTACTATAGCTACTATAATCATAACGTCATTTAACTTGTCATGTTTTACCTGGCTATATTATTCTTGGGTATATACTGAATAAGAAATTGTATTTTTACATTTATAACTAGACGAAGACATCAACATTCTAAAGATTCTTTAGAATGCCAAAGAATTTAGGTTCTCATGCACTTGAACGTACAGGCAATGACGAAGATCAATATGCTATGTCCTCTTAAGCTTCTTAGAAGTTGGCAGAACAAATTGCTTTTTAATTTATAGAGTCTGATGTACAAAGCTGGTCCTTAATAATGCTCTAGTCAAAGACATGGTTTCAGTTTTGGCCACTTTTGTGCAAACTTATTTTGCTCTAATTACATGAAACAGTACATTCTGCATGGTTTTTAACATTAGCTTTCAGAAAGTTAAGTGAATAATGTTCTTACCTAAGGTTAACAACCATATAATTTCCACAAAAAAGGCGATGAAAATAACAAACAACGCAAATTGAATATTAAATTAAGCTTGTGGCATTCAACACAAAAATATTTTACCTCACCAGAATAATTTTTAACAATATCTTTTACAAGTCAAGCCTGAAGATATTTTAATTGCAGCGCAAAAAGGCTACATTTTTTTTTCAAACTAGTTTTAATTTTTGATTGTAAGCAAATATATTGTATGTAAATAAATATATTTAATTAGCTTAAGTTAAGATTTTTTTTTTATAATTGCAAGAAAATTTTATCATGCCATGTAATAATAATATAGTTAAATAATTAATACGAAATTGTCTTTTTTTTTATTTATGTATCAAATATTGTTTTGTCAAAAGCTTATAATATCAAGTGTTTTATTGATGAAAACATTGTATAAGAATGATGCTAAATATTTTTGAAGTTAATATTGATGATAAAATTCCCTTTTGCTAAAAATATTATGAGTGAGCAAATGAAATAATGACACAATCAGATTATTTTTAAAGTTTTGGTAATACAACAAAAATGTTAACTTTTCTTTATTTGCGAGCGAGTCACGCAGTCTACGAAGGACGGAGGCGTGGTGAATTTAAAGTATATTAGATCGTTCTTTTTACCTCCAACAAATCGTTTTCTCTATAGTGGAGTTACAAAGCTAGCAATTCAGACATGAATAACTATATTGAAGTATGTAGCCAATTGCACAAAAAATAACGGAAGTTGCGTTCATGCTATCGAAGGCTTGGAGTGTGCATACTACACAATAATTAATTCGTAAATCCAAGTATGGAAATTACAGTAATAATGCTGGTTTATCAATTGAGAAAATAAACGCTTGTTTGAGAGCTTGGCGATCAAAAACTACGATAAACCATTAGGGCTGTCACACAGAATCGCACAATTTCGCAGCGAATGATAAAGAAGAAGAAGAACCAATGCAATCAGGTGTGCGCGCACACAGCTTAATTTGTATTGTATCATATCGTATGCCTTCATATGATAAGAAATTTAGAACCGGGCACTTGACGCAGTGGTATACGCCTCTTATTCGTAATCGGATGGTTGTGAGTTCGATCCCAGCCATGCACCGCCAAACTTTTCACAAGTGGCGGTTGAGAGAACACCCACTCATGCATCCGAGAGGTGATTGATGGCATCCTACATCAATTGCCGACCATCCTGACTGAGGTTTCCATGGTTTCCTCAGTTACAATCAGGCGAATGCTGGGATGGATAGCTTAGGCCATGGCCGCCCCGGTTTGGAAGGGACCCACAAAAGTAGGGTCTACGAAGAGCCGGGAAGTTACATTCAGTCACTTAATTGTGGCCAGTACCCTATACTTGGGTTCATTTAAAAAGATAAAAAAATGAGAAACGCACAATCGCACGCTTACGATCGCAGAACTAAAAGTCTGTGTGCGACCCGACCCGTCTTATGGTATAAATTTCACATATGTGTAATGATAGATAATAGGGATAAAAAAATAATACTACCAATTAAGACATTTTCAATTTTTCTGTAAAATTACAAACAGATGAATCCACTCGGTAGACTGACATGGAAATATGTTTTTTCTTGAGACAAGTGGATATACTGTCTTTTTCACGATTTGATTGTTTATTTTCCTTGCAATTTATTGATATGATAATTCCATTTGGAACTATAGCGTATTAAGCTACGGAAAGTCTTAAAACTTAAAATATTTCATAAATTATAACGTTCGTGAAACAGCTTGGGTGCGATTCACGAAGCAGTTAGCCAGGTTTCTAACCACGTTTAACTTTACCTGTTTTACGTGTTAAACTACCTAGTTAAACGTGGTTAAGCTAAACGTGGTTAGAAACCTGGCTAACTGCTTCATGAATCGCGCCCAAGCTTATATCTAATGGATTTTTTTTTCATCTCCAATCCCTCTTATATTCATATTATATTTATATCGAATATTGAATGTTGGAATTGGTTATTATAACACGAAGACAGACCTGAGCACTAATAATAAATTAAGATGAGAGTGGTCTAAATATAAATAATAAGACAAAGAAATATTATATAAAAAATCAAACAGCAGCGTCAAAACGTTTCAATAAGATCCATAATATAAAAAATAACGTCATCCCGATTTAGTTATTCACGTATATATTTTTATTTATAGCCCAGATTTATGGGATGAGAATAAAAGTTATTGGATAATCAAATAATATTAAAGCCATAAAAAAGGACTAAAAAAGAAGAAAAAGTTCTCACAAACTTCTCTCGTATTGACAATCGAGCGCACACACACACATACCAGCATGCTCTGCTTGAAATGAAGCAATAAAAAAAAATCAAATGAAAATTTTGATTGAATAATATATACTTTTTCATCTGTAGCAATGATTTCTTGGTATGACAATACTAGAGTTTGTTCAAGAAATAGTGACATCATTGACAATTATATTCGCACCTCTCGCATTGAACTTATATTTTGAGTTCTATAATGAACGCATTTAAACATATTCCCGTCTACAACTTCTAACAATAAGACAAATCTCTTAATACTCAACTTGTGATGATCTCGAAAGTGTCTGATTTCATTTAAAGTAAATTTTCAAGCGAGGTTAAGCATGCCAACAATAAGTTTAATGTATTAAATATTTTATTATATGTCGATTTTTATGATCAGTTTTATGAATAGTTATTAGAAATGTACGAGTAACATCAGTCTAGCCATCCATATATCTGGAAACTGAATTTGATGGGACTATTATGAGAAAACTATACACTAAATTTATCTGCAGCTAATAAGTGAAGATATTTTAAAAATTTATTTCAGTTCTTCAGATTTTTGTTTAAGATCATACCATCAATCTTTACAGTAAAAAGAGGAAAACACTCCATATATTTTGTATCAAAAATAAGGGGAGGAGTAGAATGAAATAAAATAACAGTTTTAAATTATACAATTTTTTTGTTTGTTTGAAGTTTGTTTGAATCTAACTTGAAATGGAAAATCGTTACGAATGAAATGAAACAAGAAATTTATCATTTTCATTTACAACTTAGATTAAATAATTACTTTTATTTTTTTTTTTTTTTTTTATTTATATTTCCCTCATGAGTTTTTAAAGTTACCAGGATGAATATTACTGTACGAATGATTTGAATCGATTTCTCTGTGCTTGTCAATTTTGTCAATTAAAATTTCACTTTTTTGTTGTTCAAGCGACAATGATTAATTTTTTACTACCGAACTGATGGAATTTGATTCAATAAAATCAAGTTAATATTTTTTAAAAGTTCACCCAATTCTTAGAGAATATATTATTATTGAACCAGCGACCTAAGAGCTTTTGACTGAAAAACTTCCGTGCGGAAGGATCTCTTGAGCGCAATTCTATTCCACTTACTTTAGTAAGCAAAAATGAACAACAAAGAAACGTATTGGAATTTAATCATGTATTAAATTAGCTTATTTCATTCTTATATACTTGAATTCCAAGAAACTATATTTTATAGACAGTTCAGTGTTTGAATTTGAGTTATACACTTTGAGTCATTAGTTGGCACGATATACCCTGCCAGGTTTAATCGTGTTTTTAAATCTAAACGACATTAAAATGCAGACTTAATTGTTACTTTGGGAACTGTAAGAAAACCATCTTGTTATCCCAAATGATTTCACTACTCCGCAATTGCTTACATAACACAACCAACAATGGGGTAAATTTCTGGTTGTCCCAAGACCATGGTGCGCACGTACACTTCGGGAACCTAAACTCCGAACATTACCTAGTCTCTGTTCATAAAGCTTGTTAAAATTAAAAGTTTTTATCCTTTTGTTTTACCTTGTTATACTGGGTACTTTTTTCACTTCTCTCCCAAAATTACAATTCTGTAAATATTTGTTTCTTTTAAATATTTATAGCAAATAAATCATATTCCTTCCGTCCTACGGTATATAATACGATACATTGCATTGTATACTGTACACCTTATATATTGTTGAAGATAATTACTTATTTAAAGCTATATAAAAACTTACGATACGATAAAATGTAATTTGATGTGTACCAGTTTAGAACTATACAGTAATAATTGTTGCAATTAAATAATAATAATAATAAAAACTTAAAGCTATTTTATTTTATTGCTTCAGTAGTCTAAATTAACATAAAGACATTTTCTGAACTTTAAAGCATTGTTATTATACAGTACACTTTAAACGTTTTAGTACAATTTAATTTATCAATTAACTATTATATAACGACTATAGCGCGTAAGAAACGCTGCTAATAGTGCGGTACTATCACAACTTTACAAAGCATCAATTATTGTCTGCTAGGAATAAATTTTAACTCAAATTAAGTTCCCTTATTAAGCTGTGGTCTTATGGAATGTCAGGGCTCTAATTTCCATTGCAAATATAATACTTGCTCACTTACTTCATACTGCAAAGGCGCGATGGCACAAAAACACTTTGTTAGCTCCTATATAGCTTCCATGAGAGCTTATGCTACAATTATAATAGAAACCGCATTTCAGTGTGTGCTATAGCATTTATAATGATTATGCACATGCAGTTAATGTTATAACTTTTTTAGTATTTTTTTTTGTATAATTGTAGTAGAAATTTAAAAAAATATAAATGATATTTAATGAGGTTTATTTGTATAGAGGTACAACATTACAAAAACAAAACTACTTTAAGTTAAGGTAGAGATAACGTCGAACAGCTGTTCGACGTAATCCCCTTTGATTAACATGTAAACCTTAGCAAATTGACAAAAATTCTGAAATTTTTTTGAGAGGCAGATATTAGTGCCTAAAAGCCGTAGCAAAAGTTTCAAAAACATTTAACGAGCCGATTTTTTTAAATTAATTTTTTAGTTTTGCTCTCCATGGGAAAGCCCTATGCTGAAAATTAAAAAAATCAATTAAAAAAAATCGGCTCGTTAAATCGTTTTGCAATTTTTTCTATGGCTTTTAGGCACTAATATCTGCCTCTCATAAAAAATTCAGAATTTTTGTCAATTTGCTAAGGTTTACATGTTAATCAAAGGGCATTACGTCGATCAGCTGTTCGGCGTTATCTCTACCTTAAGTGGCTGAAATTATATGTAAATAATTTATTTATTTATTTACGAAAATCAAAATATTTTACTGCAAAAAATAAAGATTCTTTTAGCATTTTAAAATATTTTAAATATTACTTATAAATCACATTTTTATATATTGGGTATCAGGGTTCTCAGCATATAAATTTTTCACAGGGATACTATGCACTTTACGAATATGCACTTAACGTGTTAGGTTCGACTTCATTGACTGTTTGGTGGCTCCTGCATGTGACTTGTTTTTTATGTATTCATGAGGGAAATATAATAAATAAATAAATCCTAATGGACAACTTACTTGAAAAATTTTATTGCAGAAATGAATAGAGAGTATCAAATTATGCCACTCTGAATTTTTTCAGATTTTTTGGAGTCCCGGAACTATTTTTAAATAATTATTGAAGTTCTCGAAGTTATGTTGGCACCCCTGGAGCCTTAATAAGAAGGATAGGGCAAAAACGCCTATTGACGCCTCCAGGGAACGTGGCCGCACTTTCGGTAAATTTATTTAAAAAAATAGTTTCAGGACTCAAAAAAATCTGAAAAAAATTGAGAGTAGGAAAAATTGGTACCTTCTATTCATTTTTTCAGTAAAAAAAATCATGTCAGTCGTCCATATGTATCCGTTTCCATACTAGTAAGTTCTTGTAGGTATTCAACCATTTTTGCTCATATGTACCAAAAGTTAAATGCATGACATATAAATAGATAAATGTTTATATATTATGTATCGGGTGAAACAATAAAATAAATAAATAAACATTATACATGCAGTTTACGTAGAACTAGGGGTGGGGTGTAAACTCGCGCTTACGCTCGTTTGCTTTCAAGTCTTTTAAATAATTTTGTCAATCATATGTTGCCATCTATATAAGTATTCAGTACGTGACATCATAACGGTGTTTTAATGCAAAATGGACAACCTACGTGAAAAATTTTTATTGCAGAAATGATTTGAAGGTACCGAATTATGCTACTCTGATTTTTTCCAGATTTTTTTGAAACCCAGAACTATTTTTAAATAATTATTAAATGTGCTGCCACGCCCTCTGGAGGCGTCAACAGGCGTCTCTGTCCTATCCTTTTTATTAACGATTCAGGGGTGCCAACTTAAATTACAGAACGTTCAATAATTATTTAGAAATAGTTGCAGGACTCATAAAAATCTAAAAAAATTCAGAGTAATTCAGAGTAGAGGTGGAGCGTGGCGTTATGCATTGACCGGTTCTCGTTAGATCACTGAAGTCAGGCTACGTCAAGCGTGGTTAATACTTGGATGGGTGACCATTTCAAGTATAAAAATACGCTGCTCCCTCCCTGGGATAAATTCGTTTTGCTTTCCACCCAGTGCAGTGATGCACTTCCAAAAATCTCTCAGCCATATGTTGACAGATATTATAGTGTTCTAAATTAGCGAAGATGAACAGGCTCAGATAACGACTCAGACGCAGTTGTTAGACCCCTACTATTTTATTATTATTTATTTTATTTTATTTAATAATTTTTTAAGGAGTCAGACGCAGTTGTTAGGCCCCTACTATTTTTATTATTATTTATTTTATTTTATTTAATAATTTTTTTAAGGAGTTTGGGGAGATTCGAGTTAATTATTTTCTTAGCGTCCGGTCGTGTTCGAGCGAGCAAGGCAATGGGCTTACTCCGGACACTGCCCATCTTCAACACAAAGAGGTGGCCAGTTGTAATTAAACCTCGTAATGCTATGATGTACCGAACGCAAATTGCCCCTGAAAGTAGGCAACCACAACCTACATGCCCCTGAAAGTATGCAACCCGCATTAATTACACCTTAATTTGATAACCCCCCCTAGACCTAATTGGGAGATGATCCGAGCATTATTTACGAAAATATTCGTTTTTATATAAAGTTATTATAGGTTACCCCTAAAGGTAGGCAACCTTCACTTACATGCCCTTGAAAGTATGCAACCCAACCAAACTTCCCCTGAAAGTATGCAACCACAACCTACATGCCCCTGAAAGTATGCAACCCGCATTACTTGCACCTTAATTTTATAACCCCCCCTAGACCTAATTGGGAGTAAATCCGAGCATTATTTACGAAAATAATCAATTTTATATAAAGTTATAATAATTAAGTCACACCTGGAAGTAGTTTGCTTGGAATGTGCTACCATGGCATCTCCACCTATGGGAAAAATATCGAACTTCTGAATGTCTACAATATCTGTGCTCACGTGATTCCATTTGCGGGCGGCCACCATCTTGAAACTATCTTACGCACATATGCGCGCACTTGCGCGGATATTCGCATGCGCATTTTCGCGGATCAATCTTCGCGCGAATTTCACATCACTGCACTGAGCAGTCAGATCCCCTTTTGCAATGTTGCCTCTAAACGGAAGCAGCCAATGGGATGGCAGCAGTCACACAAAGAAAATTAATAAAGTATAATAATTTCAAAGCATTGACGATATGCAAAAGCTTCAGCCAATCCCAGTTAGCAGAACTCTTTCTACCAATGGTATACTTGCCTTTTTCCACCAACATTCAAACTTAAACGACAAAGAAGCTGTTGAAGTTGGTAACCATAAACTTTCCAATGGCAGGAAACACTGTATGTATAAAAAATGGAAAAAGTAGCACTAGAACGTTGTGCGTTACATGTCTACGTATCAGAAAACACAAATCGAAACCAACGAAAAGATGAACTCAGGGAGGAGATCCCCTAGCCGTGGAGTCACGCGGCACAAGGTCACCCCGTGTCCACGATGTCCACATTTGTGATTCAAAGTGCATGATAGAGGGCCGTAACACATCAAAGTGACACGTAATACGTCGCAATAGCATGACGTCCTCACTACACGGCCACGACAACACACCACGCACCAACACTCGAACACACGGTGATTCGAAACACAGACCACACGACACCGAAGAGCCCAAATTTCCAAACGTAACCTCACGGGCGGCGTGTGCTGCCGAAAGGGTGTCCGGTGTCCGGAACCGAACACGACTCGGCAGCAACAAAAGTTCACCGGGCAAAGACCTCCACCGGCCAAGGCCAGCGCAGGGCACCGGAAGAGCTCGGAGGCCGAAAAACCCCAAAAATCTAGATAAAAAAATTCACCCCCAGTCCCCCCCCGAACGTGGATTTTTTATTATTTTCCCGGTTACGGCGGCCACCCCCGGGAACCCCCAGGAAAAGTTTCGTCGGGTTCCGACGAACCCAGACGCTCGCCCAAAGGAAGTGCGTCCCAGCATAGGAAAACGCTGGTTAATTTTGGGGTCCCGAAAGTGATGTTTAATAATAAGGACTAGCTAGTTGCATACCCACAAGGCTGCAAGTGGACACTATGATTGCTTTTGTGTTATTACATTTATATAGTGTAATGAATATTAATAGTTTAATAATATTTTTATTAAAATAATTATTGATAATTATCATACATGCGAAAACACACAACATATTTAATTTATGTATCGTGCAGGTATGAAACAGATTATTATCATGAATAGCATTCTGCATGCACAAGTAAATTATTGATTATATAATTATAATATGTATCTCTCTCAATATAATTATATATAAAATATACTGTATATATTATTATTATATTGTTTTAATTATTTTTCTTTCAAACTCGCACACATTCAAAGTTTATATTATTTACAGTATAGCTATCCTTCCAGAGTCTTTGTTATCCTGCATAATAATTATTGTCAACGAAAATCGATGTACTGACAGTTGTTATGATCACTGATTTATATACATATAAGAGAAGTAATTAATTGTAATTTTCTCTTCTCTATTACAATTTTTTTTCTCTTCTTGTCACTGCAGTCCCAGGCCGTTGTTTTTCGTTTCTCTTCTGTACTAATGTGTCCTTAGGCTTTAATTAGTCACGTAATAACCGGATTGCCTGCTTGCTGCCGTGTTCAGTACTGTAACTACAATCATGCAGGAACACGTACAGTACAGTGCAAAACATTTCAGATCTGTGACAAGTATTATAATTAGCAGTTTGTTATTTAAATATTTAAAAATATATATATAATTTTAAAATGTAGTTCAATTGATGAAAATTTTTACCTTTACCTCAAGGTGCATGATTTATAAAACTAAATTTAATTGTTGTTTAATTGAGCACTACTACTAAATATATTTTTACCATGTTGTACAAAAAAATTCGATAACACGTTCACGTATGGTAATTGGTAATTCACATGAGTGGCTACATCAGTCATAAAATATAACTTATCACCATTACATGTAATGATTGTTATGTACGTAGTAGAAGAATTTTAACAGTGAAAGTTAAGAACACTGAAATACTCATATTATTAATAATTAATAATAACTATAAGGAAAATTATATTTATCAACTTATCATTATATTAAATACTATTTTAAAATAAACAAACTCCTGCAGCAGGGCAACCCGCATAATAATTTATTTGTTAGACGTTTAAGAAATTGCTATCTTGATAATTGTGAGAGAGGTTGTTCATTTATTCCTGACTTTTCGTGTTGCACGCATGTGAGAATTTTTTTTCTTAAAAAAATCTGGATGAAAGGTCTATCTGATAGTATTGCAGGATCTCCAAGTATTACGGTTCTTAGATTATACTGATTATAGGTTTCTGCGGTAGAGCCTATTGTTTTTTTCGGTCGGTGGCGCAATGGATGCGTGCTTGTCTGTCGCTCGGGAGGCTCGGGTCCGCTCTCCAATGCAGGTGACTTTTACATTGCATGTAAATGGCGCTTCGGGTGTGTGCTCGTGCTTTCCGAGTGATGGCACTTGCATGTCTTTTACTGTGCTGCTGATACGGCTAGGATCGGTGTGTATAGGCTTGACAGGTGTATGCATTGCTCCGGCTAGTCTTGGCTGTGGTTGTATATAGTGGCCCATGCCATACAAGGGAAATCCCGGGACAGTTCACCATGTATTATTATTAGGTTTTTACGTTATTTCATAAACATCTGGCTATTAGGAAATGCAAGAAAATTAATTTTAAAATTTTTCCTTTAGGAGCCCAACATTACCCATATTGATAAAATTTGGCATTAAAATGACTTATATCCGCAAAAATATATTTAAAAAAAAATTGAAGGTTCTTTTGGAGCCAATGTACATGGGGATAGGAATGACCCAAATTTCAAAACTTGCAAAGAAAAAAACATTGTAAGCTACGTGGGATACAAATTTCCCATGGTAAATCCCATAAGCAAACAATAGGCCCTACTGTAGAAACCTATAATCTGAGAACCGTAATACTTGGATCCTGCAACACTATAAGATAGACCTTTCATCATTTCATCCAGAATTTTTTCAAAAAAAAATCCTCACATGCGTGCAACGCGAAAGGTCAGGAATAAATGAACAGCCTCGAGACAGCTTGAATTGCTTGGTACAAATTAAGTTAGTAGTTTAACTCAAGAAAGGTACAAAAATATAAAGGTTACCTACCTCTGCTCTCTTTTTGTGCATCGGCATTATCATACACTCCAATAATATCATTCTTTGGTTTAAACTGGGTTCACTTCTTGTCCCTCATTTCTATAAATACTATGAAATTTTGTCTATGATGGTAAATGGGTGTATACAAAAATTACAGGGCTGAGATTTTTCAGGTTGCACACTTACTTATTAAAAAGAGTAGTACTTGTAAAGTTAAATTTATTTATTTTGTTTTCATTGAAAAAGCCTCATTTTGAAATTTGGTGATGTTTTGAGATCCATTAGTTAGTATAAATACGTGAAAAAAAATTATAAATGGTGCATTTTTCTAATGCCACTTGCTGTTGTTTTTAAATGAGTAAAATTGAGCTTTTCCCGTAGCTTATTATAGCATACACGTGATAAGCACAAAGTACGCTCTAATTTTAACGAGATTAAGTCTAGAGATTTGTTAGTAAGAATATTCATGGTTATTGTGATTATGCAGTTAAGCAGGCAAACGTAAATAATAACACGCACAAGTAAAAAAACAACTTCAAATGCATTTAATAACATTTTAATATATTTTAATAAAAAAATTATTACACTTATTTAATTTCCATAAGTAAACTTTGAAAATATATAAAATTATTAATGTAAAATATACACATGAAAAGTAGCAACTACAATATAATTATGTATATAATAATTATTATATATGCCATCTATTTTCTTATGTTTATGTGTTTTACATTTTTAAAGGCACAAATTAATGTCTTAAATGTCTTCTCAGTTGAAGCTAGCATGTAAATATGTGCTTGTGATGAGGATTTAAGTAACTTGCGGCAGGCAACCTTTAGCCTACGGGTTGGTGGGTGAGAGGTGGTAAGGAGGCAGTGAGATTCACAAGACGACGTTGCTAAGCTCGTCGTTCGCTCCACATCCTTCAGTTGCTTAATAATGTCGAGGGGGAGAGAGAGAGAGAGACTGCGTTTGATATGTGGCCATATATAAGTCTATTGATAGCTCGGGGCGGATGTAAGCCATCTGCAGCACACGCAAAAATCACCCGCATCCAGACAACTTAGAGAAAAACGAAAGTGAGACCAGAAAAAAAACACGAGATAACCTAGATCACTCTAACGTTGCCTTATTTTTCTTACTTTTTTTGAATTTCCTACGTCCAACTATCTTCATGAAAGTCATTTTTAAAGTCATGCATTATTATTTCCAGATATTGATTACTTTCAACACAATGGTTTTCATATTGATTATGAATGATTTTATAACGATAATTCTAATTGAAAGCTCTAGAGCACGAAGACTTCTCTCATCTATTTATTTATTGTTGAAAATTCATAGCTGATTTTTTTTTTTTTTTTTTTTTAATTTATGAAAATTTAGATAATAACTTCATTAATTTATTCCTTTCTTTCTGAAAATTAAATTCACTAGATTAGTAATTGCTGCAAGCAAGCCAAGAGTCAAACACGTCATTAGAAATTATTTGATTAATCACTTTCACATTGTGGAGTAACAATTAATTTATTGAATTTATTTAAAGAATATTTTTTTTTTAAAGTTGTAATTTTAATCAATGGTGATAACACAATTAATGAAGCATGAATCAGTTAAATTAAATTTGAGAGTACTTTTTTTTATTAATAATATTAAAATATGAAAAGTTCTTTTGTTCGTTACAATTTCAATTGGTCTCACTTTCAGATACCCTACCAGTTAAATTATTCTTGTCTTTTGATCTTGATGTCGAAAGATGTCATTAAGGACCTGGAGATGCAATTAGAGTAGGTGACTCATGTTTTTAATTACATTCGAGGTCCAGCCAGTCAGCAAGCGGCAAAAAAGACTGAAAGCAACGCAAGCTTCTTTATATAGAAAGTTTCAAGTTTTTTTTTATGACGTCACAAATTATTTTTGCAAAATATTTTTAAAAAGACTTTGCTATGGAATTTTTGTTCATAAGTTTATTAATGTATTAATTACACGCTTGTAGTGCAATTACAACATCTATCAAGAATCTTTTTATTTTAGGCTTTAATTTATTTAAGTGCTTAAATTATTAAGTAATTGATGCAAGTATGTTTATCTTGAACCAGTTTATTTTACATTTTTTTATTCCACAGTCAGCAACGTGTTTAATATTCGCGATGAATAATAATAAACCCGCAATGAATAGTCAATGTCTGTTTATTGCTATAGAATATATAGGGAATACTGTTACATACCTGTTTTAAAGTCTAACTTGATTATAGTTTGGAATAATGAATTGCTGAAAGGTCTCTTCGTTAAGTTACATCACTGTAGTTATATAATTATACTTTTGCTTCTCCTTAAAATGAATTTCCTGTCATTCCGCAATTTTGCGTTCATGTTGAATTTAAACGGCATGAAACGCCACATAATATTATAGAGTGTATAAATCTCAATACAATATTTTCAATGTATAGCAATTTGAGCCCATAGAAAATAGTCCATGCAGTAAAAATTCTCCCATCCCGGCTATATACTTATATTATAATAAATTCATCATTCATGGTATTTTAGGAACATCTTTAAGACATTATATTATTGATTAAAAAATGCTTTTCATGATTCATCATCAAATTCATGCACGTTTAAAGAAGGACACTTCAATTAAAAGTCTTCTTCAGTCAGTAAAAAAGTAATTTTGAGTCATTAAGGAATTCTCTCTCTCTCTCTCTCTCTCTCTCTCTCTCTCTCTCTCTCTCTCTCTCTCTCTCTCTCTCTCTCTCTCTCTGTATCTCTCATCTCTCTCGACCTTCCTTTCTTTTGCCTTTCCTTGCTTCTGATGTGTTCTTTTTTTTTTTTTTTTTACTTAAACTAAAAAAAAAAGAAGAATTCAATTGATTAAAATTGTGCAAATTGAGATAAGAATAAAATTTTTACATACTTAATTACTTTAAGAAAACGAAGCAGCAATTGGTTGTGAATCTGTGTAAAATGAGTCAAGAATTGAGAGAGAGAGAGAGAGAGAGCTTTGGTCGAAGTAGACGGGAGATTGCATCTTAATTATGAGGCGTCAACTATGGCGTCCGTCCGTCCGACGACCATCCACCCACCACCACATTTGCTTTCTACTATAATATCAAATGACACCCTAAGACAAAAAGATAAAACCACTTTAAAATTAATATATAGCTTGGTAAATTGAATATAGCTTCTTTAAAATATGAAAAAAGGCACAGTAATTAGTATGTTTATATTATAATGAAACATAATATACAACTAAAGTTCACTTACATAATAATTATATCTATGAATACGGTATTCAGTTTCATATTTTGATATAAAATATGAATATAGTTTTGAAATTTCAAACATATAATGGATACCCTTTCGTGATTTGCTGGCACTGTAATAAACTACAAAGATATGTGCTGGATATGAAATTTATGGGAATATATAAGGCGAGCACTATACATATAATATATATATAAATAAACATATATAATGAAAGTGGAAGTAACGTACGGGATTTTCAGATGTACTCTTCTAAATTGAGGGAACATACAACATATCATCTACTTTGCTTGATGGTTTTATCGAGCATTCTCTGGAGATGTAATTAACTAACCACTTCTTAAATTGTAAAATCTCTAGTATATATACACCTCATTTTCTCGTGGTGAAGTATAGTATGCAGGACTTAGTAAATCAGGCATATAGATTATAACGTTTTTGCAGTCTCCAGTTGTAAAGTCATTGTCTCCGCCATACAATCACCTTGCAGGTGGTCTAAATTACAGGAAAGTATGGGAAGTAGGTGTGGCTGTGAGCAAATTGTTTTGAGCGGTTTTAAAGGCAAGATTAGAACCACGAAACAGCCAAGCAAGTAAGCAGTATAGAGAACACTGAGAAATGAATGGCTCGTAAATTGGCGCTGTCTTAAGATGGATGAGCTCGTCTAGAGAGACTTGCAGGAATAGTACACATAGAAACAACAATACTGCGACAAATTTCCTCTCTAATGTATTCAGCTTGATTTATTTTGGTTTTGTGTTCTAGTTTATATTTCTAATTTCTATATTTTATAACATGTGAAGTAAAGATGAAATTGGGGCTGATAAAATAAATTTATTGATAATATAGTTGATATTAAACATTTTGTAATTTAATGTAGGTTTTTGTGAGTATTTTCGATCAATTGTAAAATGCTATCAATCAATCAATTCACACAATATTATAGACATTGCTGCACCATGAAAAATCTCATGAAAATAAATCTGTTATAGTGAAGTACACAGGAAAAATTCTAGTTTGTTCAGCAGAATTATTAAACATTAAAGTTCAAAGTACTGTAGATCTAACTATTTGAGTTGTGTTTCTCCTTAGATCTTTGACAATGATTCTCCATTTAACAGCAATCAATATATAAGAACAACAAAATTCTAAAGGAAAAAAAATTATTTTATATTTTTAAGTACATAATTTTAATAAATAGGTAGTTGTATAATAATCTTCTTTACAATAAAATACTTTAAATATATAACAACATTATTCAGAATTTGGTTTTGCTCTATCACCCCTCCCCCCCTCCCTCACACACACACACACATAAAAGCACTTCATTGTCGAAAATGTTATATTTTGTCGATATTATTTGAAACATCGTTTTAATTTCATTGGTCAATTTTATATAAAGGTTAATTTTGTACAATTCTTAAAGTTAAAAATTGGAATTCATAGGTAAGATTCTAATGCATTATTTATTCCAATTTTTAACTTTAAAAACTGTACTTACTGTTAGTTGATAAATAAGCATTTTTTTTTACAGTGTATACTGCTGGTATATAATAGGATATTTTTATATTGGTATATTCAAAGTAAAAAAAAAAGGCAATATCACAATGATCAGTCACTCCATACGTCTCTTTAGAATGACGTCCCAGCAGTAACGTAATAGCATATACCTCGGTGTGTTACACACGTCAATATAGCATCAGCTTGCTTATCTCCATCTGATAATAATTGACGGATTGAGATTGAAAATGTAAAGTAATTATTTTAACTTTAAACAGAATTGCCATGAGAAATAACATTTCAATCTATATTTACATTGATATAATTATATAATGTTCAGAAGTTATTACTCTGCCATGTCATTTTTAATCTTAATGATAATTATTATGATTGTTTAAATAAATTAAAATAATTGAATACTTACAAAATACGTTCTCTTAACAACTCATTGCTAACATTTCAACTTGAATAGAGACAATCAGAGCCGTTAACTCGGAGAAAAATCAAACATTACTCTCTCTCTCTCTCTCTCTCTCTCTCTCTCTCTCTCTCTCTCTCTCTCTCTCTCTTTTCTCTTTTCTCTCACTCGCGCTCGCACTTCATTGCTCGTAATAGCGTGAGACTAAAAGCCTGCTTCCTTCATGCTTCACTAAACTTCATTATTTCCCATAAAATACTACGTAAGTCTGCAAGCCTTATATATATCAAACAAGCAAGCAAGCAAGCAAGCAAGACTGTATATTTTAAATGTTGGATGTTTCGCACTCGAGTGTTCACATTGATACTATTCAACCTTTTATGAGATTGAAATTTGAAAGAAAAAAAATATTAAAGTTACCAAAAAAAATTAAACTGACCATGTATTAATAATAAAAAAATAAAATCTGTTACAGCTATAATAAACACAAAGAATCTAAGTGAAAATAAATCACTACAGCAAATTACTTCTTTATATTATTATTATAATAATAATAATAAAGAAGTTATTTGCTGTATATAGTGCTAAATAGTTTTCATAGAACTCAACATGATGTAACTAATAAATAATAGCATAATTTAAGTACTCTTTTTATTATTATAATATAAAAAAAATGTACAATAATCATTTTAATCCATATTTTATATTAATGTAGTTTAGTTTCAAAACAAGACAATATGGGACAATTAAAACGAGGAACATTTTTGTTACAAGTTCAAATTATTTTTATGATAAATCTATACGTTCAAACGTTGCGTCATTGTATATGAGGTGGTACCCCATAGAGCCCACAACGTGAACTGCAAATCGAAGACAGGGTACGTGGCATGATCGAGCGCCAAGCACAAGGAGATGTAGAGTTGTTATTAAAAAAAAAAAAAACATTGGAGATAAATGGCGGCAGAGACAATGTATGAACAGAGATAAGCAGCAAGAGTGCAGGCAAGCAGAGCGAGAAAAACAGTCGATGAGAAGAGAGACAAGCCCCACATCATCAATCGTGGAAGCTAAGATGGATGCCAAGCGCACGCAGCATCAGCAGCCAGCGTGGAGAGAAAATAGAAAGTATAAAAAGCGATGGGCGAAAAAAAAAAAAAAAAAAGAGAAAGAAAAAATCCCCCTTCTTTTATCTTTTGTAGTCAAGGCAAGGAAGTTTTGTAGGTAGAATGATTTGGTGAGATTAAAACAGACGACATGGAGAGAGACTACTAACACAATCTCTCTCTTTCTGACCCACAAAGCAAGTACAGTTGTGTGAAGAGAGATGTGATGGTGGTGACATATTTAATTTATATCTATATAGATATAACTAGGATACATATTAATGGAAATATATACAATTATATAGAATATATATAGAAATTTAACAACTTAAATAAAGCAACATCACGTTTCGTTTCTCATCGTGCTTTTGTTGTCAAAAAATTTAAAAATCATTTTATATTTTATTTGAATAATCTTAAAGTTATGATTTTTACTTAACTTCTATTCTAATATTTTACGATTTGAAATAAAAACCTTGACACCGTCCTTATCATCAGAAAAATATTAATTTGAGACCTTTTCACTTATCAGCAGCTGTACTTAATAATGTGATCGCTACTTTTACATTGATTAAAATATTCACATTACATTAAAATGTAATAAGTAAAAAAATAAAATGTTTATTTTTGTTTCAAGAACTAAAAAAAAAGAAAAAAAAACACAGTCATTAAAAACTATTGGAAAAGTCTCAACTTTTCTCTTTTTTTACACTCTACTCAAACTAATACTGGAAAAAAGTAAATATATACTTTATTTTTAATTTAATATAATTTGAAACCTCTATATATAGTATTCAATGTTGGTATAATTAAATACATATTATATAAAAAGTTAGTAAAATCCATTATCTTGATTAAAGATAAATATTTAATTGAATTTGCTTACCATATACTCAAGTTTCTGTTCATTGTATAAAATCTGTTGTAAGGGAAGGACTAGCGAGGTATATTGAAGAAATTTTGAAGGCAAAATACCCACTGGATACAATACCGAATATATAGAACTATAATATATATATATGTATATATATATATACATACACACAAGAAGAAGTAACATAACAACAGCAGCAGCCAGTAGCCTACTGAAGAGTGGGCATGGGAAAAGTACACAGATCAAAAAGTAAAAGTTACAACAAAGCCATGTAGTAGGCAACGATGGAAGAAGGCACGCAGAAGCTTTTTGACTTGTTCGTAAAGTCTTAAGTTTTGGTCTTGTTTAGAGTTTAAAGTATGGTTATGCAATGATAAAGTGAGAAAAAGGGGAAGGGGAGGAAGACGGAGAGAGAGAGAGAGAGAGAGAGAGAGAGAGAGAGAGAGAGAGAGAGAGAGAGAGAGAGAGACGAGAGAGAGAGAGAGAGAGAGAGAGAGAGAGAGAGATATGAAGCGATGTTGCCGAAATTTAGGAGCTGGCTTGAACGAGGAAGCAAAGAAAAATGAGTCCACGTGGATTACATTGCGGTATCAAAAACATCACCATGCAGCCAGCAGACGAGGCATGCAAGCAGCAAAAGCTATACTAAGATTCATGAAAATTTATGATGGTCACATTTAGGTTACAAATTATATCTCTCATAAATTAAGGATGATATTATGTATTTTAATGTTACAGAACATGCAGGATATAATAATCGATTTTACTTTAAAAATGATTGATAATAGTAATAATAAATATATTAAAATATATTATTTTCAAGATGACCTCACATAAAACTACTGTGAAAATTAGTATATGGGACATTTTGAGTAAAACGTACGTGTAACGGTGTAACCACTAACCGGCAGGCAGGCAGGCGGGCGGGCGGACAGCACCATATTGTACTGTTCAACGCAAGGCAACGACAAGTGATACAGTACTCTGTTGGCTGTGTATGCTTTAGAAATGAGGACAAATTATGTTATCTCTCCTCTCCATCCCAATTATCCTTTCTCTATCTCATCTCATACACATTATATGTAAAATACACACGAATATACATATATAGAATATTGTTAACGTATCTCGTTGTTGGATGCTTTGGATGCTACATACCACCAAAATGTTTTAACAATTTAGTATTTTATAATGTTTGTCTTTTGTATGTATGAAAAGAGTGCATACTTCATTTTTTATAAATATAACTATAATATTTTCATATAAACAATTAAAATTACGTAATATGCAATATGTATATCCATTGGTTTAAATTATAAAATATATTATGAGACAAATTTTGAATTAATTGCGAAATTAAAGGAATATAACAAAGATCTGCAGGAATTAATGTTATATAGTGTATAATATATATTGGGGAGGGGGTATTTCTAGTCCAAATTCATCTTTTAAAGCATCAAAGATCGGCATACGAGTATATAGGTAAGAAAAATATTTTGCTGCTGGGAAATTATATTCTAATTATTAATTTTATCCAAATTGAACTAATATAGAATTATAGATCTATTATCGATAGCCTGATGTTTCTGACGTTTGCTTGACAATTCTTATTTCATTTACTTTTTTGGGTGCATGGACGTTTGTATAGTGAAGTGTAGTGTATATATTATACATATTCTTGTTCTAATACAAAATGTCTTCACATTGTTGTAAAGGACTATCAAAGTTATAATATATACATTTCTATTATAATACAAAGTCTAGCTCTGAAACAATAAAAAGACAACTTAAATGTAATCCTCTTTAAAGAAAACAATAAATGTCAAGAAATAAAGCTTTAAAAAACAATTTTAATTTGCTGTATAAACAGTGTTGCATACTACAAAGTTTGACAGTTTTATGATCGTTTTAATTATCTTACTTATTTTCTTTAGTTTAACACTATTTGCACTACTCATTTATTAGAATAAAATAGTTAATAAAACTAACTACTAACTGTGTACATAAAAATAACAATGCAATTACCAATTTCTTGGAGTTCTAAAAAGTTTTTACAAATTTTATGTTTGTTTTTTGTTGTTGTTTTGTTTCCTTTAAACTTTTTTAACTTATTTTAGTGAAAAAAAAAAAAAACAAACAAACAAGAAGTTAATATTTTGTTTTTTATTAATTTTTACTCAGTTTTAAAACAAATTTTGAACTGAGGACTATATATAGCCTTGTTATTCACAAGTAATTTAATACTAGTATGCACATGCTATTATTGCTTATGTAGTCACACTTATTCTGCAAGAGGTAAGTAATATCCAGTTAGAACATTAAATTAATGTTACTACAGTTTCTTCATAAACGGAGGTTGGCTGTAAACATAAAATATTTTGATAAAAAAAATAGAGGAAGGTTCCAAAAACTTGTTAAAGACCCCACAAAAAACTCCCAACCAAAGAGACAGGTACATCTAATCTTTGGAATAAGGACTCTTGGACATGTTTGTCCCTGCGGTAATTGGAGTATAGAATATTTTTTTTTGTTTAATAAATAAGAGAAAAAAAGAACAGCAGAAAAAGAATTAAAATAAAGTCTAGCTATTTTATATAAAAAATATTCTTGGTGCAAAATTATTCACATTAAAAAAGAGAAAGAGAGATAGAGAGAGCAAAGTGTAAGAAAAGGTAATGATAGTAAATAAATAAATTTCAGTTGGTGTTGTACTTAAGCTAATCTCCTTGACAATAACATCTTCCTTTATACTTATAATTGGATGTATTATATTTTCAATATAAAAGCTTAGCCGAGTACTCTTATATTATACGAAGAGTGTGAGGAAAAAGATATAAAAGCATAAATAAATAAAAAAAATTAACTTAAGTCTCCAAGGATTTGATAATATATAAATGCACGAAACTTGTTTGGTGAAAGAACGACATTATATACCACCCAACAGCTTCGGGCTTAGTATTTTATTTAATGATATATATAGTCTCTATATATATATACCTAGACTAAGAATCCAAGCAACATCATGGTATGCTTTTGCAAACAACGAGAAAAAAAAAGAAAAAAAGAAAAAATAGAGAGAGAGAGAGAGAGAGAGAGAGAGAGAGAGAGAGAGAGAGAGAGAGAGAGAGAGAGAGAGAGAGAGAGAGAGAGAGAAGGGGAAAGGTGGGGGGAGGGGGGGGGGGAGAGAGACGGCGACTACACAATTTTAGCTCCGTAAATGAAGATGGTGGTTTGGTCATGGCAGACCCTGGTCGGTCGTACGACGATGCTGTTCTGGTCATACTTGCACTGTGGCTAGTGAACCTCCATTTTCCTCCCTTTTCCTCCTACTCTTCTTAAGATCTTTGGTGGAAGCAAAGCTTTACGATGGACCACAATTCCCAGCACCAATCACAAAGAAAGCCATTGCAGCAGTTCGCTAGCTGCTCCTTACTTTGTTGCTGCTGTTCTGTGCTATCTTACTTTTCTTCTTTACTATACTTGCTTTCAAGCCAATCACATAACATCACAATTTTCTCAGCTCAACGAATACAACCAAAACACAAAAGATTAATTATGGATCCCTCTCACAGGACTATATGTAATTATATTACATATATAAAATTCAACAACGTATATAATAGATAATAGATAAATATTGCAATTTATTGTGTGTTATGAATCAAGAACTATATACCAATATAGTCATTGGTTATATGAATATATATTATTATGTTAAACTGTTCTTTTTAAATCACATACCCAACGCATAAATAATGCAACTTTAGGTTTTTAATTATTTTTTTCCCGGTTATGATGTTAATTTTACATTAAATATAGATTTTCAAAGTAGTAAAATAAAAATTACAACAAATTATCATTTCTTAAATTTACAAGAAATTAAATTTGTAAGTTTGATAAGAAAATGTAAAATAATGCCGAGAAAATTTCTAAGAATGATGATGCATTATTATGTACATGTATTTAAAACATAAATTATATACTGTGTTTAAATAACGTTCTTTATTTGATTATGATCAAAAAAATATTTCTTAAACTTTAATGAGCCAATAACGCTTCCTTCGTTCTATCTTCTTGTATTTTATTTTATATCCATTTAAATCTGTATGTATATATATATATATATATATATATATATATATATATATATATATATATATATATATCGATTCAAGAAACACATTAATCATGCTTGTTTGCATGGACCTAAATTATTGTAAAAACTAAGCTAGATAGTTTTCTTTTCCTGTTCACAAGTATTAGTTTGTTAGGGAGCACCTCGTCTCGGTCTCCCGTATTATGAAGTAAAAAAAAAAAAAAAAAAAAAAAAAAAAAAACTCCTTGGAGACAGTGGCAGAGCGTGCGTGTATCACGTGACTGGGGTTTACAAATGACACATCTATCTGACGTGGCAGCAAGTGAATGAAAGTTTATTGGTGAACGGGTGTCATATATGTTATAAATAAAACGCCTCCTTTCTTTTCTATAGTTATTTAACACATGATTCTTTTTTTTCTTTTGACGATCTCAAGCTCGTATTACATGATTCAAAATTTTTATTTATTTCTTACGATTTTTCTTTTCAAGAAAACTTAAACTTCACTTGTTTGTGTGAAAATGAAATTTAGTTTTCTTATTCGGAAAAACCGCATGCAAAAATTTTGTTTCGTCTAACGCTGGCTTCAATTGCTGGAGTCTTTATCTCAAGTGACTATAATTTTAGTTTTCTTATTATTCATAGACCTATAGTGTTGAATAGGATTTTTCAAAACAAGGTAAAAATAACCTTGTAGAGTCCATGCCTAAATTTTATCTAGTTGTGACTTAAGAACTATGGAAATGTCAGTCAGAACAGATGGTAATTGAAAGAAGATGACATCAATTACAACTGGCAATGTCTGCATTTTCTATAAAATCACTATGGAATAAAATGCAGCTGCCTCAAGATGATTAATTTTAATTAAGTGATTATGCAGTCACAATGGTGCATTATCTGCGCAAATAAGTAAGTGAATGTGATTTGTTTTCTACAGCTTGATAGTCTCGGTACGGATAAAAATGAAACTACTATAGCTAGCTAATATTTTATTCAGATTGACTGGTATAAATAGAAAAGGGCTGACAGTACATATGAGTCCAGTAAACGTGAAAATAATAATGGAGTAGCGACCTCCAAATTTTTTATTGTAGAAATGAATAGAGGATGCAAAGTTATGCTACTCTGATTTTTTTCAGATTTTTCAGAGTCTGGGAACTTTTTTTTAAAAAATCATTGAAAGTACAGAGAAAGTGACACCTCTGGACGCCTCTCTTAATAAAAGAATAGGACGAAAAAGAGACGTGAGTTCGAACCCGACCTCGGCAAAAATTTTTAGCAATACTTCTCGGGCTCTAAAAAATCTGAAAAAAAAAATCAGAGCATAACTTTGCACTCTCTATTCATTTTTGCAATAAAATTTTTTGAGTTCTATTTTCTATTGTACTGCTTAAAGGACCTATCCGGGGTTTTATGACCTATTTTTTACCTAAACCAATACTGATACTTAATAAAAAACAGTGAAATTTGCACTAGCGCAAGTTTAACGCTAGCGAGAGAGAAAATTAACAAGGCGATGGAGGTGTGTTGAGCCATCTCTGTTAACACCTACGTCACGAACAGTATAGGAACAACATACCATTCCTGAGCTAATTTACGTTTCGTGAATCGTGATTATATAATATTAACCACTTGCAAATTTTTAATTATCATTATAAAGTTAATAAATAAAATAATTGAAAAATACAATGAAATCAACCAGAAAAAAATGGTATGCTTTAAAAACTGCATGAATGATTTCCGGCTACCTTAAATACGTTTGTCTATTACAGTGTCTACATGGAAATGTTTTTGTATAACATATTAATACAGTAGGTTATACATAGATCGTGATTCGGTTATTATAAGCTCATTTATAATAATTGTAATTGATTTCATCTGATAATAAAAACAACAACTTTTAATCAATTTAAAACCTGGAACTAATCAAGTAATTCATTCTATACAAACCATTTTAATGTTTTATTTTTTTATGCTTTTAGAATTAAGACTATTTTTTTAAAGATATAATTATAGACTTCATAAATAATATGATTCGTTAAAAACAATATATATTGAATCAACTGTAACTGTTACGTTTTGCATTTTTCATCTTCATTTCAGTTAAATGATCGATTCACTTTGCAATATTTTATAATAGCAATTTTTTTAATACATTATGGTATGTTTTCTATTGTATTATTCACAATAATAATTACTGAAATATTAATCTAAAACATTAGAAAAACTTGCTTATTGTTCATCAAATTTACATTCGATGAAGACGTAACTAAGAAAATCAATAGACTGATTTCTTTCAGATGAATGACACAAAACATCTTATTAAGATCTTTTATTTTGGCACATAGATAACGTTGTATCAAGTCAATAGAGGAATCATCACTCCAATCTTACTTGAGAGCAACCTTTTATATTATAAGTTCCTGTATCCCTTTGGATACGTATATATAGCTGTTTTAGTTGTCCTGGTAAATTACATCGATTGCCAACAATGACGACAAAGTTGATATTAATTTCTGTCTGTCTCCCCCTTTCCCCCTTCTTCCATGCACGCACACATAATCGTGTAGAGATGAAAATAATACACCTAATTATAAGTTCTAAGTATTATTAATGCATCCATATAGTAATTAAGACTAAAATATTGTTGGACACCTTTTTATTATCGAGTTAAATATAAGCATAAAAAATAATAAATTGTCACTTAAGTTAAATTGCTTAAATATTCCATTTCGTATAATAGCTGCCTGAGCATTTCAATTTAAAGTGTCACGTAGGGACGCTGCAATGGGTGCACCATTTTACAACATATAGGAAGATATGCATGCAGCGACATGGTGCTTTATAATTGCATTGGCAGCGCTGGTATAAGGGTTGCAGGGTTTGCACATTAAGCGACATTCTAGGGGTAGTAGAGGACTATACCAGTGGCCGTGCAATACCACCCTTGTTGCCTCAAGGGTTGGAGATGCTGCTGCCGCCAACGGTTCTCCGCACAATCTAATTAGTACCCCAGAGAATTGCAACACGATGGAAACTGACCACTGAAACAATCTATTTACAGACTTATTCTATTTATCAAGAGGAGATGTAGTATTACGTATATTGACTTTATTTCACCTTCCTCTCTCTCTTTCTCTCTCACAGCTCATATATAATACCCGAGTCTTGTCTCTATTTTTTGTTTTCGATTTTTAAGGAGCTATATAAAGGAAATAACGTCAATAACGATTTTACTAAAATGTTTTATGTACTATATCCTTTGTGTACGTAATACATTTCTTCTTTCTCATTAAATATTGATACAATTTCAAGGCTATTTTCAAAGGCTCGTTCATTTTATTTTTCCTCATCCCCCGTCTTTCTTTGTACATTAGTTTTTAAAATTAAGTGAAATGTGCTATAGCTATATTAGTTTAAAGCCTTGCTGTTACTTTGACGTTGTTGAAACTCGAAATAAAGTGTGATTTTAATCTTATAAATATAAATATATTTTTTTTATATAAAATTTTACTATATATATAGAATAATTATGCGCATTACAAAAATAAAGCTTAAAATTTTCATTAATTGCTCGTAACTGCGTATGTTCACCTGGGGACAGCTTCAACGTTATGTGTACTTTGATTTGCTAAAGCTGTAGTTCCTATTCATAGAGAACTGCAAATGTGCAATTTTGATGTAAGTAAAAAGAGCACCTAATCTAGTTATACTGAAAATGTGAAGTACTCCAAATTTTCACAGACTGCTTGAAAAATCCCTAAAAAATATATTAGGGGAAACATTAATGATGTTTCGATGTGTACAGTCATGGTCTATAAGAGCTATAAGTCTATAACACTTGGCTTGCATGTGAGTCAGAGTAGCCAACAATAGTGCTGACTGGCAATGCTGCCTATTATTTTGGCCAGGCAAACTAGGAGTCACTTCATCTGAGCTCCAACAGTGTTGTAACACAGGCAAGTGAACTCACTTCAACACTCCAGCATGCGAAGTGTCCCAATTTTTTTGACTATAACTGTACTTCATAGCAAATATCGTTAGGGTAATAAATCTTGTGTTTATCCTGTGTGGAGAGTGTAGCAGTGGCGGTAATTATGTTTTCAATGATTTTACCCTCCCACCACCACCCAGGAAGCCAACATCGACCTCCTCCTCCTCACAACAATTCCTCCTGATCCTGCTACTCTCGACAATAAACGGATCAGTAGTCGCATTGTTCCGGGCTTGACGAAGCGTGTATACAGCCACTGAGCCTACTAGGCAGCATAGCAGGGCATGCGAGAGCAGAGCGACCGAGCGAGTCATGAACCATGTTCAGTGCAGGCAGCCGGTCGGGCGGGTTGCAGGAATGGAGGGGTAGTTTGTCCCGCCTCCAGTAGCTCTGTTCATGTGCCTGCCTGGTTGCCAATGTCCCGTGTCAAGTCAACCACAGCCTCCGGCCCTAAAACCATGCATGCAACTCCTCCCCTCTTCAGTACATACACACAATGCATGTTTCATGTTAGGTACGCAGTTCAACCTGCAGTTATATGAATGAAGCGTGACAATGCAAAGGCGTGACAACATTATAACATCCATTGTAACCCATCTACATATCTATACCATGCAGGTACAACTATATTATGTGCTTGTATACAATACATATTACAAGTTTTTTTTTTAACACAATTTTTCTTAAATTTCATTGTAGTCTATTTTCAATTTTTTTTTATGACTTAAATTAACACATTTTCCAATTTGCTTGAATTTATATTTGAATGAGAAAATATTGATACAAACTGTTTTTATAATTAATATTCAGTGTATACTACACTTTATATGAAAAAATAAATACCGAGCCGCGTACGTGGGCACGCAGCTCAAGTAATTTCAGGTATTCTAATTATATATCTTGTTAAAAAAAGATCAATGTTTTAAATGATAGCATATTTTTATAGTCTATTTAAATACCTGTATTTCAAATTTAAAAGAAACTTCGGAAGAAACTTACGAACTTTATCTTTAAGTGTTGGAGCAACCATTTTGCTTAGAAATGGCCACCTCAATTTAATGTTTTATTATTTTTCAAAAAACTTTTTGATAGAGATACATCGTACATAATAAATACATGTCCAAAAATCTTGCAATCTGGGTAGTTATAAAAATATTGCAAAAACTATTTTTGTTTAAAAAATTAATTTCTAGTTTCTACTAAATTTTTCATTGTCATTTTTGTACGTACGTACATTTGGATATACGTTAATTTTTGCTACCATTATTATACGTATAATTTTATTATAACTTTCTTAACATAATTAGCATCATTAAAATTTGTTGTTAGTCCTTATGAGTGTTAAGTTCGCTGTGGGAAAATTAGCTACCTTCTACTTCCAGGCACCCGTATTATTATTTATGAAACAGCTGCTTTGATTCACGAGTTTTGATAAATATAATAAAATTAATTACGGACCGTGTTATATTTTTTCTGTATTTATAATTTTATTACAACAGATTTTGAGAATTATGAGTACACAAGACCCAAATTATATTAGTCCAACCACATCATGTCACCTTGTAAATTTTTATATCAATGCTCTTCAGCAATATAATATGTTGATGAGACGTAGCAAATAACTTTACTGAGCTGAGTGAGCTCTATTTTATTTATTATCATTAGTCATTTTAATGGTTTATATTATTTCCTATGTGCATTTTCAATAGATAACGTTGCATGGTATATTATATATATATATATATATATATATATATATATATATATATATATATATATATATATATATACCGTAATCCAAGCATACCAATAAATTGTTAATAAACTAAGTAAACCGAGACTAGAACACTGAATTTTAACTGTAAACTATTATCATTCCATTTACCAGTGATTTTTTAAATCATCAACATAAAATATATCTTAGAGAAAAAAAAAAGAATTACATTTTAGTTTCACTACTTTACATACATGTCATGTAATATAGTAGCTGAACAATCACTATATAATATGTTTACATGACGGTGTTCGTCGTAAATTGATCCGTATTTAGTATAAATTGATAATGAAGAAAATTAGAAAGTAGTAACATTATATATAACATGATGGGAGGCTCCACGGCCAAAGGTGACCGTTAAAAGCCCCCCTTCCCTCCCCCAGCATCTCCCAAAATAAAATTTAAGGGTTCTTGATTTTCATGCAGAGCGAATGGTAGTGAGGGTTTAGCCTGCCCCGCCCACTTGAAATAAGCTTTTCTGTTGCAAAGAAAACGTGTCATTTTCTTCTCACTCGATTCTCAAGCGTTAAATATATATTATATCTTCATGAAAAAGTAATTAGGTTTGCTCAAGTGAGTCATCCAACAATCTCTTTTTAATCTTTTTTAGTTACCATAATAATAATCCAATGAGAGCCAGCGAGTACTAGTAGTAGTAGGCAAGTGAGCAGCGGCGCGCGGGGGTGCCGGACGGGGAGGCACGGGTGGCGGGGTGGCGGGTGCAAGAGCCTGCACATTGTATTGGTTCTGCTAGCGTGGTTGACATTTAGCAGAAATTATGGGATTACCGGAATATTTTGAACCAAATTACATCGTAAATCAAAACTCCCTGCATACAAAACTTTTGCACATGAAAATTAATATACGTTTGCATTTAGTTTTCTCGTAGTATTTTTAACAATGTCACGTCAAGAATAACAATTCAGAAAAACACGAAAAAAAATATACACATTTGCTTTAAAAACAACGCCTATTAATTCTTTTTTTTTTTTTTTTTTTTTAATTAGAACTTTCAAATTTAGCTACATAACATTTAATACAATTATTGCTTTGAATATAGTATTTATTTTATTCGTGTTTAAAATTCAATTTTATTGTTATTAATACACTGTCCATTTAAATTAAGTTTTAAGTTTAACACTTCACAGGGATGAAATTCAGTGAAATTTAATGATCAATCGTAATAATAATTTAATTATGATATAATAAAATTTATAATTCATGTTAACTTCCATCACATTTTTGGCAACATTTTTATTTAAAAAAAGGCATCTTGATATCATTGTATCCAAAACTTTTTGTATAGTGTTTTATAAGGTAATAACTAATATTTATGTTAAATTATGCTGCAATATTATTATTATTAATAATAAAGAAACTGGTGCAAGGAAGAAACTATTAATTTTTTTAGACACCTGCGTTAAAAAATAAAATTAAAATTAATTTTAAGATTATAAAATATAATTAAACAATTTTAAAATGTATTTTCAAAGCGTATATTTTTGTCTCACACAAAAAAATTCTTTAAGGCTATTAGCTACCATAGTTTTATTATCAATTTTATTGAATTATTTAAAAAAAATAAATATTATATATTGATGATTTTATGTTTTAATAAAGTAAGTTGAACGATTGGTCAGTAAAAAAATAAAATCTATATTCGATTACCCGAGTATTGATTTGTGTATTTATACATGTATAGTTAAAAATATGAAACTGTATAGGAAAGAAGCTAAAACTTTTATTATTATTATTAAAATAACCAATAAAACTGCTGTGGAGAACAAATCATTTTTTTCTCATAGCAAGCAACTTCTTTTTATATGGATTGTATAATAAAAGACATAAAAGTTGAATGGTATTTCAATCATATGTTATTTTTGTTTTTTTAACAAGGATACACCCCAATGAGCTTGTCGAGGCGGAGCAATGAGTAGGGATAAGGGAGGGATAAGATGGTGGCCACGGCCTGTTATATGCATCCCATCATTTGTTGAGGTGAGATTGAGGGAACCGTGGAAAACCTCAGTCAGGACGGACACCTCAACATTTTTCAGTGGACCAAAGCGATGTCGAAAGCCTGGGGAACCACACACAAGTGCATTACTGCACTGAGTGGAAAGTGAGACAAAAAATAAAATTTACCCCAGGGAGGTATATATAGCAACGTAATTTTTACTTGAAATGGTCACCTATCCAACAACTAATCACGTTCACCGTTACTTACCTTCGATGATCTAACGAAAATCGGTCAATGCACTGCGCCACGTTTAATAACTTCAACTAACAATAAGTGAAAATAGTACTGTTGATAATTCGTAACATTATAAATATATTATTTTTTGTACTGTAAACAAACTTAGCAAACAAAATAATTATTATTTTAAACGCAAAGGTAGTGGCAGAGGAGGAAAAGTGTTACTAACGTACATTAGAGTGTCGCATTATATCAAATTAAGTTAATGTTTATATCAAATGAAATGAAAAGGTTAATTTAATTTAAAAAAATATTTTAAGTTGGATAAATGAATTCTACATTTAGTTTTTTTTTATTACATTTGAGTTCCGTTAAGAATATTATCATAATGATACAGTAATAAAAGTACATTTTTTTGCAATACCTTGCAAACTAATTGCAATGTTTTTGTAATACTACTCAATAGGAAACTTTTATTATAATTAAAATTATATTTTTAGGTATTTTCTTATATCTTCAAAGCATTACATTATATTTTATATTATTAAACATCACAGATCTACATATAAAAAATACTGCAATTTGTAACAAACCAATATAACCCACACCAGAGACCATAAGACTCCTCTGAGTCTTAAAGTCCGAAATTTGATACACATTTTAGTATTTCATGAGGTCTAGGGACGGGTAGCGAAATCACCGATTGAATAACACAGATGACGTCATTGATGATGTATCCGGTGATTGGTCATCACCAATGATGTCATCTGAGTTGGCCAATCGAAGATTTCATGACAGCAGCGTTAACGTTCTCAGACATCGTGAACTACTGAAATGTTGAACAAATTTCTGGCCATAAGACACAGTTCTCTAATTGTCTCTGAACCCACATACTATGAAATTACATTATCGACTAAACTGTTAAATAATAATAAAATGTATGATTTTTGACAGTATGAAATTTTAGGAAATTAAAATTCTGTTATTAATAAAATTACAGTGGTTAGTAGTATGTGATGGTGGTGCTTACAGTGGTTTTAGCTTCTGGAAAAGCGAGCGCATTATTAAGAAGCAATAACGTGAGTCGAACAGGCTTGCGGTTTATGTGGGTGTACTCGATACTCTTGTTTTATCTAATAGACGTTGTGTAGTTTTATTCCGTACTTTTTTTTTTTTTTTTGCTTCTTTCTTTTTTAATTATCATTTATAACATTGCCAAGATGCTAGTTTGCTCTTGAAGAAAATTAATGAATTAATTCTACACAGAATAGCATTGAAATTCTTAGTGGAAACTTAGACCATTAATATAAGTTGGTCCCAACTAAACTTTATAACTTTACAGTTAAGAAAGTAACAAACATTTTCTGACCGTTAAAAGCGTGTAAGCAAAAAAAAAAAAAAAAATGTTAACTTTGTCATTGTGTCCCATTTCTTACGCAACGTTCTATTTAAATGCAAAGTTTGATAATTTAATTTTGTCAAGAAATTAATTAATATGAAATTTAAGTTTACTGTCATAATTAATGTAATAAATGTAATTTTATTGAAATACAATTATATTATTTTTTACAGCAGGTGCAAAAATTTTAGAACGTGGTTCTCTTTGTCTTATTAATTAATTACTTGTAATACAAATTCTTGTTGAATTCTATATTCGTCCCCATTTCTCTTTGGTTTGACGTCACGAACCTTTTCCTTTGTCTTCCAATACAATTTTCACGGGAGAGTCGCGTGACGTCAAACCAAAGATAAATGAGGGAGACTTTATGCGTTAACCATACAAATATTATTGAATATAATAAATTTATATATGAATATAAATTCAACTCTACAGAGAGGGTTGCATCAAGATGTAACTTTGAAAATATGATTATTAATAAAAGTCCTAGAATGTGTAGAAGGTTTAGGCCGTGTTTTTTTTTTTTTTTTACCAGATTATAGTTTCCTAATTTCTTTTCTTTTTCTCTTATTCTAGTTATGCACTAAAAATCAAAATACACATTAATGTATCCTGGTTGAGAATATTGCATGTCTTATACAGTGCGATGATGTGGAAATATAATATGTATAATACTGTTTTAAGTTATTAGTTTTTTTTTTCCTCTGAGTTTTAATAGTAAGTTTATAATTAGAGCAATGCGCGACCCGAGAGCAGATGGATGAAGGGAGGAAGAGGAGAGGGAAGCTGCATGGTGCATGGCTGAGTATGAGATGAATGTATGCAGTTATGCATCACGCTCTGATGAGTTTGAGGCCATTAATTAAACCAGCAAATAGCAAATCTCTACTGGAACGAACACTTTGGAATTTTGAATCACTCACTATACGTTGAATATTTAAAACAAGCAACATTATATGTATGTTGTTACAATTCATCATGTCAAAAATATAAATGGTAATATTTTAAATTATATATTTTTTTACTTACCAAGCATGATGACACAGTGACAGCGCGTTTCACTCACAGTTGTACGTTCGAATATCCTACTGGGAGAGCTATAGGTAAAAAAATCAAGAGGTACGTCTTAACTTTTGCTCTCTGGTTAGAGACGAGCCACTGCCTTATACATTCGGGAGGTGTTAAGACCGTGCTCTGACACCGACCATCCTAGCTTGAGGTTTCCATAGTTCCCCCTATTTTATATGGCCATGAATGTAATGGATAAATTAAGTCGGCCATGGTCGCAGTGCAAACTATAGCACCTGTCGATAACACTGTCTTGACGGGACAAAAATACGGAGATGAAAAATAGTATTTATATATATATTATGTTTTTTAAGTATCACGATAGTAATGAGGTATTTGAATAAAGCAACACTCTCAGTCAGCCTACGTTAATACAGGGTGCAAAGTGTAAACAGCCACCATGCTGAAGAGTTCGTAATAATTATAATGATTAAAAAAAAAATAATAACAGTGCTTTCTGTGAAAGTGCTCGGGTTCATTGTAATGTGGTTTACTAGTAGTAACTTTTGAAAATTTCATATTCTGAGAAAATATTATATAATTATGTATACAAAAACTTGTTGTGATAATTATGAGTTTTGATACGTATAATTCATGAGTAATTGATTTTTTTTTTAAAAAAATCGATCATACATGAATTATACGTATCAAAACTCATAAAAATCATATTATCATATATTATATAGAGAATATATTTAATTATGATTCAACTATTTCAACATAAAAAATCAAGATTATTATTATTTGAAGAAAAAAAAAAATATTAATAAATATTTTAAATGAGATAACGAAACCCAACATTTTGGTAAAATGCAAAAAGGCACCCATGCATACACAAAATGAGTACGTTCACCCAATGATGAATTGTTAGCAATAATTTTAAATGACATCATTAAGTGCCACATAGAGAGCAAGCGAACAAGCAGGTATAGGAACTAGCTGGTAATTAGGTTAGATGCAAACATTACGGTTAGCTAGCCAACATATGTCGTTACATTGATCTATTATACCTCTCTAGTAGAGTAAACGAGCACACTACAGTTTGATACACACAGTGAAGCATTTCAACCAACAACAAAGATACAAATATAATGGGGAATATTATTACAATACTGTTGTATATATTATATAATTTATTGTATTTTAATTTATACATATTAATTAATTATATTATCTTCCTCTCTTACTAATGAGATAAAATTTGTTACATCCGATGGTTTTATGAGGAAATACAACATTTACAACTCGAGGAAACCCAAACGTTTTCCATGCTCTCATTCAAGGCATTGTTATATTCTGTTTGGATGTGTACGTAGTAATTTTCTTGGAAAATGTATTTGATTTTTTTTTTTTTTTTTTACGCTCTCTAAAATTAAGAATCTCCGTCTTATAGAGCTAGAGTGTACTAAACTTTAGTAAATAGGTTAGGGGTAATGTTCAGGCTGTCTCGAGGTGTACGTGATACATGTATTTATTCTACACTATAATGTTACATATATATTATGATTTATTCACTAATTGGCAAATAACATCGCCATATGTGGTACGTTGTTGTCATGTTAACCTCTAGTATATATAACGTTGCCAGTCTACTTCAATAACCGCTTATTACATTTATTCCTGTACTCTAGCTCTCTCCCCTTTTAAATCACATAAACATATTATGTAAATTTATTTTTTAATTAAAGAATGAATATTTATTTACCTTTATAATTATTTTAATGTAAATAATAGTTGAATTATTTTGTATAAATGTTTCAATAATATGATAATAAAAAATCACATATTAAAAAGAAAGAATTCAATAAAGTATAGTTTTATGTACACAAATAAACAAATAACAGTCAATTTACTATAATTAAAGCAAATATGTTGATAATTTTCTTTCTATTAGTTCAAATAATATGATGTTTAAATATAAATTTTAATGGACTGTAAACGTATTAGTATGTTTGTTATTTTTAAACAATGTTAAAAAAAAAAAAAAACATAACATAACTAAATGGACAAGTATAACAAGTGTGCAAGGCAGTCACTAAATATACTAACTATATATTAAGATGATTTTAAAGTATTAGTATATACTTATGTAGAACATATGATAAGGTGCACAAAAAAAGAGATAGTAAAATAAATTAAAAATAATGAAAAATATCGGCGAATCTTTTTTTTTTTTTCTTTTTGCAAATGGAATTTTGCATATATATCATATTTTTGCTTTACGTATATGCGTATACAATTATATTTGTATAATATAACAAATATAATTGTTATATATTATATATATAATATAATATAACAATATATTATATAGAAGGTGATCTCTTGATATATATTATGAATCAAGCAATCATCAACATATTCAAATACCTTCATCTTTATATAGAATGTAATAAAAAATATCTTCATTTTCACCATGGTGTTGAAGTACTCTATTTTAAATATGTTTCATAGCAGTTCAATGTGAAGATATTAATAAGTTACCACCTCAGCAGATGACATTGCCAAGAGTATTAGTGTTATTGTCTCCAGGAGGTTCAAGGTGTATATATATATTTATATCATGCTTGATACTTTATTGTCTGCTACTGCTGACACTTCACCTTTGCCAGCAGCAATTAGTGCTGCTCAAGTACCTACCGTACAGATGATTCCTCCTAGTATACAGTACACCGAACAATTACATCAAGTACCAATGAACAACTTAAATCAATACTATACACCATTTTTCTCTCTTGAATATTGGTTCCTCACTGTGACAATATAATATAAAGTTTTCTCAGTACACGTATTTTTTTTAATATATAATAAGAAGAAAATACTGAAACTTACAAATTCATAAATTTATTGTTAATTTTTTTTAATTAAAAAAAAAAAAGAAAAATATATTTTTTATCTCGATTAGAAATAGAGTTTTTGTGTGTGCGAATAATCTCTTATTTATACCATATTATATGATGTATATAGATTATAAAATTTTTATTTATTTATTTATTTATTTATTTATTTATTTATTTATTTATTTATTTATTTATTTATTTATTTATTTATTTATTTATTTATTTATTTATTTATTTATTTATTTATTTATTTATTTATTTATTTATTTATTTATTTATTTATTTATTTATTTATTTATTTATTTATTTATTTATTTATTTATTTATTTATTCATTCATTCATTCATTCATTCATTCATTTATTCATTTATTTATTTATTTATTTATTTATTTATTTATTTATTTATTTATTTATTTATTTATTTATTTATTTATTTATTTATTTATTTATTTATTTTTCATTTATGGGAGAGCTTGAAATACAATTGCATTTGAGTATAAAAATGTTTAGATTAAGTGTTTTATTAATGCTGACCAATTTATCCGCATTAAATATTAAAGACATTAACACGTTTTTTCCCTCTCATTTCCACGTATATAAAAGCTTCTGCTCTGTAAATGGAATATTTATGAATATATTTATAGATCTCAACAGAGAGAACAAATAAAATTGTTATTATAGAGACACGGCATCATTTTTTTCTTCTCTTTTTTTATTGTGATCAATAAAAACGATTATTTTCAACATTAGAGATCAATATCGTTTCATCCAAACTTCCTCATACCTTTCTTTTATGTGATAGAAACGAAGTCATAATACTTGACAGCTTTCACTGATCAGATTAATATATATTTTTTTTTGATATCCCAATATCGGTTAAATAAAATAGGATCAAGTTTCTCCTACATAAACTATAACCCATACATGAAATGATTTTCTCATGTTTGTTAAAACAATCATTTCGTATGCATGAACGTTGTTTTTTGATAAGGATCGTTGACGACGCTTAGTTTGATTCTTATCGCATCTCTTTAACATGCAATAAAAAGAAGGTTAAAATGCATACCCAAATTGCAAAATGATAAAAGTTTTGGGATCGTACCCCAGCGGTGCTAGCTTTTTCACAAGAGTTTGAAATTTGCTTTTGAATGCATGTTATAAAGATGGTGTAAGCCTGAGTAATTTATTTCCTATATCTATCGCCATCTTCTCCCTCTTTACTTTTTTCCCTTCCTTATACACGTACATATTATGTAGTTAACTTTTTAAAACTAGGAAATGACATTTTGTGATTGCATCAAAGAATAGAAATATATATAATGCGTTTCTATTCTATTACATCATGTATATAATAATATTATTTTATATGCGTGAATGTATATATTTATATATAAATAATGAAAGACAATTTGCTGCTTTTCTTGGTTAAAAGAAAAGTTTTATTTGAAATTAAATTGAAGCAGAATAATCTTGTGTTTTTTAGTAAATAGATTTTTAAAATGAATATTCTTTGTTGTTAGTTATGCTCATTCAAAAGCCTATATGTACCCTACTCTATCAAGATTACAGTTAATTCTTTGTTGATATTCTTTTGATCAGAGAGAATGACTCTACTACAAAGCGAAACCATTCTGATTTAAGGGAGACATATCAAGAGGGTTTTGGCGGCTTAAGAGTATTCTTTGAAAATTTGAAAATAAGATTTAAAAATCAAAGAGAGAAAGAGAGAGAGAGAGAGAGAGAGAGAGAGAGAGAGAGAGAGAGAGAGAGAGAGAGAGAGAGAGAGAGAGAGAGCATTTGAAATTGATCATCAGGACCCTCTTTGAAAGATTGAAACCTATGAATATATCAGCATCAATTCTTTGTCATCATTCATATTGTAGCCTGTGGCAATCAATCTGTGCAATCAGTTTGCGCAACACAACAAACACCACCTGCGTCTCCCCCGAACTGCGCAGTAACAGTTTCAGTTTGGTTTTGAGAAATATTCAACGGTCTGAGCTGGTATCAATTACTTCAAGCCCAAAATGTCATACTTGATAGAAGCTGTTATGTATTATATTGAATTTTTTTTTATATATATTTTTTTTTAGTTATATCTAATTTTGCCTCAATCTGTATTAAGATTTCATTGAATGATTCTAATGCAATACATGTTTACTGTCTTAAATTACATTTCATATTTTTTCCAAATTTTTAGCTGGTCCCCACGTACCGTCTTCGATAATTTTTTCCCCTCTCTCTCTCTCTCTCTCTCTCTCTCTCTCTCTCTCTCTCTCTCTCTCTCTCTCTCTCTCTCTCTCTCTCTCTCTCTCTCTCTCTCTCTCACTATATATATATTATATATTATATAGTTCTGTGATGAGGGTATCGACACACGTGGCAATATTTGGACGCATTTTCCGAGAAATCCTATGGTATATTATAATCACGTTCCGCGGTGAATCTAATACCTAAGTCGTCATATCTCTATGACGGCTAACATGGCTGACATTAAATTTTACAGCAATTATGCAATATAATGTCGTCCACGCAGCTCTCAAAATTGATTATGTAAACACTTTTAGAAGAATTTCATACAATACATTCGATGCAATTATTTTCTGTATTTCAAATTTATACATTTGTGCATGGTAATTTGTGTTAGAAATGTTAGCACTGTTTGAATATTAATCTTCTTATGAATAAACTGTACTAACAATTATATATATAATAAATAGACCACACTGCACAAATAAACATAAACAATTTGCAGTAAAGCTAATAGAGTGTGGTTTAAATCCCTTTCTCTATCTTCAGCTCGCTATATGTCAAATATTAATTCGACAAATGCTAAAAGCTTACCACATCTCTAATTAACCATAATTTAATTAATTACTATCCCATTGTATGATACGCGGATAGAGAGAAGAATATAATTTAGTTGTCTCCATTTACCAATTAATGGATATGCAGTGAAAGTAAATTAACAAATCTGCAATTATATATTTAGCTACATTTTACAAATTTGTTTATATTTTTATTATAATTTTTTTTACGCTAACAATAAGTTAAGCCAATTCAAGTCTGGTTTACAGTCTAGTAAAAATACATACCCACAATTAAAGTAGAATAAAGTTCACCTCGGGACTTGAACCTTCCTGATTTGCTGGAGCTGAAACGTTTTATTTGGGAAAGGTTAAAAGAACACTTTCCGTCTAAACATACGAACATATTCAAGCTCACCAGAAGTGCTACGTGAATATGCACATAAAAAGAGCGGAAGTTGGGTTCGTTCTACGCTTCGAGTCCCGAGGTTCTACAATATCTTATATATTCAATTATAATAATGATGCAGGTTATAAACAAAACATAAAGAATGACATTACTGTTTAACAGAACAGAAATTCATATTTTAGTTACAGCAATTAAAAATCAATTAAACCATAATTATTTAACTATACACATTTTATATAGTAAGCATTTTACAAAAATAAGAGTTTTGACCTCATTTCCATAATATTAGAGAAGTTTTTGTCAATGCTCATCTTTTATTTTTGTCATTACCCATTAAAAGTTTTAATAGTTTGAAAATACTGTAGAGAGAAGAGGGAAGAGAGAGAGAGAGAGAGAGAGAGAGAGAGAGAGAGAGAGAGAGAGAGAGAGAGAGAGAGAGAGAGAGAGAGAGAGAGAGAGAGAGAGAGAAGCGAAAGAGATAAGAGGGAAAGTTTTTAAAATTATAATTTTTACTGCCACCGTCTCATGCTATTAAACAAGCTTAAGACCCTGGAAGAAAACCATGTCCTTGTTGCCTTGTAAAATGAATAACGTGGACTTGTAATGACAATCTTCTAATCGCACAACGTGTCAAAATATTTCTTACAGTGAAAATTTATGAGTCATGATCAAAATGCAATTTATCATCTCTGTTCGTTTTTACGTTACAGCATCACTCTATATTAATCTGAAACACATCAAAGCTATTGATATCTAGAATCTTTGAAACTGACTGTGAGTATGATAGTTATAAATATTACATTTAACATTGATTTGTTCTCAAAATAGGTATAATTTGAATTGCAAACAAAAATGTATCTCAATATTACGTGTATTATAATAATATATAGTATATATTTATATATAATATTGTATATTTTTCACGAAAAAAAGCAAATCATTAAAACTCAAATGGATTGTCTCATGGTCATAGTATATAACTTCCACTCTTAATTTATTTTATTTTATGAAATCAATAACTTTGTGTGCTAAATACAACGTTTACCGGTAAAATGTTAAAAAAGTAAAAATAAAGGCGTTATAATAACTTATAATGGTATTTTAGTGTCCAATAGTTGATGACATATCGATACCATCAAGTCTACCTACTCTATGTTAATGTAAAATGGGGTGGGAACGTTGGCATTGGTACCATCAGCAGCAGCAGCAGCAGCAGCGTCAGTTGTGAGTGACGGCTGATAATTGCACCATAAGTGCCATGAGCCAGTCATAGGGGAAACAGACGGGCACCAATGCTTGTGTGGTTAGTGGTAAAAAATACCACATACTTCATATATAATATAATAATATACATATATTATTTACCTCAATACTTAAATGCTACTATGATAAAAATGTATGTTGAATTATTATGTATTTGTGAATTTTTTTCTCGTATTTATATATTTTTTTTTCTGTCAACAGCTCGCTAACTGATGACCAACGGAAACTTGTGACTGGATCAATCAATGGTAAGTTTTTTTTAATAAATAATATTAAAAACTATAATTTTATAATTCTTTTGTATAAATTTAATATACAGAGTAAATTTTATCTTTCTGTCGTGGAAAAATAAATAAAAACTGCACTTTTATCGACAATAAAATGCAACGTTGTATGTTCTAGGTATTTAATTTGCTTCATATTTCTATCCTTTTTATTTATTATTATTTACAATATTTTCATGCAATTTTTTTTATTTATATTAACATAAAACTCAAATGTTTCTATTGAATAACGAATAAACCTTCTACATTAATTTTTCAAAAAATGCACCGATGGCAATTTTACAAACGGTTTGTACTCTTAGAGATCACAACAGATTCATAAAGTGAAATTTTAATCCTCGACATTTCCATAGAAAGTACTGAAGAGCAATATTTTTCACTGTTAGCTTTTCAAACTTTAGTTCAGTTTTCGTATTTTTGCAAGCATTGCTGTAAAATTTCAAAAACTATATTAAATAAAGACGGCACTTTTTTTTAGTTTTTTGCACTACATTGCACTTCTGGCTACTTCCTATGAAAATATTAAATTAATTTGACTGTATTCCATGCCTCGTCTCTATGGATATAACGATAAAATCGATGGCGGACATCATTAAAACGATTGAAACGTGTCTAAAAACAATATCAGTTTTCTTCGCTCGGTCAACTGATATAATCTTTTGTATGAATGCTATTGGTGCAAATGTTTGAGATATGTTTGCGACATTTTTTTTAAAGCCCGTGTAGCACAAGGCAGGCATCTGCGGACACTTCCCAACCTGCATCTTGTATCAAAACTTGGGCAGCAAAAAAAAAAAAAATAATAATAATAAAATAAATAAATAAATAAAAATAATAAAAAAGATAGATATAGATAAGAACTAGAAAAAATATAATGTTTATTAAACAATTTAAAAAAATTATCAAATGTTATATGTTTTAACAATAAAAAATTATAGTATCCATAAGTTCAAAGACGTATTCCCATTACAATTTTCGATTATTTTCGGTTTCTTTACAAATATCAGAAAATTGGTGTATTGTAAATTCATTTCTATAATCATGGCACATACAGTACGAGCTCATTACTCAACTTTCAAAATTTATGACAACTGTAATATTTCACTACCCATTGCATAAAATTACATTTTATAATTAAAAATCTTTGTATAATAATTAGTAGTTCGATATCGATTTACACCTCGAAACAGCATGCATGGATGGACGTTATCCTTGCTGTGCTTGTGGAGTAAACATCGTTTGAAATATGCTTGTTTTGGAAGCGTGAGGTATTTTAATTTTGTGATGACTATAAGATTAGACTTTCTAGTTCTTAAAAATTGCAAACCTGCCTTTCTTCGTATCTTGGAGCAGCATCAAAGGTTATGTATTTTACACCAATATTACAATATATAATTATTTGCAAATCAAAAAATTCAATAATTAATTATACTCACAAAGTATTTGCCATAGATTTTAGCCTAGAAATTTTAGTACTAAAATTTGGCACTAACTCTGGTATTAAAAAGTACATAATTTCCAAAGAATATACAATATTTTCATCTTTTATTATGAATTTCTGAATAAAAAATAAGAAAAAATAGTCATAGTTTACATACTTCTATACCAGTGATTTCTAACCGTTTGGATCATTAAATTAAAACTGGCCGAGCAGTTACAGTTATGATTACGTCATCATTGGAAGAATTGCAAAATGTATAAATATATGAAGCTATATAGTAGAAAATGATAACATAAGCTATACGTCTTTGATACGTAAAAAAATACTTCGAATATATTCCATTCTTGTGGCTATATCTTTTCTAATACACAGGGGGGGGGGCATTCACAAAGCACTTTAACCCCAACTTTAGCCCCAAGTTTTATCCCTGGTACTAAATATGGTGCTAAACCAGGGGCCAACCATGTCTAGCTCCTAGTTTAGCACCATGTTTAGTACCAGGGATAAAACTTGGGGCTAAAGTTGGAGTTAAAGTGTTTTGTGAATGTCCCCCACGTTTTCCTAAAACTGATGGCTCTGTAATCGCCTCGCCACTGCATGTTGCTAACATGTAGTGATGTGAATGCGAAAGTAATGAAATAAGAAGTTCTGTTGGTATTTAATTTTTTTTTTTAATTTGAAATAAAGCTTTCGAAACTACGCAGTGAATAATAATTATTCGTTATTTTATTATATATTACATCCATTATAATTAATACATGTTTACAAGTCCTGTATTATTATTATTATTATAATAGAAATAATAATGATGATAATTGAATTTGTAAAAAAACGGAATAATTATATACCTTTACAGTCGGTAAAATATTTTGAATATTCATTATCATATATAAACGAAGTTGACAGTCGCCATGCCATGTAGTTTCACACTTAGGAGAGAAAGTGAGTGAGCACCAATGAAATTGCTCTCCCTCTCTCTCTCTCTCTCTCTCTCTCTCTCTCTCTCTCTCTCTCTCTCTCTCTCTCTCTCTCTCTCTCTCTCTCTCTCTCTCTCTCTCTCTCTCTCTCTCTCTCTCTCTCTCTCTCTCTCTCACTTTCTTTCCCCTAAATTATCATGGATTCTTCCCCTATTCCCTTCGCAGTTACGCCAGAAGGAGACAAGTATATTTTAAAATTTATTTTCTGACTGAAAGCACATATCAATTTATGTATAAAAAGTATAAAATTTTAATGCAAATAAAATTTTACTGAAATTGAATTTCATATATTTATAATATAAAAAAAAAACTTTAGAACCGATGAACAATAACAAACGTTTCTTCCAACATCATGCAGTTTGTTCTGAGTATACCCACTTTTATAGCATGTATTTATACAATTGAATGAAAATGTCTTGAAAGACGTGATTCTATTATGATATTATATCGTATGAAAATTCTATATGCTTATTATCAGGTAAATTTTAGAAGCATGATTTTACGACATTGATGTTAACATTAGTAACATGCTATCTAAAATAAATGTTAACAAAGTCTTAATTGCTATAAGGCGGGTGGTTGTACTAAGTAATCGACTATAGGTTAACAGTTATAACGACATCAACGTTCCTTCACATAAAACCATAATTATATTTTAGACACAATCTATTAATATCGTAACTTACGTAATTTCTGTATTTTTCCCCTAAAATTGAAGAATTTAACAATATATTGGTACGAGTATATATATGCATTGAAAAAATATTCACTACTTTCACATGACGGTGTTTCTCATGAGATGTCGTCAATGGATAGACGAATTATTCCGCACCGTCACGTGAATTTAGTGATTTTTGGAATGAATTTGATTAGAAGGTTCTCCCTGTAACATACACTGAAAAAAAAATTTTTTTTGTATGGTTCGTTTCAGAGTCTAATCTTATCAAGCATATTATATTTGTTAGTCATTGCGCAAATATTATAGGGTATTTCACCTCTCTGTAAATGGTTTATTATTGCAAGATAATAATTAATTATAATATTTATTACAAATATTACACTTTATAATGACACTGGCTCTAAAGCTGTATTAACACGATACAATTTTTCATATAATGCTACCATGCAAGAAAATTTCATCTCCTTGAGTGGAGTCAAAAGTTTCCTTGTATTATAAGGAAAAATGGCATGCAATAGTTAGAAATATTGGATCGTGTAATATTGGCTTTAGATGACCCGTATATATGCAAACGTATTCGTTAAGCCTTTTTCAAAGTAAGTAGCTTCGCAACAGCATATTGCTTAAAGCAGCATGATACAATCATAAAATTTTCTTTTTTATTATTTTTTTTCCTCTCCTCTTTGTAGGTGCCATAAAATTGTTGCTTAAAATGAATTAAAACACGTTCTTAATTGTAAGCAAATCTGTTCCTTCCTTACAAGGTGAGGTAAAATTTTACTGTAAGGAAAAATGGTAAGCAAAATTATTTTTATATGATGAAAAAATAATTTTGCTTGAATTAATAAAATTCCAATTCAAGAATGCAAACAGAACTATCCCTTCCGGTTCATTTACCCTGTCCCAACTATATCAATATACTTTTATTTAATTTATTATAGTTATTATACTATTTTGACAACCAATGGATGGGATATTAAAGTCTACACATGAGCTGTATTGCGTCACAACATTAGATTTTTTTCTGATATTCTTGTTACACTTGATTTAATTATTTAATAATTACATAAAATTATCTATAATTATATAATTATAAATATTGAATGATAAAAGGAAAAAAGAAAAATAAGCATTGACCCATGAATAAAGTTTTAACTGACAGGTGAGTAAAAGTGAAAATTAAATGTATAAAGGAAATTTCCTCACTTGACGTGAAAACAAAGAGATAATGAAAAGCTTTTGTGTTTTTATCACGCGTGATTAGCTTGCTTGCGCACCCAGTGGTTCGTTTGATGTTACGTTTATTATAGTTGAATACGTATATTACAAGTAGTGGTTGAAGCTTCTGCTGCTGCATGCTTCGTAATATGACAAAGCATACTGCTGGTCGCTCGTTTACTTCACCTGTATTTTATAGATGATAATAAAACTCTGTACTGTATTGTATAATACATATTATATATAATAAATATACTTCATTAATAATAAATAATAACTATTAGGTTACCTCAACTTTATCACTCATATAACATAGGAATTTCAATTATATTAATATACTAATAATATTTCATATAGTAATTTTTGAAAATTATATAATTAATTGATACATATAGTTCAAAGCTATAAATTAAATAAGGGATTTTGTGTTTTTTGTGTTGCTTTATATACAATAGACAATAATGGTTGCATTTTTTTATTTCATAATTAGAAAATATGCATAAAATTATGCTTTCCTGAATTTTTTCTGATTTTTTGGAGTGCGGGAACTAATTTTAAAAAAATATTTAAAATACCTGAATTTGGGTGGTACCACCTGATGGGACAACCGTGACGTCATTTGTCGTGCTGTGATTGGCTGTTGATGATGTCACGGCTGCTGTGATTGGCTGTCGATGACGTCACGGTTGTCCCATCAGGTGTACCACCCAAATTCAGACATTTTAAATATTTTTTTAAAATTAGTTCCCGCACTCCAAAAAATCTGAAAAAATTCAGGAAAGCTTAATTTAATGTATATTTTCTAATTATGAAATAAAAAAATGCAACCATTATTGTCTATTTATTATATAACTTTTTTTGTGAAATAGCAAGAGTAAAATAAATAAATAATGATCAAAAGAATGATTTTATATAGCAATTATATATATTTTTACCTGTGTTTGAGATTAATCAAATTACTTAGTAAAACGTGGAGTGTGAATATACCGTTTCTATTTTTGTGGGTGGTAAATTTTACGAGAATCTAACTCATAAACTCATATAGATTATTAGATTATTTTATAAATCAGTTTTTAGCACTTTTAAATCAAGTTAATTAAAAAATGTTATGTAATAACCATAACTCTTTGATTCATCCAACTTTGATCAATTTTACTTTCTCGAAGTGGAAATTGAATATTTAATTTAAAAATAGTCGAAACAGAGAGATTTTGTGCAATAAAAAAAAAAAAAGATTATACTTTAATATGAGCACCTTTCAACTTGCCTTTATAGATTGCGTTACAGCGCTCACAAATTTATCAGACGTATGACGTAACGTTTGTGTTCTCCAGAGGTGTTCACGTAGCATTTTTATAATAAATATCAACGTTCTTTTATACAGGTTAAGCCACCGATTTGACCAATGTTAAGGGGCTTAGCCAATCATGTTCAAGTATTTTAGGCCTCATCGTACAGCGAAACTTTAAATGCTTCCATCCATCAGGGCAGTCTCCAGACTGCCCTGCTTCCATCATGCAATGCTATTTTTGAAATTTTGCGGTGCAATGGGGCCTAAACGGCCTAAAAAATTTACCAAAATTGACGCACGAAATGCGTGCGTGTCTTAACCTGTATGAAGGAACGTTAATAAATATAACACATTGTTATTTTCAATAATATATGGTTGTTATTAGGTATTGAAATTGTTTTGTTGTGCTTCTAGAAGTCTCGTTCTCATTTATTAATTACTTACGCATTTACAGAATACATTTTAAAAAAAAAATCACGAATTCTTTTTTGTAATATTAAATTTTATATATTATTTTAAATATAACTTTAACTATGAAAGATTATTTCTAATTGAAAAAGTCTTTATTCTTTTCATAAAATAGACTATATAGTGTATAGCCTGCAGTATTATAATTATGTCTTTCACAGATGGATAAGGTGGCCATTTAATTAACAGCCTTTTGTATATTACTTTTTTATTAAATTCTTTTCCCTCTGGTGGCTGTTCGTGCTCGTTGCTGAATGGCTGCTGATGCTCGCTACTCATCCTAGTCCTTCTCACACTCCACTTCTCAGTTCCAATTACCTCCAATCACGGTCATGACGGTTCGGAGGCCACTCGGGCAGTACACTATAATGTACTACGAGTGCCAGTCAGTCGACATGCCTGCTGCCTGATTTCTGCTGTTGCTGTATTGAAGTAGGGATGGGCAATACCGATCGAGTATTCGATATTTCGAAACATGGCAATATATTTTGGTACAACGATACTGTATTTAATTACCCAACTATTTGAGAGTATTAATATACAATACAGAATAGTTATCACAGAGACCTAGGGTGTTATCTGAATGGTTGTAATGCTACGTTAAAATATCATAATTCGTAATGCATATATCGGGATCCGACAACAGATGAATTTTACTCCTACTGCTAACGTTTTTGGTAATTGTGAAGCTGTGGGAAAAAGAACAAGTTTGGAATGGCTAGACTGGATGGGTGCTGTCAAAAAATTTAAAATCTGCAAACTCTTTTTTTAGGATGGCTATAGAGTATCTCTCTTTTTACTTCCATCTAACCTGAAAACTTTTCTTCCAGGCTTTAATCTATAATATTGTATATTGGAGGTCTGTATTTGACACTGCTAATTTATTGTGCTGAGGACCAAAGTATTGGTAATATTTGAATTTTAATTTAATAATTTGTTTAGGTTGGTATTGCCCATCCCTCAGTGCTCGCTCACAGTCAACACTTCAATTTATGATCATTTTGTACATCAATTCATAAAATTGTACATAAAATAATTAGTAGCTCGTTGCTAGGCAGTTTCAATACAATGTACTACATATATTGAATATATGTATAATATTGAATATTTGTTAAAATATTTTTATTTTAAATTAATGTTCATAAATTCTAACAATTATTGACAACCACAGGAATTAATATTACATTGCAAAAAAAGAATTCGTCTACAACAGGAAAAAAACATTTTTTTTTAACACACAATTTTTCACTGGTTTATTAGTATATAATTGTATAATATTATCATCCTGTTAGCATTTTACTTTTTTTCATTACAAAAAATTATTTAAATTAATTTTGTATTTTTTATTTTATTTTATTTATTATTTTTTTGTTACTTAATTTCACTTTGAAATCAACGTCAACACATAAAGGTCTATTTTCTCGAATTTTTTGTTAAAAGCTTGCAAAAAGACTTTCGCTGTAATTTTTCTCCCCTTCTATTTCAAGCAATATATCAAATGAAATATTGATAATAGCAAAATTATTATTGTAATTAGCCTAATTTGTTCACTGTATACAGCCGGATACAATTTGACACGTTTCTTAGGTAACTTTTTAATGTTTTAGAGATATATATCATATACAATTTTAAATACAAAATATATATAATTATAAATGTTTTTAAGGAAATTTAGAAAAATAAATATATTACAATAAAAAATAAGAACCAAATTTTACTTAGCTTTGTATGTTGAAAGTTAAAATGTTGTAAATATATATATTATATATATTTTTAGGGGGTATAAATTATAAATAATAAAAATAAAACAATAACTGACATTGTCATTATCAATTATATCACCGAGAGAGGTTTGTATATTTTAAACTTTTTCAACGTTTTCTTTTTTTTATTATTTATTTTTCTTTTCTTTTCCCCCATTTCCCCATCTGTTGTCAATTTTATCTCTTAATTGCATAACGTTATTTGAAAAGAAAAGGAAATGATTATTTTATTTTAATAAACTTTTAAAAAGACTTACAAAGTTTAATAAGTCATTATCATTTATAAATAAAAGCTTAAGTTACCACCTTGATTGGTAACTAGAGAATTGTGTATTTCTTAGATTATTATTTATGGGAGTTACATCTTGGATGCTGCAGGCAACAAATTTTGATTGGGAATTATAGGGAACGTAATTATGAATTTGATACTAATTCACTCTAATAGGCTTTCTTATCATTATTTTTGTTGTAATCAAGTGATATCAAATCTCTAAATACAGCATTAAATAATTATTTTAGTCATAATTTATTTTTGTTCAGTTATGTATGAAAAACATATTTTATTATTTCATTTATATACAGTTAAAATGTTGTTCAGAATGATCATAATAAATATTTGATAAATATCGCAATCTTTACTATTATCATTCCGCAATAGCATTTATTTAAATTGGACACTTCACTGAAAAAAATAATCATATATTCAAAATTAACTTTTTTTCGTTAGACAATCATCTACAGTAAAGTTGCACACGTTGAAATTGCTCTCAGGTAGCGTCTACTTCATATTTGTTTGACAATGAGTAATGGAGTATCGAAAAAATCTGAAAAAAAATCAAGGTAGCATAACTTTGCATCCTCTGTCTATTTCTGCAATAAAAAAAATTGAGGTCGATACTCTATTGCTATTCTTATGACTCATTTGCCAACAAATATACACCTGGCATTGTCATGTAATCATATAGCAACATTCGTTATAATAACAGGGGAGAAAAGCATAAATTTCATTAAAAAAAATCTATTAAATAATTAAAATTACTGCTTTTCAAGCGAATTTACCACATTTAAAAAAACTGAACATTTATGAAATGAAATATTATGTATTATTTAATGTGCTTAATGTTATTCTATTTGATGTTTTAATATTATATTAATTTTTTGTGTCTAACAAGAAGTATTAAAAAAAAAGGAAGGTGGAAGTTGTAGAAGAGCATTATATGCCTTGGGACTTAAAAGAGCTTTGTTATGAAAATACTTTTTACATTGGTGCTGAGTGTTGTTTTACTTGCGTAAAGAGAGCTGTCAGCTTCAAACCATCGGAACAGCTTTCAATGCATGGGTGCCTTGCCAGTCAATTAGTACGATGGGATTGGGGTTTCTCTCTCTCTCTCTCTCTCTCTCTCTCTCTCTCTCTCTCTCTCTCTCTCTCTCTCTCTCTCTCTCTCTCTCTCGCTTACTTGCTCCCTCTCCTCCCCTTCATCTTTTTTCTTTGCTATTCACTTATACAGACGATATAGAATACTTGCTAGCTGCTGCCTTCCTTTATCCATGGTGTGGCTTCCATTCCTTCATATTACCATCGTGGTGACACATTGTATGCTTTCGTAGTTTCTCCTCAAGCAAGAACTAACTCAGAATTACTGTAAAGAACAAATAACGTGTACATACATTTCCTCAATTTATCATTGAAACCTACTCAAGAGTAAAATCAACTTGGATCGATCAAAGAGATATACGAGATGAATCTTGAAACGAAACCATGATAAATTTTCTTTAAGTTCAAATTATCAATATTATGTTTTAATTATACTTTATCAAATGTAATATTATTCCCGGAAATAGACAGAAGTGAAAAGTTTTTGACCATTAGAACTTTAAACCTTGCAGAAAGATTTATATACATTATATTTAACTTCTGATATTCTTACAGAACCTCTACTTTCAGCGTAATATTTATTGAACTCTGCGGGGCTAAAATAAAATGCTACTTTATAGTTATGATTTTAATTTAAATAAATCACGTTGTATCTTTTTCTTCTCTTTACCTGTTTTACAATAAATGTAGCAGGCCAACATTTCTAAATCTCAAAATTTATTTATTCCAATTATACAGTATATTTTATATATTAGACAATGATTTATGTTTAAAAATCATGGATTTTTTTAAAAAATTTCAAATTATAACACATCATAAAAAATATAATTGCACGAGTTGTTTCATTGGTAATCAGTTAGAATAATAAGATAATTAAGATAAGTGTAAAATAGAATTCTTTATCACTTTTGAAATTTATATTATTTTGGCAAGAAGCTACACAATTAAAATATATTTAAATAAAATGAAAAAAAAAAATGGAATCAGTATTGATGTCACGTTTTTATCAAACTGTAAGTTGATAATCACACTTAAAAATAAATTTATTTGATTTTTTGTGAAAAGAGAAAATTGGAAAATGTTCTCTTCAAAGAAATTTAAAAGTTTTCATTAAAACATTAACATTTATCAAACTTTTATGAAGTTTTTTTTTTTTTTTTTCATTTATAAATAAAATATGTTATGCATTAATGTAAACAAAATAAAAATATTTTCTCTTTAAATATTAATAATATAAATATAGCTATTTAACTCGCAGTAAGTTTTTTTTCACTCATTTTATTTTGTTGACATAATGTGTATGTGTGTTTAAGTTCAGAACTTTTTTATTTAATTTATCTTAAGTGTAGTAACAATTATTATTGCTATGCCTGAGAACTTGGTAATTATTATTCACCATTTTAATTACCCCCGTACTTACTTCTTGCAGGAAACTAGTGAGTTTTTAAAATTATATAAAAGAATTTTTTTGCTTTTTATTCATGAATGTTATGAAGCCTATGAAGCTCTTAATGTGTGATTTTTATGGTGTTTAAAATAAATAAAATGTCATTTAAGAAATTGCGTTTTTTTTTTGTTTTTTTTTGTTATTGCAAAGAAACCAAGTACAGCGTGAACACTATAATTATTTTGCAATAGATACATGAGTCTAATTCACCGTAACAGTTTGTTAATACATTTATTGTAAATAAATAAATAAAAAAAATACCTAAATAATAATGCATCTAAAGAAAAAAGAAAAAAAGCTCGTCTGCTTGCTAACACCTAGTCTAAATATATACATATATTTATTGTATAAAGGTAATTTACCCGATTAAAAAAAGATATAAAAAAATTAAAAACTAAAAATATTTCCTATGGTTATTTTAAAATTTATATTTTACATTAATTTATGTTCCTTTTATTTACGATTTCATTACCTTTTTTTTTTTTGTATTTTTTTATAAAAATTATATAAAGTTATAACGCTGTATTGAAATATTTATTACATTAAATATATGCTTAATATATATTATATATACTGACAATTAATTATATACAATTTTATTAGTTTAAGCTTTGTTTTTGTAAGCATTGAAGTGATTAATTTAATTAGCTTTGCCATTTGATTGGTTTAAAATGATGACGATGATGGAAGTAGCATATGGGAGGATCATTACGGGTGGCTAAGTAGTTAAGAGGAGATAGATAGAGAGGACTGGTTAGAAGTTATAGCGAGAAAGGTGACTTGTAACCAGGCAAGTGGGCGGGTTGGCGGGCGAGAGGCCCCGCTGTTATTTGATCTTCATTATATATAAATTGAATGTGCGTGTTAGCGGGTTGCTATAACTGAAATCACTAGAGACGTGACGATGGCAGTGGCGGTGCGCTTGTGAATAATATATATATATATATATATATATATATATATATATATATATATATATATATGTGTGTGTGTGTGTTTATTTATTATATAACATAAGCAAGACAGTGTTCGTATGACGAGTGGGTGTTAGATTAGTTACAATTAAACACTTGATGCATGTAAAATGTAAGCCATGGAGTACCTTTTAGTATAGTTGAAATGTTAAAAGATCGTTTAACATTGTTTATAATTATTAATATTATAGAGGCCAAGTGAAATTTACTAACAAATAAAAGAAATTACTATTCAAATTCAAAATTTTATTAACTCCCGTTATACAGCTTAATTTATTAGAGGTGGGAAAAAATAAAGTTCTACATTTTAGGTAGAAGGTAGAAAAAGAATATCCAGTGTAGCAAACCCAAACAAAGTGTACACCTTGAGACATCACGAGCGTTTTTCTTTACTTTGTTAGTTTGCAAGGTGAACTTGACATTGAGATGGCATCAGCTCCTTTGTATATATATACATATATTTTTATTGTCTTGATCTATTAATTGGAGTTGTGTGCAAATCATTCAAGCGTATTGTTTTGTCTATCTCGAGTTGTACAGCGCTAGAAAATCAGGTTTCACTATCGATGTTTTAGTCAAAAATACTGTAACAACTGATGTCGAGTTTCTCTCTCAACAATGAGCTTCACAAGAATGGCAGTAGAGTGTAGTTACAAATAGAGGCAGCGAGTTTCTGTCAAAACTTAACTCTAGCATCCAAGTAATGCTGCACCTGACAAGCCTCTTAGTCTAGTGGGGAACGGAAAGCAGGAGGTATAAATGGTGTAGCTGTTCCAGTCTTCTTGATACTGTCCAAAACTGCCTTTAAAGATTTTCTTTTTTTAACTTGCTTATCAATAAATATAATCTCTATCGAAAATGGAAGAAGGGGGGCAGTAGTTACAGATTTCTTGCTATATATTTTTTTAACTCGCGACGATTTGAACTTTTCTCCTGCTTAATTATACGGCACTTAAAAACATACTGCATATTTGTATTCTTGGGGATGATAAATAAGGAGCAGTTCATTTTTTCAAAAAATCAAGTCTATTAAAATTCTGTACTTACAAAGATATAACAGGGTTATACAAAGTTTGGACTGTTCCCAAGTGATAGTTGGTACTAGCATATTTTTGTCACTTTTCATTTCCAATTTTTAATGATTATTTAGATTGATACTAGAAAAAAAAAAGTTTAACATAAACAACGATTCTTAGTCTTCTTTGTGTTCTGTCAGTATACAGTTTAATATTGTAGGAGCCTCAAGCAAATAAATGTATGCATGCAGACATTTGTTTTTATTAAGTATCTACCTTTTTGTTAAATTACAAGAATAATAAGTAACAATAAAATAATTATGTTTCAACGTTAGATATATTATATTGCTACTGTACAAGTAGTGTATTAAGTTCTCAGAATTGTGTACGTTAGATTACAGCCTGAAGCCATTTTAACTAGTGTTAGTTACAAGTAGTACAGCAAATTAATGCTGCTGTATAATTAATATCAAATTCAAAACTCTTTGTTTGCATATTATATTCATAGCTAATTATTTTAATTGTTGAATTTGATATCATAATATAATAATATACAAATATTACATTGCGAATAAAATTTTTATCAAAGTAATATTCATTTAAATGAATAAATGAATAAAAATTCAAAACTAATTAACAATAAGATATTTATAATAACCAAAAGAAAATCTGAAAGCTTCATGATGTGTCATGTATAAAATTATGCTTATAGGATTCAACTATTTATTAAAATTGTTGTACAATACTTTGTATTTTCCAAGATTCTGCTCAGTAAAAAAAATATTGGTATTATTAAATACTTAATTAAATAATTATATATGAATGACACGTTTTGAAAAAGATTTTCCTGTTAAGGAACAAAATATGTACAGTACGTTCAGAACATGTATTTTATAATTAAAGTAAAATATAAAAAAACATAAGTTTTATAACATCAGAGCACAGAATGTTTTGAAACATTTGTTTTTTGTACACTACATTACTAGTTGTATTATATGAATTGACGGCACGTAAGTTTCTTTTACAATGATTTAATATAATTTATATTTTAATTTTATGAACAAAAATAAACTTAAATATTGTATCTATAGGCAGATCTGAACATAATTATATAACTGTCTGAGTTTTGCTGCGAGTATAGATGTTATCGAAGTTTCATTCCAAATTCATGCGGTCAGCTAGTGCATAAAATAAGATATTCTATCCGTTGTTGTTCATATTTGATATAATGATCAGTACTCAATAAATTATTAACTTATTTCCAGTCTGGTGGTTAGAGGAAGCAAATCACGTAAACGACAAGAAAATATAAAAAAAGTGGTTTCGGAAACAGTTCAGACGAGACATATTCGACGTTCATTTTCTACGTGCAATTCATCTTTCCTACCACGTACGCAGTCTGTTCTTCTCTTCGAATGATTGTGACAGTATCGGGACATGCCATCAGATGGATATTCACTTTTTAGTTTTGTTAAAAAAATGTGGTTCTTGACATGCAGATTTTTTTTCCTATACGCGGTCAGCTTCATCCTACATCGCATCAACCCGTAGGATTCAGATGCTTAGCAAGTTGCATACTCTACAGGATAACATGATAAAGATGGCGACGTTTTGCTGTGCGTTGTTTCTTGCTGTAGTGTACTGAATGGCGGGTAGTTTATCTCGCTTAAATTTAGGTGATAGCAATTATCAAGCCTGATTATGAAACTGTACTATGAATTCATTTAATATAATTTTAATGCAAGTTGAAAAATAATAATGAAATAAATTTATAATTAGAAATTTTTTGTCATTATACACGGAAATAAATTCTCACAAAGAGGTTGTAGAATTTTACCGACTTAGCTCGAGCTAAAACCCATGAACCAAGTAAGTCGGTAAAAACTCCCTATCCAACATTGTAATTCAAATCATACAAACGGGTCGGTAAAAACTACAACCTTAATGTGTTAACACGAATCTACACATTAAGTCGGTAAAATATTAAAGATTTCGAATAGTAAAACTATTCTACTTAGACGTGTAAAATTTTACCGACTTGATTTTGCTATTTGTATTTTCTACCGACCTAATGTCCCAAGTTTTACTATCTTGTATCCTCTAAAGTTAACTCTTTAATTGGGTGAAATTTTGCCTACTTTATTTGTAGCTATTACTATTTTCATACTTGTAAATTTTACGTTGAATAATTTGCTTACATTGAAATATAATGAATATGAAATGATATTATACACTGTAACATTGATAGAAAATATTAGTATTATTACAAAAGAACTACAATGCATAAAAAATTATAAATTAATATGTAAAAATTACTTTGTGAAATTATTTCACACATGCACTCTCGATCTATACCAGATTTCATTATATTTTATTACACTCTTTAACTCAAATAAACTTAAATGCTTCATCATGGAATATATAGTTGATAAATAAAAAGGTATGATAAAATTTGTTTCATATTATGTAACATATTTTATTTATTTACGACAGCATACAAATTAGGTAATAATATATATTATATATATTTTTTTTTTCAAGAGAGAAAAAAGCAAGTATCAAGAGATTTAAATGACTATAAAAAATAGCAGTTAATAGTTGTATAAAAGTCACTTCAGTTTTAAGAATCACTTTCAACTTTCAAGTCGAACACCGAGAATGATTATCACCTTGCTACAGTACACAGACCGATGATAGTCCCATCCTTTGGAGTGAAGAGAGGCTTGCCTTTCGTTGACGTAATGGTTTGAGGAATAACTTTTCCAATCGTGGTGTGTTAATGCAGAGATGTATCGCGGATGCATAACGTACAATGATGAGTCGATCGTCCACAGCACCCAGACACCTTCGGTAGGCGCGTCATTGCTGTAAATATTTGTTATTAGAGCTAGCAAGGTGCACGCAATATTCTATGAGAAAATACTCAAAATACAATGTTACTTTTAAAACCAACTGAAGCGAAAAATAATAAACCAATGTTAAAACCTCTTGTAACACGTATACCATGTATTTATTTATAATTAATATACGGCAAAATTAGTATGAATATGAATTGATTCGGTAAACTTATGTTAAATGGTGCAGGGCATTCATGAATGATATTTTAGAAATGGTTAATAATTTGCATAGCGCCATAGTAATCAAAAACACTTCGCACTAAGATTTATTTTCTTAAATTCATAATATTATCCTGTATATAGTCACTAGAGGATACATGTATTTAAGAAAATAAATACTGACAGAGACACAGAAAGAGAAATCGAGGAGATAAATATAATCAAATAATCATATGAGTAACTGACACTATGAATTTATGCTTACCTTAATATGATATTCACGGCGATGAAGTAATGACGAAAAATCTTGACGATACTTAATTGTAGTGAAGAACTATTTAAATTAAACGTATTAAACACGGTAGCCCAACTTTCAGCACAACCTCACTCATCAAGGACGCGTCAAAAATGTGAGGAAGTTTGCTTAAATTTAACGGACATTTTTGAATAAAACAACTAAGTTGGTAAATTTTAAGAACGTAATGGGCTATATTTGCAAAGTTTGAAGTTGCAAAAAGGAAGCATGCTAAAATCACAGATTTAGGTTGGTAAAAATGGCATTGCAAAGCAGAAATGTTAAACTTTTACCAACACTCTTTAAACAAGTTGGTAAATTTTAAGAACGTAATGGGCTAGATTTGCAAAGTTTGAAGTTGCAAAAAGGAAGCGTGCTAAAATCACAGATTTAGGTTGGTAAAAATGGCATTGCAAAGCAAAAATGTTAAACTTTTACCAACACTCTTCAAAAACCATTTTACAATCCTTTGTCTTCAGTTTTTACAGAATACATTGTAATAATGTCGGTAAAATATTACAAACGTCCTGGTAAATGGCGCTTTTACCGACCTTTACTATTAAAAATTTTTGTCCGTGTATTTTTAAATTTTTTAAAATATTATGGATGAATGATGTAATTTTCAAGCAATATTATTGCATTCTTTTATAAATTTACTCCTACATTTTAAATATGTTTCAAAATACATAATTATATTAAGCACGTTATTTTTATTCATGTAGGCCTGGATTACTTCAATAATTTTTTTTATATACTGTATATAAAAAAAGTAGGAGAAATGGAATTAATAAAAATATTTTGAATTTTGAATTTTGAATTTTTTTAAAATAAAGTTAAGTTAAGTTAGTACCAAATTATCATAAAAAAATTGTGACATAAATTGTAACCAGGAGGCATCTAGGCAGGTAAGACTGAGCTTGGCTTAATTGTGACAGTGAGAAGCCCACTATAGGAATCCGGAACGTTCGGGCGGTTAAAGAAAGCCAGTATATAGTGATGCACACGTCCTATATCAAGGGAGTTAGGGAACATTCCTCCTCTCTCCATCAATATCTTTGCCTAAAAAAGCAATGCTGTCATCACTAGTATGTAAATACACAGCAGCATATCAACAATAAAGTAGGAACGTATAATAATTATATTGTTTATAATTTTTAAATTAGCGAGTTCTACATTGAATTCTATAATATTGTTAACGATATGGCATTTTAATTTGTTCATATCCATGCACTAATAAACTTGTTAATTGACAAGGACTCATTTCCACTGGGCAAACACAAAACTACCAATTAAACTCATTTTCCAGCTACTTATTATTTATATTATTGACATTTAAAACTAAAAACATATAATTATAGCTAGAAAAAAAAACTTAGAACTAACTGTGCTGTGTTAACATTTTTCAAAAAATTAAAAGAGAAAACCAGAGTGGAAAATTATAAGCAACATAAAAAAGTAAACACATTCCTATGACTAATTTAATGTTGATTATTTTGTCGTAACCATACGTACAATGCTAGCAAAAATATTTCAACAGAAAGCATAAGGTAATATTCCAATTCTTGTAATCAAGTCTATACTTCTATACTATACAGTACATCATTCTGGTTTGAAGTGGAACAACAACAAAAAGGAATATGAATAAATGCTTCACCAGACACTTTTAAAAACATTCAAGCAAGTAAAAATGAAGCGTTGAAGTAAAGTGATATAAAATTTAAGTAATTCATGTATAAATTTCGTATTTTTTTTATTAATAATTACTATTATTATAGAATTGATGTGTTATTTTACACTCTAGTTAGCTCTTTCAGCAAAAAGCTAATTTAATTTAGTAAACGAGGTTGAACACGACTGACACGCAAGCATACAGACTTGTTTGAAGGCTGGAAACAATTCATGCGTGATGTGCTATTATTAACGCAGCTGTAAGGACAGTATATATATAATGTATACTTTTTTATTTTCATTTTGACAGTAGTGAGTGAAACGGTTGAATTAGAAAACATGACTCTTTTGATATTTTCTTTTTTCATATTTAACTTTTCTTTTTCCATATATACAGTATAAAGTCTTGGTAAAACTAGGGAAAATATGATACTACTATATTCCGTGGTAAAACTTTGTAGAATTTTATATTTTGCTTAACTACAATTTTAGTGTATACAAAAAGTATGAAAAGTCAAAAAAGAAAATTAAAAGTTTCTACGAAGTGGTAAACTTCTCATTTTTTTTTCTGAGATTTTCCTGCTCTTGATGGTCTATACAATAAACCTGAATTGAATAAACAGTTGTAGCGTCAAAGACATTTAATTTTGTTCATTTAATATTTTAATTGATGCTAATAAAAATAATTGTGTTTCTTTTTTTTTCTCTCTCTCTTTCATAACTTTTTTTAAGTTAAAGCAGAAAAATTAAAACACGTACATTAAGTTTTTATGGGGAGGTGTGGCGCAGTGCGCTTGACCGGGTCTCGTCAGATCACCGAAGTCAAGCAACGCCACGCGTGGTTAGTAGTTGGATGGGTGACCATTTTCAACAAAAAACACGTTTCCCACCCAGGGGTAAAACGTTGCGCTTTTCCACTATGTAGTTCCCCTGGCTTTGGACCATTGCACTTCCGGTTCATTGACAAAAGCTGTAGCGTCCATCCTGGCTGAGGTTTCCACATTTCCCTCAGCCGCAGGCAAATGCCGGGATGGATTTGCAAGGCCGTGGCCGCCCCCGTTCCAGAAGAGCCCGCGAAACGCTCAAGTTAGGGTTTCGGAAGGTTCGGGATTTCAAAGTAGTATGTAATTAGTAAATAGAAGTACCCAATATATAGGGTTTGATTAAAAAAAATTATTATTAGTGACAATTTTTCAATATAACTATAATATTTTAATTGTTTTAAATTTATACAGGTATTATTATTTTTATGATTATATTTATTTGTGATATTTATTTATTTATTTTTTTGAAAAAAAAAAAACATAAAAGAATAAGATAAAGCATTTAAAGATTTTTTTTTAAAAGTGTATAATTAAAATTAGGTCTGTATAATAATACAATAAGAAAATGTGTAAATAAACCTTTCATGTGGTGACTAATGCTTAAATTATTTGAAAAGAAAGCAATTTTATGAAGTAGTGACGAGTAATCTTGTTGACGTAGATGAAGTAAGTTGTGCTAAGAAAACTTGGAACGAGCCTGAACAAGACTGGAGAGAAGTGATTGTTTTCTTGGTAAATTACAAAACGTCGCCACAGAACATCAATGTTTGCAGTGCGTCCTTCTGCTCTGTGGCATATGACTGACTCAGCAACCTTCGTGTGTGTATGTTAGGCTGGTTGGCCGACCAGAGAGGCGACGGGGTGGCACACTTTGAGAGGGGACGGAAAAAGGACGAGAAGTGGGCGAAGAAAGACGACAACGACGGCCACCAAATGCCATACAATTCGATTCAATTTAGTTTCAGTGACGTCAAAAATTTGTTCAATAATATTTTTTGCAATTTATTTTAATCTTATAGTAAACTCTAGATCACATTCTAGAACACATAGTACAAATATTTTTGATAATTGTACAGACTTCAATCATGGTTTTAAAAAGTAACATGCAAACTAAATCTTTAGTATTAGTTTTGGGAAACGTGTGAAGTAAACATAAAATATAATTTAAAGTCTAACAGTCACCGTTGACCTTTTCCAGTAACACATGATGATATTAAAATAATTATTACAAATTCATCACATATCGTTAAAAATATATGTAAAAAAATATCGTTAACGTACTAATATAGTATTTTTAGCTTTAAGCTCTATAGAACTTATTTCACAGTATATATCCATGTCAGTTACTTTTTTGGTACGATGTCCCGAGGCGTAATGAAGCTTTCCTTTCCTGTCACCTCCACCTCTTCCTTGTGGTCGCCACTGCTACCGCCTCCGCTGTTCTTATGTTTGTGTCGTCGTTGCCGCCGTTTTGTTCGCTTTCCTGCTCTAATATTGACTCTAAGAATCAGCACAACCTTACCGTGTGACCGCGCACACAATTAACGTTGCTTTCTACTTATGATCCATCCGCACGTACTTGGTTGCGGTACTGTTTGCTTGTATATATAGCCTTCTTTGGTAGCTTCTTCATTACTACTAAGTAAAACACGATCTTCATAAATCACTAAAAACAAACCGCAGAACCCTTAATAAAGAACCACCCTTTAAATCAAACACCCTCACAAAATGTCAACATCTAAAACTTTGTGTTTATTATTCATTAATATTAATAATAATAACGTTATCAAGGATGAATTTATGCGTATATTCTCCTCAATTATAATAAGTAATATATATAATTATATATTTATATATATATATAAAATCTGAATGTCTCTGTCACTGAGTGAGAGAGGTAAGTAAATAATGACTTCCATCATTATTATTATTATTAATATGAGAAGGAGGGAAAAGTTTATATTACCATCGTTTGTATGGCATGATCAGGGTATAGAAGAAACTATGCCATGAACGAGACGACAACGCTGACGATGATGGAGGCGTGGAGTATGAGAGGAGTTGGCAAACCGGAAATGAGGAGTAGGGGGAGGGGGAGGTGAGGAGTGAAGTTAGCTGCACAAAGGAGTAAGTTGGTACGGCCTGGAAGTGACAACTACAGCAAAAAGAGAAGGCAAAGGTTGGAAGGAGTAGGAGGTGTAGGGGGAAGAGAGGCTCGGGGGGTAAGGAACGAACTATCGGATATTGAGAGAAGTGGCAAGAAAACCAACATAAAACAAGCATTGATTTGATGACTTGAGTTGTGAACTTTTAGATGAAAAGTTGCTGCCCCATTCTTCTCTTTAACATCCCTTATTTTTTCTTGTCCCCCCTTCTCTCTTGCTCGTTTGTTCACACTCCTTTACTATCTCTATATTATATATAAGGCGTGTGTATGTCTCTCTCTTTTATGCTATTTCACACACTTTTTCTTTTTATCAGTAGTTTTACCTTTCTTTTTTTCCCAACCCCCGCTGTCCCCTTTTTTATTACTGTTATCTATATATAAATGTTCCTCATATATTATATGTATAATATATATACATAATTACATACATATTATATACAGTACATATATATTATAAATAGATATGATTTTTTTCTCCGTTTGTTTTTCAAACCTTTAGATGTGTTACACATTATTCGTGTGAAAATATTAATATATTTTAGGATATTTGATTTTATATATAAGTGAAAATAGATGGAAAAATATATACAATAAATTTTTCTTTCATTACCTAACAATTTACACTTGAGTTGTTCTTTTGAGCAATATTCATAAATATTATAAAAAAAAGAGAGAAAAGTTTTTTAAATAAATTCTTAGAACTTTCCTTTAAAATCAATGCTGTTTAGGTGAAAGAGCATAATATATCAAAAGATGAGACATACTGGAAATACAAACTTTGTGGGTTGCAGCTTATAAGCCTAGTGCATATAATGTCAAAGTTGTATGACGAAACTTCGCAGCACATGACTACGGAGGAGATTTCAGCTCTTCCTTCGTTAATATACTTGCTTGCTTTGAGCCATTTATAGCTCATTTAGCTTCTTCTCTTTAATTTATCAAAGTATGTAATAGCACTATATCTTAAGTTAACAAATTAATATATTATCCTCAACTCAAATTTGTGATGATTACAAACCATTTCAAAAGGTTATTTCAAAATATTTTTAAATGAGATTTATAAGAAAAGCATTCAGATATAAAATTTCTAACAAATATTAAAGTATTATTATGATAGATCCATATAGTATAAAAATTATTACAGATAATAACGTTATAATCATTATAGAAGGAAATTTCCAAAGTTGGCTTGTTGGTTGCATTAAGTATGTTAGCGGGAACATTTGAAATTCCCGTGATATTTCAGCTGCAGAGACTTTTATAAACGTAGGTGTCTTATGGCCATTTTATTATTATTATTATTTTTTTTTTTTTTGCAAAATTTTGAGAGGACTACTGTTTCTATGGATGGTAGCAACACTGTCGCTCATACTAAACGCCACATAGCTATTTGCAAACTTATACCCAGCACCACCGTATAAGCCTATTTTGAACTGGCAACTTTGTTGAACGATCTCTTAACTATAGTTTCCGTACCACGAATGGACCAAACCATAAGTACCTGGAGTCCTAAATATCTCTTATAAATTCATATATAGCAAACGCTATATTTTCATATTTTTTAAATGAAAATTTACCTTTAATTTCTTAAAAGCATAAAGTTATCACAGATAATGCTATTCTGTACGTTTTACTCGTTCAATATAATTTAAAATATTATTATGTGCACTGTTTCATAATAAAGACTTGATTGGTTAATAATTTTAACTTAAATACAACGCAAGATGATAAATTAAGACAGAAAAAAATGCAACAAAATTTATCATGTGATGATGTCTTACTGCAGTCCTTAATAAATTTTCAGTTTTACTGTGTTTGTGTTCCCATTATTATTGTATACTTCATAAATTGTTAATATACAACAATAATCAAAGAGAGTATTTATTTTTGTAATTAATAAACTTATTCAAAGATATACTAAAGCAAAATCTAGTCCTGTGTAGTGGTTCACCATGCTCCTGTGGTAGTACGAGCTTAGCTTTCCCAAGCTTGACCTCAAATCGCCCTAAAAGCTCTCTAGTATCATGAAGTCTGTTTTAAATGTACAGCAAGCTACATACTACTACTTTACTACAGTAGAACCCACTAAAACCATCAGCCGTATTAATCCATTTGGATCCACTCATGTAGGTATCAACGGATTGTTTACTATAATATAAATTAATGTAAAATACTATTTTAAAAAAATTCAAAAGTTGATTAATTAATTAAGTATAATTTTAATTTCATTTAAAAAAAATCATCTTCATTTCTGTATATTATCATAAACCATAAAATCGAGCTTTTCAACGTAGTAGAATAATTGACAACCATTTAAATTCAATGGTTTGTTATTTGTCTCTTGTTGAAAGAAAATATATTGTGTTTTTTCCCTATACTACACAAGAAAATAACAATTAATTATTTACAAATTATATTTCAGTAAATGAGTTTTTTTATGACTTTTTAATGTAAAAGTTATTTGCAGTCATTAACACAAAAAATTTTTTTTGCCGCTCTCACTTTAAGTTAAAAAAAAAATAAACAAAGAGGCTTCAAAAATTTAGTTTTTAATGTGTGTCGGTATAGCTGAATTATATTTAGAACCTAAAAACAATTATTCATTTATTTACCAATTAAGTAAAATATAATAGGCGCGATTCACGAAAAAGTTATCCAGAAAATTATCCACGTTTTTCACTAACCGCTGTTAGCGCCAGCCTAATTCACTAAACGTGCAGTTAGTGAGAAACCTGGATAAATCCCCTTGTGAATAGCACCCAATAAACTTAATTAAAGGTTTCTTACCAACCACGGTTAGCATCAATCTAACTGTATAATGTAAGTCTTTGCGCCCAGTATATATTGCTAGGGAAAAATTACGTAATATGAAACAGGTTTATTTTATACTAAATTTAATATTTATAAGTATGATATATCTAGTATAAGTTACTGCATATTCATTTGTATTATATGTAAATAACTGGAAAATATCTGGAAGCAAGAAAATCTGTTAATAGCACGTAGCTTCAACGTTTGCTTGTGCGTGCATGCGGCAAACAAGACGGTTTGTTCCTGACAGTAAATAATTGTTAACATAAATTCTCAGTATGAATTTTAATCAGTAAAATGCAATTTATGTTGCTAAAAAAATTTACATTGAAGAAATTGAAACAACAGTAATATTATCATTAACTGTATGTTTAGACTAAAAAATTATTACAAATACACACACACACATATCATATACGTTTTTCAGCAGCAAGTCATCGTCATTATTAATGGCCTAGAAAAAATATTCATTGCATGATTTGCTGGCCATATTTTTTATGCATATTTGGATTATTTTAAAAGTAAAATAAAAACTTTCATTTTTATTTATTTTCAATTACTTTTAAAATAAAAGAACAAAACCAAATTCCAAAACTATAAAAGTAAAATTTGTTAGGTGTTTTAATTTTTAGAAGTCACGGCCAATAAATAAGCTAAAATTCAAATGTAGCTGAAAATAATCGTTAAGATCGCACTACATTGCTGTGATTTTTTAATGAGTTTGATACCTCCATGTGAGAGTATTGAGATAGAGAAAGGCACTAGCTTCTGAAGAAAATATACGACCGTTGCTACCAGCTAAGCTGCTCGACTCAAATATTTGTATAAAATCCTGACTCCTAGGAGATTGAGAGGAGTATATGTGTGTGTGTAAAAGAGAGAGAGAGAGGGGGGGGGGAAGGAGATCAGACAATGGCGCTCTCCTGAGATCCCCTTTAGCGTTTTGTTTATGCAACCAGAGGAGCACCTTTGTAGCACAAGTTGCATACCTGCATGAAGCTTTATTGCAAGAAACCTTCCTCACTTCCACGTCGTTCTACCCTCTTCACTGATCTTACTTGCTTACATGTTGTATACAAGCGAGCAGCTAGCTTGAAACTCCCCAAGGCTGTGTTCACACTAAAAAAAAAAAATGTAAGTTCTTTTTCCTGAACCATTAGTTTATTCCATGAACAATGGAATTCTTAAAATCTTTTTGTTTTTATATGGTCCTTCATGCAGTTGCTGTTTTTTTTTTTTTTTTTTTTTCACCATAGAATATTTTAATTTTCATGATCATAAAACTTTTTCATCCTTTTTTGAGTGCTTGTTTTAAAATTCTTTTTTTATTGAAGTCTGATGTACACTTTTGAAGTTAAGTAGTTTTGAACAAGAATACTTTATATAATATTGGTAAAAAAAATCCTTCTATTATGATTTTATAATAAATTCATAATATATAAAATGTAAAAAATAACATTTTTTTTTTTAAATATACATTTTTTTTTAAATATATGAGAGTATGCGTGTGATAATGCAAATCGTCTATAATTTTTGTCAAATTTCCGATGTCAAGTAACTCAAAAAGGATAGATGTTCAAACCCCATATAAATGCATTTCCACATTTTCAACTTATTGTTAGTGCCAATCGTTTCTTTTGATTTAAACCATTCCTAGTGATTGACAAAATACCAAAACGACTTAACGGTTCCCTGAGCCCAAATAAGTGTCGAGTTAAATGCATTGTGGTCTTACTCCATTAAGAGCTGCATTAAGAGCTGGAGTTTGTGATGATTCACTGCTATTAGTGGTATCAAAACATGCAAACTGCTAGTATCCACTGAAATTACACTGATAAAAATTTAGGAAAATCTTAACTTTTGTACGGTTCATCCCAGAGTTTCCTCTTATTAGGGGTAAAACATTAGTTTGCATTATCTATAATTAATATACTGTTACCAATTGAGCAGTTGAGTAACGACGCTCGGTTCCAGAAGAGTCATAGAACTTTTCTCAGTGTATTTATGAATTATATCAAATTATATTATTTTTTTTAAAAACCTTTAGTAAATGTTATATAATACCACTGAGGCAAATGAGAAACAAATTACTTTTTTATATTTTATTTAAAAATATATAGTATTTCTTTTTGCTTATATTCGTTGAAAAATTATATTTGATTAATTTTAGAAGCTTTGAATATAAAGTTATTACTTTTCTCTCTTGTCTCTATCACACACAAGCACATGAGCACATATATATAGCTATAAGCAAGAACCACAGCAGTGCATTTTATTGGTCGTTGAAAATAATGTTAAAGGGAGGAAAGAGAGGACCTGCTGAGAGGAAGGAGGTTGAGAGTAGGCGATTGTGGTGTGGTGTGAGATAGTGAAGCGGTGGGCTGGCTGGAACGAGTTGAACTCTGAAATACAGCGGCACAACATCAGATAAAGTAACGAACTGAGAGTCGAGTATATAGTAGCAGGACTCTACAATACCAGTAAAGCTGAGCTAGCTAATTTTAAGCATAGTAATCAACGTAATTGTTACTACAGACCGGCTCCCACCCCGCTATATAGTTTGCATGCTCCCACAAGTGCACAAGGATTATGGATGTTATTTTATGTGCACACAAAATAGCAGTATCTAAATTAATGAATATACAGTGTTTAAACACTTTAAACACATAATATATTATCAAATACAATACATGCTAAAGTAATTCATAACAGACAAGACGATGTTAATATAAACATTTTTACCTTTTATAAAAATAACCATGCCAATAATGCCAATAATAATTATAATAATGCCAATTATTATTGTAGTCCAATGATGTGAAGTATGTTATAAATTGAATCTTTAAAATCATACTTTTTTTCCAAAGTAAAACTTTCATTAAAATCAATAATGACATTATGTTTTCAAATAATGTATGAGTGACTGCTAATAAATTTTACTGTTCAAACCAAAAGTGTAACTTTACTATAGTTTCTATAAATTTTAGTGGTAGCCAAATTTTTTGTAAAATAATTTATTTTTCCAATATATTTTATATTTATTGATTACACCAAAAAATAACAGCATATAAGGTATGGGTGCCATGGGCATTGTAGCAAAGGAAAATGGTGCTAATACACAATGAGGCTAAAGTTCTTTAATACAAATACTTAAGCTATAAACTTGCAAGAAATTAATTACTAAAACTGATAAATATTTTGAAGAAAGTAGTAAAATTGTTTAAAATTATAACTAATAAGCATTGCAATATTAATTAAACGGAATGATTGCGTATAATGAGACGAGTTCAAATTATTTTCTCATGGCGACCAGATTATCAGATTAGAATACGACGACTTAATTACATTAACTCTGAATAAGAAAACTTGTGGATATTATTTTTGTTTTTCAGTGTATTATTTAACGGTGGTACAACGCCTCATGAGTCTATATCAAGCGTATATTCTCACTGTATTCCTTAGAAAACAAATCTGTGTTAGAGAAGCGTTTGGGAGGAGTTAGCAGGCAAGTGAAATACGAGGATGCTTCTTGTTCCTTGCTCTTCAGCCTGTTTGTATTGCCAGCTCCACTGCAATCTAGCTGCCTTGGTGCTGCAGCCGCAATTGTGCTGAGTGTTTGCCGCGTACTGATGTGCGGCGAGCAAGCAGCAACGTTTCTCTGTCTCGCTATCTCTATCTCTTCGAAATGGGTTTATATTCTAAGAATATGATAGAAACATAATACAGTGGCTAGTGTATATAACTGCTTCACTTCATCTTAGGGTTAGTAGATTTAATGATATCTATCGTCTTGAACTTTGCTTTATATATCAACAAATAATTTTGATAAATTGTTTATTATAGCTTGTTATATAATATACCGCAGTATATAGATAAATATATTCTGTATTATTATACAGTAAATGTTAACACAGATTTAATAAAATAATGACTTGTTAACATTTGTAAAAATAAACATTCTAATTAATAATTTAAACTAGTATTTACTGTTTTGTTTCAGAAGATCTTATCATTTGTTAATGAATTTCATCATGCAAAATATACTTATTAATAATATTTCATTGTATTGTTCTATAACTGTTTAGAGCTGTTCAAAATGAAAGACTTGATTTACTGCAAACGGGTGTGACTTACTTTATCTTGTTTTGTGCTCATGTGTATTTCCGCTTCGTTGCTATTCATCCTCCTGGTTTACAGAGTAAAGTAGGAAAGATAGGTAGGTTGAACGGCAGGAGAAAGTGGCAGGGACAGTGACGTTACCCGTCCACCCGTCCCCATTCTCTCTCTCTCTCTCTCTCTCTCTCTCTCTCTCTCTCTCTCTCTCTCTCTTTCTGCTCCCTATATATCTATCCTTTTTTATGTATATTCCTCCCAGCTCCCTTTGTTTTCTTTCTGTCTCTCAAATCTCTCCCTGTGTGTGTCTGTTTGTATCCCCTCTCTCTTTCTCCTGTGCAGCATACTGTCATTACTATCTCAGCACTCACAGTACAGGTACACACGTCTCTGTCTCGCCTTCTGTGTCCGTCTTTGCATCTAAGTTTGTTTTTTGCCTCTCAATCTATAGATATACAGATATACTTTTGTCTCTGTATCACATACTTTTTATGCAGCATTCCGACATTACTATCTCATCACTCACCAAGCAGTTGGCTCTGTCTCTTCCTCTGTCTATCCCTGCGTCTCTTTCCTGTGCAGCATCCAAGCAATACTATCTCAGCACTCTCACGGCTTTGCTCTCTGAGCGCTTGATGGGAAGAAAAGAGTAATCCTACTATCAAAATCGGCTTTTACATCAAAGTGAATGTGTTCGGGAAATTCTAGAAAAATACTGAAGTGTCAACAAAGTCGAGGTTGAATATTTTGTAACGAAAAGAAAAAGTAACTCACGATAGTTTATTATGTTATAAATATGAAGTACGTACACTGAATCAAGAAAAAGGAAACTTTATAATATAATTTTGTTTTTAATTTGAGAGTATTAATGGATTTTTTTGCATAATATTCTTTTGTAATAATTTATTTACCATCAATGTTTCATATTTTTATAATTTTAATCTTATAGTGCAATAAATTGTCTGTATTTATTTAAATTTTACTGTTTTATGAAAATGTATTTATTAAAAAAAAAATTGAACTAACATTTCTCTTTTGTAATACAAACTTTTTTGAAAAAATATGTAGGTCACCTATCGCATAACCTGGAGGTAATTTCCTCGGAAACTTATTAAAACTTTTATCCGATTGATAAAAGGAAATTGAAAGGAGCAACGGCAACTTTTTTTCTCGTGTTTATAAGAAATTGCTTCTTAAACCAATATCCAATCTCTTCAAGTTCAATCCAATAAAAAAAAATACCTTTCAAATGGAATGTATGCATGTTTTACAGTAACTACCATCAAAAGCTGAATTAGGGCCAACTAGTTTTGCTCATCGCAATTTGACCAAATCCATAGATAAACCAATTTTTTGCCTTGTACTCAAAAATATATTTATTTACAAAAAGCAAAAACGAATTAATTTATTCGGTTTATGGTTATAACTTTGTGAACAAAATTATAAAGTTTTACGCATATTGTGAACAGTAAATGCTAAATTGAGTTGTTATTTCGGTTTTTGATCAAAAATTGACATAAGAAATATTCCTATTTCAATACTAATTTGTCGTGATCTTATTCACAGCTTACTCTGTCCTATAGTTAACGATCTTTAACATCACATTATATATACGTTTAAAGTAAATGTGCGTTATCGGTGCATGCCACAACGTGTTATCTCAAAATTGAAATCACCGTTTTTGCTTCCTTTCGTATGCAAACTTGTGGGCATAAATGAAAGACAATTAGTTTCTTTTGTGTGTTGTAAGAGCAACATACAGGCAGCTGCATAGTACATTATAGGGAACAAATTTACATACAGTAACCATGCAAGATTGCAGGTGCATAATTAGAAATTATGGTTATTTTAATCACAACTTTATAAAACAAAGTTTATATCGTGTAATGTTGAATGCTGTTAAATTGTTGAAGTAATTACTATGTATAGGACTTGAGAAAATTTCTTTAAATACTAAATTCGATTTATATATTACAATATCTAGAAAAAAATCTGTACTAAATTGTTGCATTAAAAATATGTAAAAGTAACAACAGTCATAGGCTAATTTTGTCTTGTGAATTTTGTAGGTTGGTTCATATAAACAAAACTGATCTGTATCGTTTTAAGTAGCAAAAAGCTGTTAGCGTTTTACCTAAATGAAAATAACAGTAAATGTCTGAATTTTTGCAGAGTGGACAGAAATTTTAGTTGTATGGTGTGGCAAAAAAACAAAAAAAAACAATACCATTCCAGCTAAAATTTTTGTTAAGACAAAGGAATATTACTGACTCATACATCAAATCATGGTGTTCATTTAAACTATTCTGTACAAAATTGAAAGGTATAATTAATAAATTTCAAATTCAAATTGTTATTTATTTAGCAACAGTTACAGAACCAGGGCACTAAATACAATAAATATTCAGTATTTTTTGTTTATTATTTCATTTACCATTTTATAGTGATGATTGTGAAATATGAATGAGATTTTAAAAATTATAGATAATCAGCTACTTGGTAATCCATAATAATGTTTAAAATTTAACTCATATTTGAATATTGAAGCATTTCAGATAATTTTTCAGTGCAGTAATATATATGTTTGTTTATTCTTATATAACAAAATCTACTGCAATTGTAATTACACGAGAGCAGTAAAATTATTTAAGATTGCAGTGACAGAGAGAGGAAATTTTGGGAGGGGATCGTCATAAATCAATTTATCTTATGGTGACCGGTGTAATATTAGTATTACGTTTGGTTAAATTAGGAAAATTAATTTTTTGAGGAATTATTTTCAAAATACTTGACTTTCACTTAGATATTTTAGTACCAAATTTAGTACCTTATTTGATAAAATATTTTATATTTTGTACAGCAAAAATTCATAATAAAATTAGTGCTTGTGCGTAAGACTTTCTAAATTCCACCTATATTATAGTGTCTTTTGAACAACATTTATTTACTACTATGAGAAAATATTGTTATACCTTGTAGATAGAATAGATAAATTAATAAAAAAAAGTGCATTTTTAAATTATTATCAACTAACTATAATAATGATTTATTGAAATTTAGTTTTCATCCATTCATGCAGTATTGGAAGAAGGAAATTGTTTTTCTTGAAAATATAGTGCAAAGAAGTCATGGTTGTAATATTTGTGCAACAAATTTACTAGTAATTTTATTAACATGATTTTGCCCTATATTTTAAAATGCTTTATATAATGGTGCAGCTAGCTTGATATTGCATTTTATTGGTAATTTATATTTAAGTTGTTTATCAAGTTTCCCCTCGATGTAATGTAACTTGCATGCTGTGATGCAAAAATAATGACATTATTGCTTCCCTTCTTCCAATAACATTGTTAGTATTTTAATGTAATCTTTCTGTAAAGTAAAGAATGAGAGCAATATAAATATGCAGGGATGAAGAGAGAGAGAGGATGATCGTTGTAACTAAAATAAAATATCTCAATTTTTTAGAAGCGGAGACTGAAAAAAAAAAAAAAAAAAAAAAAAAACGTAAAAAAATGATGCAGAAGAAGATTCAATAAATCGTAATTTTGTTAAATAGTAAACTTTTTACCCTCAAAAAGAGAGATTACATTATTTAGATTCAATATATCATGTTATGTATTGCAAAAAATATTTAATGGGTTTCGTAACATAATTACGCAATTTATTTAAATATATATTTTTTTAATATAATAATATGTATTTTTTTTTTTTTTTTGGTAAGTACCACGTATCAGTTTATGAAAAGTTTTTTAAGGTATTGAGTATACGAGAGGGTAAAAAGTAAAGCTCGGTTCCTAAGGGTAGGGAGAAAAAACATGCAGCTAGGGGGTGAAGCAAGGGAGAGGGGCTAGTTTGCGATGACGACGACCTAGTTTCTCCCCCACGCCGCGTGATCACGTGCTGAAGGCAGCAGGGGCAGGATAGTCTACACGAGTTCAGTGGTATTAGAAAGGACGGCAGGGGTGTAACAGAAGGGGTTGCAAATTTATCCTTTACGTCATTCTTGATGACGTCATAAGAGAGCATGTCAATGGCTGGTTGCGTGGCACCATTATAAAATAGTAACAACTTTGAATATTATCATTGTAATGTGTTGGAATGAATGTATTTGACGAACGATGACGTTCCTCTAGTTAGTATTAATAATGAAAATGACTTAAAATGAAACTTACTTTTTTTTTCTAATTATTTTTAATTAAAAATATTTAATTTCAATATAACACCCAGGACGTATTTGAATGTTTGTAAAAACTCATTTACAAATTATTTGTTTCATGCTGTTTTTTTTTTATATGTTTCATTATAAGTGTATTTTAAATTGAATAAATAAATTGCTCAGTTTTTCCACGGTTAGTTTTTTTATGATAATTAAAAAGAGGTTATTGACTTAGTAAATTATGATTACTGCAAAGGTGGAGAGTAGTACGGGCGTACTTCTTTTTGTTCTTTAATTCTACTGTGAAACGGCAAAATCGTTAGTAAAGAAAATTAATCTCTGCAAAATCTTGTACTGCATTCTCTGTGGAAATGAGATTTTCTTTATAAAAGAAGAAAAGCAAAGTACTCTCAGTTCAATTTTAAAAACAAATTAAATCTACATTTTATTTTCTTCTTTAGTTCATGAATTGACCGATTCAGCGAGACGTGAAAAAGCAGCAGCGACCACCAGAAATATTGTCTGTGCTGGCAGTGGCAGGCGACTGGGAGGAGGGGGAACTAACTGCCTTTGTTTTCCAACCAAATGATCCGACAAGAGTAGGCCGATCGATGCCCTGGAAAACTTGGATTGTATCCAAAATCTTCCATATAAGCCACGTCATCCACTACTATGCAAGCCAGGTTTGCCAACATATATATATATATATATATATTTTTTTTTTTACTTCTCTTCGAACCAAAGACCCATGTCTACAATTCAAGTAGACGCACTTAAAGAACGCAGAAAGAAGTTTCATGTGGTTTTGATGCTATTGTTATATTAGTAATCAAGTAAGCTTGTTGAGGAGTTGAGGTTTGACTTTGCCCGTATTTAGCACCATTTTCGAAAGGTATGTACATGTTTGAACAAGTCTGGATACCCAAAAAATTGCTCATTTTTTTACTGTAACATAGCATTGTAATAAGAAGTTATAATTGTAAACGTGACTTTTTTTTTTCCTAAATGTCATTATGAAATAATGTTTAATCCCTGGGAGTATAACTGCTACTAGTGCTGTCAAAAATATGTACTCGGATAACCCATAAAGCCCGTAACAAAAACAGTTCACCTTTTAAACTTCAATAGTATAAGCTATAGATATATTATATTGTAATCTGCTTAATAAATATGCTACTGTTTCTATACTGTTGTAACTTTGCTGCCAATTTATGCATGACGAGTGAGTGCTGTTAACTTTTAGATATTCTTGCTTTTGAGTTTCCTCAGGTTTCCAGCATCTTTTAGGAAAAGCATATATATATATATATATATATATATATATATATATATATATATATATTATATAATATTTGCGATGCTGTATGTTTGCCGCAAAAACCCAGGAAATATTTATTACTTATCAAGCAATCTGTAAGACTGAGTAATCTGATAGTATATAGAATTACTAAAATAAATAAATTTAACAATTGTTTTATATTTTTGTATTACGATTCTACGTATCAGACCAGAATGAAAGATATTGAATTAATTTTTTAAAGCAATCTAAAAAATTGGTGAAATTTTCAGTGAAGCTTTTCAACCTCTATTTGTAAAAAAAAAAAAAAAATCTTGAGAATCACGTTCAAGAGCCTTCTGAAAAATTCATTCCCATTTCAGATAGCCTTCAAAATGGAATTTATCTCGTCCAATTCCCTTTTGGTCTTGAAGCATTAAGACTTCTATAGATGAATGCAGTACATTACTATGAAACATGATATATATAACAACACAATTCATTAAAGTTGCCGAAAACAAAATTCTCCGATCTAGTATTAATTTATTACTATATTGCATACTTAAAGAAATATTTTGGTAGATGTAACCGTAGTTTAAAATTAAATTAGCTATTTAAAGACTAGATTTAGAATTCAATAAATTTAAAAATGAAATCTTTTTATCACATATTATGTTACTGTTAAAATTGAGATTTAATCTGCTGTCGCATTATGAACTGTATTTTCATTACTTATCTTTACTTTTAACCTCTTAAAGTCTTGTGCTCACACTTGACTGACCAAGCAAGGAGAGACGAAAGGGGAGAAAAAAAAAAAAAGAGAGAGAAGGAGATGTTAGGTTACTATAGTAACAGAGAAAAAGTTGGAGGAAAAAAAAAAAAAAAAAAAAAAGAAGAAGGAAAGCGAGTGGTGTTATTAATGAAGTAATTGCCTCTGGCCCCAACAGCCTAGCTACTACTATATATATTATAATATAGCATGCAGCAATAGCAGGCAAGCTAAACAGTCAGTCAAAGCACTATAAATAGTAGACTGGCAGGGCGCCTGATGGCATGGTATATACAGAAAAGGCTAAGAGGGAGCGGGTCGTTGCAGACCATAAAGTGCGCATCATGCAGAGGTTGGAACATCTCTGGACAAGCCTCATCAATCACTTTCTTCCAGCCTGCATGCCCACCCGCCTGTTAGTCTACAGCCTTGTGTTGTCAGAGGCGGCGCGGCGCCACTTGCTTCGTACACCCACACTGGGACCCAATGCATCTAAAATCCCTAAGGCAAAATTCAGATTAACTAACTATTGATAACAAAAAAAGTTCCTGTGACACTATTACTGTACAGTATCCTTTGGGTATATACATGGTATAACTAAAGCAGCTGTACATGGGATGACACTGTGATTTGTCACATGTGTCTTTTACTTGTCATGTTGATATACAATTTAATTAGCGAGATAAATATATATATATATATATATATATATATATATATATATATATATATATATATATATATATATATATTATGTATAACATATAGCCACCTATAGTATGTCATATTGAGCGTCACAGTGCATGTTGTCAAACAAAAATATATTTTTATTATTATTGACTTTATGACCCAAACCATCACGTTAAAATTTTGGTTATGTGGGGATCTCCACTTATTATTAAATAATTATTATTTTGATGTCTCATTGGAATCAAATTTATCGCGAAATAATTATTGATTATGTGATTTTTTATATTTTATCTGTATGAATGCTTTTCAATCTATCAGACAGATTTTTTGTTATAACACTTTAGAGTGTTCTAAAACTAGAACACAGACTAGACTGTTTGGTTTTGAGTAATAAATATTTTATTGACATTCACATTAATTATACAGAAATAATTCATAAACTTTTCCATTATCATCGTACAAAAAATTAAGCCCAAAGAGCAAAACAAAAACAAAAATAAATATCAAAAGAAAAGTTTTATCTATTATTTAAATTCAAATATACATTTGATATTAAGTTTTAAACATTAAAAATTACTTTTATAAAAATAATAATAACGAAAATTGTTATTGTTTTAATAAATAATTCAAATTGCAAAACATTATTAGCTCTAAATAAAAAAATAGTGATATTTTTTTTGTGTGTTTATGTTATCATGAAAACCAGGACTTTTGAAATTTAAGTTTTGTACAAAAAAATGTTGAGTTTTCTGCTGTCTCTCTCACTTGCTCGTGAGGCGGATACAGTGGATAAAAAGCCCATGCGTATTAACACGGTGAAATCCTCAGAGGGCTGCTCTGTTGGCGATAATTGAACCTCTCAACTCGTAATCGATACTCTCTTTCCAATTCGACGCTCCAAATTGAATTACGCGCTTTTTTTAAACGATTTTCGTAGCATTTTCTATCACGGCATATACTAATTCATATAAAGAATCTGTATTTGTATCTACGAGTATGTTTATATATATATATATACACACATATATAAGGGGGAGGGGGCCTGTATTATCCACTTTCGTGATGTTATAGATTGATAGTAGTAGAATAATAATGAGGGTTTCACTCATAGTAAATTCTTATCGTGCATGAAATAGAAAAAAAGAAAATGGAAATCAGCAGATAAAATATAACACACAAAAAAAGCGAATAATTAATAACACTACTTTAAAGTAAATGATAAATTTTAGTAATTTAACTTTTTTTATTTTTTCAACCTATATAATATTAAAAGAAATAAATTATAACGACGTTTAAACGCAATAGAGTGGTTTTTATTCTTCATATAAGCCTAGCACAATCGATAAAATCTCGTGACCGATCATCCCCATGGCTCTAAGTCACGGCAAGATCGAGCGGCCCCTTTGGCCACAATCACGACATCCGTGCTCCACTCTTATACCCCCTGAGATTCCCCTCTCATCCCCTCCCTCCATCCCTGCCTGCCTGCCTGCCTACCGTGTTCGCCTCGTTTCTTATTCCCCCGCATCCCTTTACCCTCCTGACTGTCACAAGCTGCGGTTTACGACGACGCTCGCATCTCCCCAGGGAAGTTGCAAGACCTTACGATGCTTTTCGCATTGGAATACACACACACATACACAATCATTTTATACAAATATATATATATATATATACATATTATATAAAATGCATTTTTTTAAAGTACATTAAAGAAAACAAAATTTAATTTAATAAAAATCTTCTCTCGTGGTATATTATAGTTAAATTTTTAAAACAATAAATAATGAGAAAAAAAGTTTTACTTTTTTGTAAGGTAAAATGAAGAAGAATTGATAAGAAAGTCTACATTAATGTAAGAGCTCATTTCTCATAAGATTTTGTTAATTAACTCTGATTGCGATCCCTTAATTTAATTACGTGAAGTTCATCTGAAGAGAATGGTTAGAACAGAGTTGCCTTCTCTTCTCTTCTCTCACTCTCTCTTCTCTCTCTCTCTCTCTCTCTCTCTCTCTCTCTCTCTCTCTCTCTCTCTCTCTCTCTCTCTCTCTCTCTCTCTCTCTCTCTCTCATACATTTAGCCGGAGGAGAGAGAAAGAAAGAAGAGAGAGATGAGGCGAGAAGAGTGGTTTGTTGCCGCCGAGAATAGGCAGCAAGCAGGCAGTAGTTGGTGGGTGGAACAGATGCAGCAAAGACCTATACACAAGCCAGAAGAGATTTGGTGTTAAGAAAGTAATAAAGAACTTAAATTGAATAAACGAGACCATCACAGAACGAACCTATCTATTCTCTACTACACCAGATGTAAATCTATAATTCATTTTATTTCTAAATGATATGTAATATCATGTAGCAGCTAAACCTGCAGCCTATATTCGACGTATCTTGTCTGTTCGTACAAATAACGTGATAAAACACCACCCACCCCCCTCTCTCTCTCTCTTAATTCTTCTTCTTCCATCGTGCGGGCTGTTCTGTTCTGCATTCCATCTACTCCATTACCGAGTGGCTGATGAGGTAATTACGAGTGCCGCCGCTGCTACTGCTGCCTCCTAGGCAGCTGGGTTTGATACTGAAAACGAGTGAAATAGTTCCCACAATACACCCATGCACCCATTCGCCCTTCTTCATTTCTCTCTCTCTCCTCATCGGGCTGTCTACCGTACCATTGAAATTGGACTTTTGTTTCTAAATTTAATGTCCTTTTACGCTAACTTGATACAGGAAGCAGCAGAAGCAACAAAATGAAAGAGGGAGTCTAAAGATTCTCTATTTTGACATTATTGAAGCTATAAAGCATAGCTGAGGGGCTGTGTATATATTATACATATTATCTTCTCGCTATATACGCCTCATCTCTCTTTCTCTCACTCTCATTTCAACAAACGCGAATTAAAAAAGATATTAGCAAAGATATCGCGGGTGCGTGGGCGAAGGGCTCATATAGGTTAATTATATTATACAGAGGAATGGGAATGCATGCTTATATTATACATTATGTTAACTAGATATTACAAAATTCAGAGAGAGGAAATAATTAATTAAATATTTTCATTCTTTATAGCTTTCACAAAAAAAAATATTTACAGTATGGCTTCGGAATGACAAAATGGATTTGTTAAGATGCTATATGTATAGAAAACTAGAATTTATTTTATTTTTTGTACGTTGTATAAAGTAAGCGATACAAAAAGTTTAACCATTGAAATGCTATATACAAACATTAAAGTACTGTGTACTAAAACTTTTGTTATCTTAGGCAACTGCTTTACGTTTGATACATCAAATATGTCATGGAGTGTTTATATATATATATTTTTAGAATGGATGCTTTAAAAATATGGAGGGAAAAAAAACTTTGTCTCCCACACTTTTTGAATCCATATGTACGAATATATCTTTGGCATTTTTGCAAATAAAAGAAATCGTTTGTATTTTCTTTTATATTATTTATCTCTATCCGCTTTCCCCTTTTTTTTCATGAAAAGAGGAATATAATATGGCTCTCTCACATTACTATAATATACACAATTTGAAACATTCTCTGTGAACGAGAATAGAGAGGTTGTCAAATAACATTTTATTATTATAAAAATACGATAAATTTTTTCTTATCATAACGATAGCTGCCATTTCTTATAGATTAACATAAAATATATATATATATATACATTCAAGTTGTTTATCATTGGCATTCAGTCTACAGGCAATACGCGTATTTTATAAGTAGTAAAGGTTACGTATGTACAAACACATGAAAGTTTGCTGTGAAAATATTAGTCGTTCAGTTTGCAAAGTAAATTTTGCTGTAAAATTGTAGTTTTCACTACATATAGTTCCAAACGAGATTACTTTTTATGATTATATTATTAAATTTACTGGCATGCAATGGAGTATCGACCTCATTTTTTTTTAATTGCAGAAATGGATAGAGGGTGAAAAGTTATGCTACCCTGATTTTTTTCAGATTTTTTACAGCTCGGGAAGTATTTTTAAAAAATTATTGAAAGTCCTTTTTGTGACGTCACGCGGTGGCAAGTCCTATCTTTTTCTTAAGGAGCGGCGTCTCGTGACGTTACAAAAAGAACTTTCAATAATTTTTTAAAAATAGTCCTCGGGCTCTAAAAAAATGTAAAAAAATCAGGGTAGCATAACTTTGCACCCTCTATCCATTTCTGCAATAAAAAATTTTGAGGTCGATACTCCATTATTTAAAATAGAAGAAAGGCATTTTAGATTTAACTATATTACACTGAATTGTTAGCAAAGTGGAAAAAAGATACACATGTACGTATACTATATATACTGTATACTGATATCAGTCATTAATATAAGGCAGCTGATGTTAACTGAATTTTTAATAAAAAAAATATCTGCTCGCACTAAAAATAGTAATAATATTAATGAAAAAAAAATCTAATTTATTGCTGTATATTCCATGGAAAAGAAAATAAACTTGAAAAACAATCGTTTTTTTAAAGCAAGTTAAAAAAGTTATCCACTGAAAATAAATTTCTTCTTACCATCATTGGTTAGTATATATTGTATAATTAATATCATAATATATTAAATTTTATTTTTTGGAGCTACCACTATATTTAATGTATTGTAAAGTACAATCTTGTTTTAATTATTCTATAATTTAATTTGTATAAATCAGCACTATTTCAAGCTGGAAAATTGTATAATAATATATTTTTATTATTAATTTAGAGAGCTCAGCAAAAATGAAAGAGCGAAAAGCAGACTGCTGACGCTTGCTCAAATAGAGAGCAGAGGAAGGAAGAAACACAGAGAGAGCTATAGATCGTAAAAAATATATATATATAATATATTTGCTATCCCTTCCTCAATTCACGCACTTTATGTAGCATTGTATAGTTTAATGATTTAATCAAACGGAGGATGTAACAATGTATCCTACATATAATACTGTACTGGTGTTATGAATCGATGCAGCCACACCCTATATATGAGGCGAGTTATCTCTGCATGTCTATAACATATATTATAACTAGGTTTGGCAGGACTTTAGCTTAGGAGCGTGTCATTGTAATTCTTAACACTATAACATAAAGTTGATGTGCTGATCTCTCGAGAACCTTTCCCCCCACCCCCCCACACTCCTAACTCTTTCCATCTGTCATCGGCTGTTTGCATCATGCCACAATCACACTATATATTTTATACGCTTGCTCTTCTGAGGAGAAACCAAAGGCTCGCACTATTAATGACCTTATTTTATATATACACTCTCAATTGTGACCTTCGGTCTTTCGGTTCATCGTCTCGTCCCTATATTATTTCTATGTGATACATTTATAGGGTGTGTTAATTTAGAACAAACGTAATCATCAAGTTTATGATGGTTTATAAGTTTTTTTTTTTAAATAAATTTCGTTTAGTATTTACGTAAAATTAAAATGAGGAAATTGGAGTTTGTAAATTTTAAACTATTAATAAAATGTAAATTAAATTTGACAAAGTAATGCATTTTTATAATTAAAGTTGCATCGCTTTTGCAAAATTGCAAATATTAAAAATAAAAATATAAAATTGCGTATAAAAGTATTAATGCAACAAAGCTGACTTGAAAACGGTTTCATTTCATAAATATTTATTTCGTTGATGTATATATTACAATTATCTTTATATACTGTATATATATATATATATATATATATATATATATATATATATATATATATATATATATATATATATATATATATATATATATATATAATATATATTATTAATTGTAATAAACTTCAATTCTATTTTATATTATATTTATTTCTAGAATCATTGCAATACATTGTGTTCTTTTTGTAAAAAAAAAAATTAATATTTTTTTAATGACTGTTACATAATATAAATGGTACTGAATAGAACTGCAATGAAAAATGATATAATGTATAGTATTGTATAATTATATATAATATTAATATATATATATATATATATATATATATATATATATATATATATATATATATATATATATATATATATATATATATATATATACGAAAATATAATTGTAGAAATACTTTGAAAATTATATACCATTCGATTTGCTCATCAGTAAAGTTATTCTATATCATAATACTGCGATGCTATAGGACGACAAATATATGAGTATAGTATATAGTGAGTTTGTAGCTACTGGTACTGCTGCTGCTGCTGCTGCTGTTAGTCCCAGCTTAACGTTACGTCGTCATAAACGTCCCCTCCCTCACCACCGATAAAAACAACGTTAGCACGCTGCTGTAGCTTCGAGCCGATTAGTGCTACCATGTGACTCAATGGCCACTAAGTTATAAACTAAGCTTTATACGCTCAAATTTTTTATGAACTTGTATGATGTAAATTTAACACAGAAATATCATCAGCTAAAATGTATTATCCATTTGGAATAATTTGCATGTGTGTGTGTGTGTGTTTATAATAAAAAACTTCATTTTTCATCAAAAATTAAAAAACAAACAAACAAAAGTATGTATGTACAAGGTTCAATACAACTATAACAATAATATAATCTTGTATATACATGTATATCAAACAGAATCTTAAACAGTTTTTAAAGGTCACTCATTACATGCAATTTAATTTCAATGGTAATAAGCTCGTTTATATATCCATAAGAGTCTTAATTTTATATTTTGAAAATCAAGATTCTGATTTAGATTAATAATATAATAATGGGTTTTACTTTCAAACTCTATAATAGTACATAAAATCCACACAATTTGTGGTCAGGCTTTCAGTAACGCCTGCTGGTCGTTAAAGTATGCAGCCTGCTCAGCAAACAATCGAAATGTAACGAACCGTTATTATTGTAATAAATACTACTATTTCATTGAGTTTGTGTGATATTCCCTCCCTCTCTTTGTATTTAAAATAACAATTTAAAAGCGCTGATTTTTACTGAAAAAATTATAATAATGATACACCATCGTTGAAACACCATCGCAATATTCTGTTTTAGTACGTATATAGCATATACATTTAGTACAATACAATAATTGACGAGAGTTATAAGATCGATTTCGTGTACAAAAAATATAGCAAATGGACCAATTTCTGTATAATATAACGTAATAATAATATATAATAAAATATAGTTAAAGATTATGAATATTTCTATGAGTTATAATTAGATTTTAATGAATCTTATTTATTTTATCCTTCCAATAGTAATATAAAATAAAAACATTACTTATGAAGACATAAACTATATATAAATGGATTTGACATAAGACTTACTTTGCCTTCGTCTCTTATATACAACCAACACTGAATTTACCGAAGAAATCAATTTAATTTTATCACGGAATGTCTACCAATTTGTATTCAAAATTTCAATGTACGTATATCTTCATCTTGTAGCATGACATCAATAAAATTAGGATGAAAGTAGAGGGAAACGTGACATTGCGTTGATTCGTTATCGTTAGATCACTCATTAAGCCTCCAAGTAGCCAAGTACAAGAGCCTGTCAAGATCTCCAGGTGATTGTCTTAACGAAATTGCATTTTTACCTTCTAGGGGTCGTTTTCGAGCGGTCTCTACCATACCGTATGTGGTTCCAGTTGTTTTGTAAATTGGTTCATTTGCAATTAATAGTTTACTGATCGATAGAAATTTCCACGGTTCCCTTATCAACCCTTAAGGATGCGTAAAATATTTAATCAAAATTCCTCTTCCAGTCAATACTGCATGATTTCTACGCAATCCTCTCCAAACTTGTTGAGATAAATTCTTTAAAAAAAAAAGTATAAAAAAATAATACAAATCTAATGTGCTGTACTTGACATTTTTGTGCCATATAGAGATTTTTCAAAGAAACTCACTATTTAATGTATGTACTGTGCAGTACATAATTATGATCCATTTTCTTATTTTGATAAGAAATTGAATAAATTCTAATTATTATTATTTTTTTTTAATTTCCATTGAAAAATTTAAAAATCTAAAAAGAAAAGTGAATATTTATAATTCTGTTATAGAATATTCTGATTAATAATATGCAACATTAAAAAAATATATATTGATGGATTAATAATTATCAGATTAAATAAAGGAGCATTGAAACCATTGAAACAGTTTTAGTTCAACTTGTAAAGTCAGAGAAAAAGCAATTTAGCCCCTTTTTTTCTATATAGCAAGTATGTGAGGGGCGATAATCGGGAATTGTCGTTATAATAATAGAACAAAGGAAGGGTGATGTCCCAAGTTCGAACTCACTCCCCCCATACCAGTCGGTTGGTGGCTGTCCGTCTATGCCGCGTATATTGTTGGACTAGGAACACACTAAATTTTTAGATGCTGAATTGGTTTTCAGTACTTTTTGTCAGTACAAAATTGCTCCAGTCAGTACAAAATTTTCCAGTTTCGTCTTACATCCAGCACTTTTTACCTATAAAACACTTATTCCAAGTACAAATTTGGTACTGAAAAAAGAGAGTCAAAAAAAGTACAAAATATTGACTCTCTTTTTTCAGTACCAAATGTGTACTTGGATTAAGTGTTTTATAGGTCAAAAGTGCTGGATGTAAGACGAAATTGGAACAATTTTGTACTGACATAAAGTACTGAAACCAATTCAGCATCTAAAAATTTAGTGTGAAGAAGGAGGCGCTTTTGATGGATAGCATTGCTAAGCAATCAATAGCTACTGTAGCGAGGTTTAAAAAAATATTTTCTGTACATAAGCTGAAACTAATGGCTTCCTAACATTGTGTCTGTCACTGTCATCACCCCTATTTTTAGAAAAAAAAAAAGTTTTCAAATTCTTTACAATACGTTATAATATAATGTAAAAATATCATTAAACATTCTTATTTTGTTAAAATTACAACAACATAATAAAATTCAATAATATAAATAGAATTTTCATAAAAAGAAAAACAAATTATATTTATATTTTAATTAATTCCATTCATTGTTGTTGTTTTTTTCGTTTAAAACTTTATAACAAACCATATTTAACTAATTTGTGCTATTATGAGAATGAATTCTATTGTTTCTTAATGGTAATCTTCTCAGCAAACAAGACGACACAGAGAAGTGTGTATAGTTTTGCGTTGATTCTCACGAGGGAAATCACGTAGCAGCAAAACATGAAGTAGGTGAGGAGAGTGGTTGGCCGACCTCCCACCCACCTTTCGGGGTTCGCCTGCTAATGCTCCTTCCTTGGCTCCCGCGTCAACAACTGCCTGCTGACTTGAAGAGTGAACTAATTACATCCGCCATTGTGGACCGCACAAAAGCTACAAGCATGTTCCATCAAACGAGCGCTCTACAACTCTGGAGCTGTACGTTTTTTTTTTTTTTTTTTGGCAAGTCTTTTCCCTTTTAAACCAACGCCTCGCTTTCTCTAAATTTAATTCCTTCATTCTCTCTCTTTAACAACAACAGATAAAGATTTTAGAGAAAATTCAATGAAAATGAGAATAAATAAATTAATTAAATATGTTAATTTACTTGTGTTTACGCATGAATGAATTAAAAAAAAATTAATGGGATGTTAACAATCACGCTTATTTACCTTTCTCTAATTTGTTCAGAATTCTACTCACAGATGATCGAGTTTCAGATTATTAATAATAAAAAAAGTTGGAGATATGACTAGTGAATCATACGCTAAAATAAATTATAACACCTCTAAAGGTTGACAATGCTGGAAAACACAAGTGGGGTCTAGTCTAGATATTTACGTCAATAGGTTTATTTATTTATTTATTTATTTATTTATTTATTTATTTATTTATTTATTTATTTATTTATTTATTTATTTATTTATTTATTTATTTATTTATTTATTTATTTATTTATTTATTTATTTATTTATTTATTTATTTATTTATTTATTTATTTATTTATCTATTTACAATGGTGAGCATCCATCTTGACGTCACCAATTTTTTGTCCCACCATTTACTACCAAGAAATGATTGGTCGCACGTAAGATCCCATGCAGAGCAATTTTTCGATCGCAAATTGTTAAGGGAAAAAGAACACTGATCAGCTGTTTTTTTAGTTCCATTTGATTAACATGTAACTCTTAGCAGACACAAAATTTCTTAATTTTTTTTAGACAGATTTTAGTACCTAAAAGCCACAGAAAAAATTTCAAAACAATTATTCGATACGTTTTTTGTTTTAATTATGTTTTTAGTTTGGCTCTCCATGGGAAAGCCTTATGCTGAAAAAGCCGCGAGCTGGATTCGCCCGTTTCGCGGTAGTAATTTTCTGACTTCAGAGCAAGAAGACATGTGCAGAATGGTTGCACGCCGATGCGCGGTGGTTGTAGCAGAAGTCAAAATCAGCAAACGAAAATCGTTCAGTAAGAACGATTTGGTCGCCATGACCAAATCGGTAGGTAGATGATTATTATTTCAATACCTTAACATTTATAGACGCTAAATAATATTTATTATGAGACTCTATCTTTGTCATCTTCAATTTTAATAAAAAAAATATTTTATAATTTATATATCAAACAAATGTAAAAAAAAAAAGTGGAATTTGTGTTTACCTGATTCATATAATAAGTCATATATTCAAATATTTATATGATAATATTCTAATATAATATTTATATTCTATATTTATATAAATAGTAAAACAAAAAGCCTCGATAGATTGATTCACAGAGAAACAGCAGCAGCAGCTTGATTCCTGTACCTATGGGTGATTGCCTGATTTTACTCGGTGTGTTACTGCTGCTGCGGCTGTGCTACTGTGTGTCACGCTACATGAAAACATCCCTGAGGCTATCAATACATACCAACAACCATGTATGTCAAAGGGCTAGCTTATGTCGTTTGTTTAAAAAATACCACTGTTATAAATATGCTTTTTACTATTTTAATAAATATAAAAATATTTTTTGTCAAACATAATTAAAATTTCAAGTCTTCATATAATAATATTAAATTATATATATATATAACATTGTTATATCATATTATATTAATATATAATATAGAGTGACTTGTTTTTAAAAACAATTAAATTATTATTTTATTTCTGTACTATTTTTATAATAATTATAGGCTTTTCATATTTTAATAATGCAAATATTAAAGAACAGTTGACTTACTTGTTAGTGCTATAGGTATTACATATTATTATAATATGCAGTAGTAATAACTTTTAATTTTTTTCATAATATATAAGATATATATATATTATATTCCCCTTCTTTTATTCGTGTGCGTTCCATTGTGACATGATGAGAGGGGCTGTCGTCTGTCACCTTGGGGCACGTGACGTCATAGTAAGGCCATTGTATTGCAAGGACAAAAAAAAGCAGCAGCAACTCATAGGTCGCATATTCACTCCTGACACAAAACTCTCTTCTCTCTCTTGTGAGTTGAAAAGTTATATAATACACGTGCTAAAATTGTGCTAGGTATATATAATTTTTTTTTATTGGAAGCTTTTATTTCTAAAGCTACTCATGTTAATGTAAAATATCTCATTTATAAATTAACAAAAATTTTATATTAAGAATTTAAAAATTGTACAGATAAAATGTCATATAAATTAAATACTATTTTTTTTTATTGTTTTGCTGTGTGCAATTGTGCAGCTTCTAGATATAGGTTCTAATGAAAAACATGTTTTGAATATGAACTTGGTGAGTCATTAGCAAAACAATATCATATCGCATTAAAGAATTTTTTCTAAAACTCACAAACTGTTTGATTACTGGGAAATAATTGAATTAATTATTGTTTTTCGTTTATAATATATAATAGGATTTTTAATAAGCATTAAACAAACACGTATACAATTCTGGCAAGTTGATTATAAATATATTATAAGTAATTATTATTAAAAAAATAGCAACAAAATTATTTTAAACATATTATATCTCAACTTTTTGTTGCTTAAAGTGAAAATAATACATTTATAGCTATAATACCAAATCTCTAGAGTATAATTTTCTTTATGAAGATCAAAATGTAAGTTATGTATAAATTATATAAGAAATAAGCAAAAAAAATTGAAGAAATATAAATTTTGATTCTATAATGACACTTCAATAGCATTAAAAAAAAATCACCAGCTTTGATAGTGATGTAATTTGATGGGAATAACTTCACTAATGGAAATTTTCAAGATTTTTTTTTCTTTTAAGTGAGTTTTCTTTGTAACAGAAAAGAATATTTTGTTTGATTGACAAGAAAGTCAATTTGATTTATCAATATCTTGAAGCTATATCTTCTACAACAGAAAATTATAAGCGGAAAGTAAAAAAAAAAAATATATATATATATATATATATATATATATATATGTATATTTATATAATATTCTATAGTTTGTTCAATGAGGTAAGAGAGAGAGATACAGGTATGTGCTTTGTGTAATATAAGGTATATTATAAATATATAATATTATAGCTAGTAGCTAGCTAACTTATAAGGCGAGAAGCAAGCAAGCACAAGGACTTTGTGACAACTTTATGAATATCGTAATAAAGCCGTCACTCAGGTGAATGCACAGACACTGTCATAATCAGGTGACGTGTCTCTCCATCTCTCCTCATTCTTCTCCTTTCGTGTCTCTATCCATTTTTACCTCCTTCATTACCGGCGAAGTGAATTGGCATAGTATTATAGCATACAAAAACTTGATTTACTACATCAAAATTTTAGCTGATATACTATCACTATCGATATACATTTCTGCATTTAAGTTTCCACAAATGTAATCGTCTTTGAAAGTGGAAGGCTTCTGGCCTTGGCATTGAAATGATAAAATTTTACAAAGAAGCTGAAATTTCTGAAATACAAATCTGTCTACAAATAAAACATTTTAAATTTGAAGCATAAAGGAAGGTCAAAACAAACACCCTTCCTTTCCACTTTGTCTTTCTCTCCTAAACTATTTTGTTTCGTCAATTTCCAAACAATTTAGTAAAAATACAAAAGCATTTTGAATGAAAATGTTAGACACGTAATATAATTTATTATATAGTTCTCACACTTTTTTAAAATCTCGAAACTGTATTTTGAAATTTCTTTCACACAAAAAGGAAGCTTATTATACTGATGTCAATCATTACGTACTGCGAGAGATCCTTTATTACAAAGTTCAAGCCTGCATATATTGATAAAGTTATATATTTATTGTTTTTTTGGTATATTAAAATATAAAATATTCTTCGTTATGCTTTCTAGCACATAATTGTAACACATCATAGTACCAGTAATTCTAATTTAAATTGGCAAGGTAGGAGTAATATTCCTTACATTGAATTTAGTTGAACAATTCTCACGTATATTTTAAAGATGTACTTATTAGTAGTTCTTATTGCTCTCTTTTGCTTTTTGGCTGTTTTATTTTTCTCGAGCCGCCGCTTCTTTCTATTACTAGCCTTACCTACCACATCTTTAATAACACTAAATTATGATTTATTGGGTGGGATGTACTTCACTCTTTGTCAATGACAATAAAATCTTTTGTGCTCCTGCAGACCTCAATTGAAAAACAAGTTGACGTAAAGCCTGGTTACAGCTCACGAATGAGTCTTTTTAGGCCTGAACGCAAGCCTGACAAGACATGCTAAAATATATAAAAAAAAACTTTAAGTGCATTAAAGTCTCCTTGACATCGGTACACTTAAAATGAAACACTTGAAAGTGTTTAATAACAAGGTAATGGACAACCTACATAAAAAAATTAATACAGAAATGAATAGAGGGCACCAAATTACGCTACTCTGAATTTTTTCACATTTTTTTTAGACCTGCAACTATTTTTAAATAATTATTGAAAGTTCTATAAGTTAAGTTGGCACCCCTGAATCCTTAATAAAAAAAGGATTGGATTGAGACGCCTATTGACGCCTCCAGGGGGCTTGGCCGCACTTTCAATAATTTTATTATTTAAAAATAGTTCTGGGTCTCAAAAAAAATCTGAAAAAATTCAGAGTAGCATAATTTGGTACCCTCTATTCATTTCTGTAATAAAAAAATTTCATGTAGGTTGTCCATTGTGCAGTGAAGTTCATAAATATTGATGGTATTATACACTACAAACATTCCATTTTATAGCAAAAATTACAATGTATCCCTAGCATGACATGAGATATACAGCCATGTGTATTAAAATTAAAAATGTTCTTGTTTACAAACGTTCTGTATTCAATAATGACTAAAATTTATATTTATACTGTATAGAGGTAAATGTAATTTTGAAAGAGTCTTATTATCTTAAGGTAGAGATAACGCCGAACAGCTGATCGACGTAATCCCCTTTGATTAACATGTAAACCTTAGCAAATTGACAAAAATTCTGAAATATTTTTGAGAGGCAGATATTACTGCCTAAAAACCATAGAACAAATTTCAAAACAATTTAACGAGCCGATTTTTTTAATTAATTTTTTTAATTTTCAGCATAGGGCTTTCCCATGGAGAGCCAAACTAAAAAATTAATTTAAAAAAATCGGCTCGTTAAATGTTTTTGAAACTTTTTCTATGGCTTTTAGGCACTAATATCTGCCTCTCAAAAAAATTTCAGAATTTTTGTCAATTTGCTAAGGTTTACATGTTAATCAAAGGGGATTACGTCGAACAGCTGTTCAACGTTATCTCTACCTTAATGTAAGTTTATTATAATATAATAAAATGGAAGATATGAATTTTTTAGCATTGCTTTATCATACAAAATAAATAGACCTCGAGCATTGCAAGGCATTTAATTATATTGAATCATTCTACGTAACATAGAATATTAAATATTAATCAAACTTGAAATTATCAGAGCTATAAGTTATAATGTTTTTAAAAGACAATTTTATTTTATACTGTCCCTTAAATATAATTAGGTATAAAAAGTACGAGTATGATATATTTTCATTATTAATCTTATTTTATACTGATACAATAAAAATGTAATATATTTGTGTTGCATAACATTTAATATTATATATGATACATTTAAAAATACTAATTTATGTGATATATAATTTTAAACCCAACCGTGATTTTATCCGCCAAGAAAAGAACAAAATTCTCGAAATTCTCTGACGTTCTGTGACAAATTATTTGTTATTTCTTTTCTTGGCGGATAAAAACATGGCACGGTTGGGTTTAAGGTAGAGATAATATGTATCAGCTGGCCCAATGCTAAAAAAATCCCATTCATAAAAATTATGAAAAAAATTTAAAATGTTCTCCTCAACATCCCCTATCAGTAGGTAAAATATCAGGTATACAAAAACGAGCTAGTTTTCGAGTTATTAATTTTTAAAGTTGACTAATTTAACATGGAAGTTCCATTTTTCCATGTTAAATTAGAGAACTTTAAAAATTAATTACTCGAAAACTAGCTCGTTTTTGTACACCTGATTTTTTACCTACTGATAGGGGATGTTGAGGAGAACATTTTAAATTTTTTTCATAATTTTTATGAATGGGATTTTTTTAGCATTGATCCAGCTGATACATATTATCTCTACCTTAAAACGGTTTAAAATTATTAAAATCACCGCCAAAGACTGTGTAAGTTGAAAAACTTATTTATACAGTATTCAATCATATATATTATATACTGTATATAATGAACGCTCAATAAGCTATAAAATTTTCACCTTGCTATGTCATATCATTTATATTGTATCAGTATGGTTGGAAACTTGTCCAACACTAAAATAGTGAATTTCAGGGACAATGGCTGCTATACATCAAGAAACTCTATTTTTGGTACTGAAAAATATGCCTAACCGAAATGGTATTTCAGTGGTAAATAATTTACTACATTTTACTGAATTATACCAATCGTGAATTTGGAAAACAAAAGACAGTGTTTGTTTAATTTAAAACATACGTTGCACCATAATTATGATATAATGTCGTTATTAATAAATGTCATAAAAATACTATAATACAAATTGCCCTCACATGCTTCTTTGTCAAGTTTCGGGCTAATTTATTTCTGAAGTTACCCCCGGAAAAAATTTGCAAAGATTTATTACAGTCCATTACCGACAAGAATTCAGTTCTAGCAAATTATATTTCGTCCATATATATTTTTCATGTTTTTTTTTTTAATTATTATTTCATTATTGGATTTGTTGAGAACTAATTGTAAAATCAATGTTAAAATCATTAGCTAAATAACGACTAGGCCCATATATTACTTGGTGAGCATACTTGCAATTAACTCTGGCTGTCCAAGCTGGAAATAATTAGTCATGTGATTTTTTTTATTTATTTTATGGAAGTATAGCTAGTTAATAGAAATAATAAAATTTTATTCATATCAAAATACATGTTACATAATAATAGCTTTAAAAAATTATTTAAATTTCATAATTTGTTTATAATTTACAGAATAACTAATTATAGTGTAATGCAGACTTTTTATGTATGTACTTAAAAAAGCATCATATGACAGCCTTTCAAAAATATGTATATTATACACTTTTAATTTATTTTATTTAATTAATTAAAGAAGTCAATTTTTGATGTAATATAATATTCACAAATGAGAGTTTAACCTCTTATTTTGTGTGTATATATATATATATATATATATATATATATATATATATATATATATATATATATATACATACAGCTAGTATACAGCAATCCTCGCCAGAAGCACACGTGTAGTTCTAGCAGTTCGCACTAACATTATATATATATATATATATATATATATATTATGTGTGTAACATTTTCCGTTTTGCCGTACACATTGAAACAGTATAAGTGTATACAACATTACAACATAGGTGTAGTGACTATTAATATATGTATATAAATCGTGTGTACTCTATTATACATTATGAACTTTTACTTCTCACACCCTTTGTCTAGTCTCTTTCCTCTCTCTACTCCCTCATCACACTCAACATATCTTTAATCTATATAGAAGGTATAATGTAATAATATTGCAATTTCAATTCCTCCAACTTGAATATAATCTACGAACGGACATAATCATTCAGCCAGGAAAGCTAGTGAACAGCATGCTCTCAGAGCCTCATATTACACAATATACAATATAGTGTGCAATGTAATTGTACTATGTATATGTATATATCAGTATCCTAAACAGAATTAAATGTTTGAAGCAATTGTCACTGTCTCAATATACAACTGCACAATGGCATTGCGATACAGCATTACAGAGACACTGTAATATATATATTTGCCTCCGTACCTTCTCACTTCCAAAGTACACATATTGCATCATGCATCTATATATAATTATGTCTGCAACTCATGCATGAATGTTGATAGTGTAATTACAATATACATTTAAAGATACAGTCCTACAAATTAAAGATTACTATTAGAGAGATATAGCCTATATTATTAATATGTTTAAAAGCTTCTTTTATAACGGTACGGGGAGCATACATAACCAAAATGTATCAATTGCCCCAAAATACAAACCAATCAATCAACTTCTTTTACGGTCTTAAATATGAAACTTCGTGTATAAAAGAGAATTGAAAGTGTATTTAAATTTTTGTGTGTTGTTTTTCAAAGCACTGGGAAGCTCACTTGATATTAAATCTAACTACATCTAACAAAAGTCAGCTGTATAACGTAAAACAAAGAAATCACTTTAACAACATCATGGCTTTTATACAGCAGGTGTATCGATATCGTACCATATATTGTCACGTCACTCGCTGTAAATACACCTTAAAAGACTGGCAAAGGTAATAAAGATAAAAAAGGCAAGTCGTATTGCTGGGTACTTCCGGGGAAAGATTATCATTTGATGTACTGTATGTATGCATTGCAATTAAATGCACTGTAAAACGTAGTAATGGTTATAATAAAACTGTGCACATTATTTCTTCACTTTAAGAATATTAACATATATGTCCACGCAACATTTATGGTTTATTAAAAATAATTTATGACTAAATTATGTTGGTTTTAAAGTATTATAATTATAGTTTTAAAACTCCCTTTGTTAGTTTTAAGTTTAAGTATACTTTTTATAGACAAATAATAAATTTAAGTTTTCTATTAAATTTATTTGAATATTATGATAATATAAATAAGCATAAAAGGTTTTATTTTGTAAACAGCAAATAATTGTATAGTTAAACTGATTTTTTTTATTTTAATTTTGTTTAAAAACAATAAATAGCATTTAACTTTGATTACCTACCTCTAATGTTGTCAATACATTAATAAAAATATTGAATTTATTATGAAATGTCAGTTGACATCAGTTGAAAAAAAATCTGACCCCCAGAAAAGTTTTTGAGAAGGTACATATTAAGATTTTAGTATCGGAATTAAATATTATGCTCTTTTTGATACTCGATACTTGAAATATGTTAGTGTACACTTGTAAAAATAGTTGAATATATAGAAATGAAATTTTTTAACAGTAAATAAATAAATGAATAAATAAATGAATGAATAAATAAATAAATAAATAAATAAATAAATAAATAAATAAATAAATAAATAAATAAATAAATAAATAAATAAATAAATAAATAAATAAATAAATAAATAAATAAATAAATAAATAAATAAATAAATAAATAAATAAATAAATAAATAAATAAATAAAATACAAATTTCCTTTTTTTTTTATACAAAGCAAACAATTACATCAAATCTTATATGTCATGAAAGGGAAAACAACAACATATATTATTTTTTTATCCTGGAACATGTTTGCTATGTCTACAGTTTCCTCTGCAGTAACAAACAGCAAAGTTTACAAGCTTCCTGATGTGAAAATCTTCCGGCAGGAGGCAGCCAACCCAGCAAGACATCACTACACTTGAATTAAAATAATGTGCTCCATGAAACCGGAGAAAGTTTTATAGATAGATAATTCAACGTTGAAACTTCATTCGGAGATCAACAATATTCCTATTTGAGCAATAGTCCAAATTAATTTGTATCCCTTTCGGAAGTAGCCGCGCGGAAGTGTGAAGTTTGCAGCTCTTCTGTTAATAATAGAGTTTTGAAACTTTACAGAGTCGTTTGAAGTAGAAGTAATGACCTATGTGTGAAATTGAAATGCTGAACTAGAAATACGAATAGGAAGATCAGAAACCTTACACTTCCGACTACTGCCGGAGGGAATATTATGTAAATTTGACTGTAGTTTGTCTTCTCTTCAGTAAATATCAACTACTTCCGTTCGAAATATAAAATTAATTTGTCCCTAGTTTGTTTACGTGTTCGTCACTAAATCTTGTATTTTTCCCATTATGCTCTGAACCTCCAAAATCTCAACCTTCATGCAGTTAGTTTGGCAGGACTGTCCATTGCAATGTATTCGCAAACACCAACGACCTGTCAAGACATGAAAAAAACTATATTTATCTTGTGTACGCTTCTTTATTATATTTACTTTACTGGTGTTTCTGTATAAATGAAATTTGTGGGTAGTTCATGACTATATAAACCCAGTCACGTACTTCATTTTTATTACAAAAAATATACTAATAAAATGTTTTTTATTATAAAGAAGGACGTAAAATACATAATTAATTTTAGTATATCGTTTTTTTAGTATAGGCATGCACGTTTATATTGCTATACTATGCAAATATATTAATTATAGCTGATGTATTTAAAATATCATTACTTAGCTTGAAAAAATATATATATATATTTCACGAATTTTATAAATTACACTATTGGTCTGGTGTTATTAAAAAAAATCCATTGACATTATTATTTTTTTGTATTTTTTTAAAAAAATGTTATCATTTGCATCTTGGTGAGTATGTTTGTTTAGTTGACAGCTCAGTTCGTATTTATGTTGTGTGTTCTGTGCCTTTTGGAATAAAGCACGTTGATGAATGTCGAGTAAATATGAACAGCTTAACTCTTAGCTGCAGAGTTCTTGCTCAATGCTCACGGTGTCAAATGATTATTTGTGTTGGGTCAGCAGATGGGGGTGGGGTTGTCTTTACTACCCGAACTTTCTCACACATGAAGGCATTGTTCTATGTACACATACTTTGTCACGTGTGTATTATCACCATCTAAACTGAAGACCGAGTACGTCACGTAAATATGTACTTATAGACACGTAAAATTGGAGAGAATTGTATTGTTGCTGAAATATAAAAATACAATATAAGAATTTATATAAATATAATTATGAAAAACTTCAACAAAATTCATTAAAAAAGCTAGTGACACAATTAACTTAACTAAATGGACAAACTTGATTAAATGTTGTATAATACTTGAACCGAGTTCTGTATCACCATCCTTTACATTGTTTTAATAGTAAAGTCTCTAATTAACTTTTAAATTTAAATAATTTAAATTTAAATTTGAATTCTGATTTAATAACAAAATGGAACATACTTTGACGAAATTAACATGTAATACAATAATAATTAGTTTATTATTGTGGCGAGATTTGGCTCTAAAGATTGCATATAACGGAATTGAATTTGTTCTAAGGTTTTATTCAAGGTCAAAGAAGTTAAAAGACACGGTGCATGTCTATAATCTGCAAACCCTCTCTTACGCTTATTTGTAAATATTATTGTATAAAAGCAATACTTCATTCTACCTAGCTATGTATACTGTCTACAATATTTGTAATATAATTATATAAGCAATAGAAAATATTGTGTTAACCGCGTGTTATATAAGGTCTGTTCGTAAACCCTGCTCGGTTAGTACTCAGAGCAAGTTAACGAACAAAAATTAACATACTTTATATCAGTCTTTGCTTGTTTCATCAGATCACACACAAAGACTAGTTAACTGTATTAATTCTAGATTTCAGAAAATTACTTCCATTATTAATCCAAATAAATATTATTTTAGTTAAACGTAAGTTGCAAACTTGCCTTGATGACACCCCCCCTCCTCTTTTCTATAAAATAACTATATATAGTGAATTTTTCTACAAGATTTCTTTCATGCTGTCTTGCTGTCCTGTTTTGTATTGAATCCTCCCCAAAAAGCAAGTAGTAACCAGAAAATAATTAAATTCTGCTATAAAAACTAAGCTATTCCATTACCTTTTCTCTTTCTACGAAATGTTATTGTAATTTTAAAAAAATATAGGGGGAAAACTACAAAACTGAATGAAATTGTAATTTGTAATTGCAGACAGGCTTGACTAAACTCCTTGTCGACAGCATTGTACTTTCCATTGAACATTGAGAGATTAGCTTTCTTACTTTGTGTGTGTTTGAAACGATAAATATACGAGATTCATGTAAGTTACGCATAACTAAGTGGGTACCTTTTGGCGAGGTGAGCTCTGCACCATCAATATACGTAATCCCTGCATCAGTCAGGTTGGAAGCAACTGACAGCGCTGCTGATTTGCAGAGAGAGTTAAAACATGCTGAGATTAGCTAATGAGTAACAGTTACAATAGAAAAAGCTGCATCCTGGAAATCTGCAAATGAGGCTAAACTTTTTTTTTCTTTTGAAAATAGAGGAAAAAATTGAAGTTATTTAAAAAAAAAACTTGAATATAATATAATTGTATGCAAGACGTTAAAAATAGACTCTTATGGAAATTTTCTAGTCTGGAAAACTCCAAGTACACTCTTTTCTCTCTTTATTTCTCTCTTTTCATTATAATAACATGGCTCGAACGCTTGCGCCATCACCGTGGTAAATGTGTACTACAGTTTTCTTGGCTGTGTGAAATTTATATATATTTATACATAATATTATGTAATAATGTATTTTAAAAAACTTATATGCTTAAACTTTTTTTTTTTTTTTTTTCATATAGTAAAAAATTCGCATCATATATTAATATTACATACAGTATTTTATTTTGTTGCTTAAATTAACGTGCGATAATATAGCGACACATCGCTCATTTTTTTTTTATGGCAGGTGTATATAATATATCTTACCGTCATAAAAGCAATATTGTTTTTAATGTTTATAGATAAAAAAAAAATATATATATATATTCAAAGGTGTGGTAGCTAAAGAAAAGAATACAATAATAATAATAACATTATAACACAAAAAAAGTGAGGTGTACGGGATTAGTGGGTAAGCTTATCGGCTTATCATACTTCCTTTATAACTATAGAAACGGGCAAATTTTTTGTTGTTTTGTTATTGTTGTGTTTCTATTTGCTCTTTTGTTTTCTTCCCTTTTATAAAGCAGGTTTTTGTTGTGGTTATTTTAATAACCTCAAGAATATACTTCTTGTATTTGTTAATATACCTTTGAAAAAAAAAATTTAACTGTATTATTTACTGTAACAGGGTGTATCACTATATAATGAATACAAAGGCCATTTACAACCATGTATATTTTAGAGAGTATTTGTTATGACATTCAGTGTTAGGAAGAAATTTTGACCTCAGTTATAATTAATTCTGTGCTTAAGAGGGAGACCAAAGTTGTTGTTGTTGTTGTTGTTGCTTTTTTCATATAGGGTCACGCAACACTCTTGATAGTATAATAATTATATGCATAGTTATATACTATTAGTCACCGATGCTGTATAATTATATATATATAAATATATAATACTGTATAATATATATACTCTCTCTTATGTGCAGCACAACCTCACAAGGCTAATTAGCTTAATGAAGACAGGAAGTATGTATATTATAACCCGGGTGTAATTCAAACTTAGATCTCTCATGGGTATGAAGTTTTAATTATTATGATAATTATTATTATTACTACATACATATATATTATAAATTGATGGTAAATCATTAATATATGTATTGTGTGTTCAATTATTATTATTATTAATCATAAAAATTCAATTAAAAAATCTAGATAAATTAAATTTGATGATTTATATCTTTCATTCTTTATTTTTTAATTACATTTGTTCCATTTATAGCATAATAATAATTACAAATTATATTTAAGCCTTTTAAGTTCGTTTATTTTGAACAAATATTTTCTGCATTAGTCTTTTTATGGCTTGCAATAAGTCTTCTATAATAATATTACGATTCATCTCTACTGTAAAAGGAAAGAGATAAAAAAAAAACTTTTTATTATTTATTTTCATTTTACTGGTCAAAGGAAGGAAATTGAAAATGAAATAGTCTTTCAAGTTGGTTGAGTGTTTGAGAGGAAATTTAGTAAAATAAAAAAATATATAGTGATAGTGATAGAAATGTAAGTGACGCAAGTTTTTTATTTAACACACCTATAAACTATTTTTTATTTTAAATTCATGCTTTCCTGTGTCGATTTGAAATCTGTGGTTGTATTGAAAATCAAATGACGATAATTATACTAATGAGAAAATTTCCTGCATTTCATTTGGATTTCGACGTTATATAAAAGTCACACTGATATAGCATTTATATTATTTATAAGTGGATTGTGCTGCAGGTATCAATACAGAGTAATGGAATTAAGGCGGTTGCATGAGCAACGCAATCAATCTACTTTACAGGGGCTGAGTGAACAGGCAGCCATGCTGGAGTATTGGTAGAGAACTCTGCATGCAGGCAAAAGATAAATAAAAAAAATACATTATAAATTATTTAAAATGAAAAAAAAAAAAAAATGAGGTGAACAAAATGTTTAAAATAAAAAATTTACAAACTTTCACTCATGCACCTCAGAATTTAGAATCTTTTCTTTCTATATTTTTTTATTTTTTTTTTAAATATTTTGTCCTATGCTAATACATTGCGTAGCTCCACCAGTCCACCATCGATGACTGGCGGACAACTATTGCGAAACTTTCGATCTGACGTCACAAGCAAGTGCCTAATGCACCATTTATCCATAATATAACGTTAACTGAAAGATGGGCCTTCTTTGGAAATATTTACATAATGTAATATCAGAAATATGTGTAAATCTTTTCCAAGGTATATATTTATTATGTGGTTTTGCTAATTGTTTGGTAGGATGACTTTCAGTTGGAAAGTTGAAATTTGATACACATAAAGCAGAGGGTGTAAGATTTAGATTCTTTTGTTTTGAATTTTCCATTAGAAAGATATGCAAATCGTGCTCCCCCTCTCCTAAAATGGAGTGAAAAAGTTAAAATATTTTAAGAAGTTAAACACATGTACTTAAATCTATCTTATAACCCTCTGCTTATGCGCACCAAGAAGTCTCAACTTTCTAGCTGAGAGTCACCTTTCCCTACAATTAGCAACAATTTCACACACCATTTCTGGCCTATATACTGCTTCATATGATGAAATAAAAAGCTGTCGTAGCCAACTTTTGTTAAAGAAAAGTTTTTTCCACATTTCATCTTCGTACCTTTTCAAAGTCTTAAGGTATAGATAACGTCGATCAGCTGTTCAAATTACTCCCCTTTGAATAACATGTAAACCTTAGTAAATTCACAAAAATTCTGAAATCTGTTTGAGAAGCAGATATTAGTGCCTAAAAGCCATAGAAAAAGTTTCAAAACAATTTAACGAGACGATTTTTTTTTATTAAGTTTTTAGTTTGTCTCTCCATGGAAAAGCTCTATGCTGAAAATTAAAAAAAAATTATAATTAAAAAAATTTGGCTCGTTTTGATTGTTTTTAAAAAAATTCTATGGCTTTTAGGCATTGATAGCGGCCTCTCAAAAAATTTCATAATTTTTGTGAATTTGCTAAGGTTTATATGTTAATCAAAGGAGAGTAAGTCGAACAGCTGATCGGCGTTATCTCTACCTTAAAATACTCAGAATACTGCATATTTTATGGCCATTCTTATCAAAGCAGATCCACTTAATGTTAACAATTTTTTTAGTTTAATATTAACCTTGCAGCTTGGAGTTGTATCGATCTACTTCCTTCATTTCGTAGCAAACTTGCAATACAACTTAATTTTTTGAAAACTGAAAACTAATAAAGTGATTTGGAAAAATAATAAATAAATAAATAAATAAATAAATAAATAAATAAATAAATAAATAAATAAATAAATAAATAAATAAATAAATAAATAAATAAATAAATAAATAAATAAATAAATAAATAAATAAATAAATAAATAAATAAATAAATAAATAAATAAATAAATAAATAAATAAATAAATAAATAAATAAATAAATAAAATTTTAAAATTTGGCATTATGGATTACTTATTATTAAATATATTTACTTACATTTTACTTAATATTTATGTATTACTTTTTAGTGCATAAATTAATTACATCACCTTCAAATCAATAACTGACCTGTTGATGAGGCTACAATGTAGTCACCCTTTACTATCAATGTTAAATTATTAATTTGTAACTGCTCATTTTTAATTTATAAATGCCCTTTTGGTCTTAACTGCCCCTTTAAACTAGCGTCTGAATAATTTACTATAAGAAGTATTCACTTTTGAGGGTACTTTAAAAATTGACCTCTAGTGACCTTATACCTTGGATCTTGGATTGAAGTAAATGGGCAGCACATAAAAAGTAACTTTAATGAAAACCTTCTTTCGTTCTTAATTCTCCTAAATGCCTTTTTCAAACTCTGTGTTTTTTGTGCTCTAATTTCTAAAACAAAGTTAAACGAGCCACTTGAAACTGAATTACATTGCACAAACTTCCGGTTCTTTATGAAACAAATTTATTTTAATTATAATATTCAAGTTCTGGTTACGAGTATATTGAAAACAACAATTTTGAACTTGTAGCGTCTTACTTTAAAAATTTAATTTAAATTTAAAAACATAATTTATTTTTCCTATTTTGTTTTCTATGTACTCGTTTTTTGTTTTATTTTTATTATTTTAAAGAGCATTCACATTATTATAAACAAGATCATGAAAAGAGTTTATTGAAAAAAATATAATCAACCGTGTTAGAATATTCTTTGACTGTGAAATTCAGCTTCAAAAATTAATATTCGTTCAGATAATGTCTCATTTAAATATTTTTATTATTATTACTGCATTTTTATATACTTTGAAACATCTACATTATAATAAAATTATTCATTATGAAAATTTCATTTGTAAATTTTGTCATAATTTATCGTAGTTGACCTAAAAACAATGGAATATTTAACACCAATTTAAAACAACCTATTCTTTGTGTAACTAGTGGGTCCCCAGGGTGTGGTAAAGCAGCTAGAAATACGCCCCCACCTCCACCCTCACACCACCCCCATCCCACCTGGTGAACAGACCACCTACCCACGTCCCGTCAACACTAACTTACTTCAGAGAGAGAATTTTACATAAACTTATAAAATTCAAGGTTTAAGAGATTTCAACAAGGTTACAAAGGAAAAAAAAAAAAAAAAAACGATCTGTCTGATAAGATTTCAATCAGGGAACTTCAGGGTTGATGTCATACAATGGAAAATAGATATTACAAATTAACATCTCAGCTGAAAGATTCTAAATTAAAGTTCAAAATTCAGTCAAAATGAAGGATGTGAGTGGGAGATGGGAGTCAACTTTTTGTTGCCTTCAAATAAGGCAATGTACTTTTATAAGGGTCGGATTAAAAAAAAAAAAAAATTTTTGTAAAAAAGTCAGTACTTCGAATATTGTTAAGGGTCTATCAAACTTGCGGCCCCGGATGTGATCTCACCCAATCGTCCGACCCCTTTCTATTCAGTTTTATCAGTATCAAATTTTTTATAAGACGTTGCAAACTTTTTGGTCACTGTAAAAGAATTATTATAAATGTTTTCAGAGCCTTCTCTGAGAAGGCCTTGGTTTTATTCTGTATACGTTTTTGTTAACAAACTATCGTAATATTGATTTAATACATCATTTGAAATTTCTTTCACTATACGTTAGACTTAATTAATAGACTGGAAATACGAGATAGCTGTTGTTGATCCATATTAATATATAGATTTATTTATACATATACAATGCCATTTTTTCCAAAGTCTTGTAAAAAGTTCAAATTTTCTTTTATTTATTTATTTTTTACAACACATACACGACGACGATCTCCTGTCTAAAAATATATAGAATAAACGTTTATTTTTTTTTTCTCTCTCTCCCTTTTTTTCCGCTTCGTTGGTCGTATCGAATCTGCTAGAGTAAATCCTTCGGGATAGCTTATAAATAAAAGAGTTGACCGGATATAAACATGAAATATGAGAAGGTGGGAGTTGAAGAAAAGGGATCAAGTCAAAAAAAGGAGATCGTGAAAGAAGTAAGAGAGAGAGAGAGAGAGAGAGAGAGAGAGAGAGAGAGAGAGAGAAAAGAAAAACAGAACTCGTTTTTTCGTGAGGTTGGTGCTTGCGAAAAGAACACCAACAGGAACGGAGAAAAAGGGGGCTACTACAGTTTCTGTCCAAATAGACACACCGGGCAATCTCCCGTGGGATGCACGCTGGTTGGCGTTGCCAGCAGAGCGTCTTGGCAGCGCCAACTTTCTCACTAGCTCCTTCCTGCCTCCTTGGAGTGTTGCATTGCAAGGAGATCGAGAGGAGGGTGTTTGGAGTGCAGCGTCTTGCCAGAAAAAGGATGGTGGGCTGGCGCCAAGGATTACCGATGGCGGTCCGCTGCAGCAGATAAGACAAGCTGCTGGCGTGCGGATCACCACCAACAGTAATGGGGCTATCATAAACCTTAACGTTGTCCGATTCGATTTACAACAGTTAAGTTGGACATCATGTCAACAGAATGGAGCTCAAATGTCAGCTTAACCAAAATGTATTTAATAATTAAATATTAATTATTGTCACTATATAATTGGGGTTTTGTTTTATGGATGTAGATGAGTAATTTAAAAAAGAAAGGACATTTTAAATGAAATGTGACAGTGAGTTTTGTTTTTGTCATTTAAAAAATTATATTAACGTATATTGTAATTTACTTTGAAAAAATAATATTCATCACTTGACATAACATATTAACTTGTCAAGGGATCAAAAGTAGATGACGCATTTTTTCTTTTAATCTTTTAACATTAATTAATAATAATAATTTTGCTATGAACATCAAACTATAATATATATATTATATGTTCAGTACAACCGTAAATGTTTGGGGAGAGAGGAAAAAAAAACGTTTTGATGACAGCGCTATAATATATATTATATATATATATAGTTATATCATTAACAAACTTTTTATAGTTAAAAAAAAAAAGAAGGAAAAGTGATAAAAAAATATTTACTTCGAAATGAAACATGCACTAACTGTTGTGTTAACCATTATCCAATTATTATAGCAAATAGAAGTATATAATATAAACATGTTTTTTAAAAACTAAAACATGTATCCAAATTCTCTCTTTTTTTTATGTGCGTGTTTTGTGAGATGTACATAATGTATATACATATAAATAAATGCTAAAACCACATTTACGTACGTTTATACTGTGTACCTCTAGGCTATCCTTTTGAAATGCTTTAGTATTACATTGGTCTCGTCTGCGTTTTCCTTCACTGCACCTTTCTACCACTCGCATGTTTGCTGTCCGCATTATAATATATCCCTCACATACCCCCCCCTTCTCTCTCTCTCTCTCTCTCTCTCTCTCTCTCTCTCTCTCTCTCTCTCTCTCTCTCTCTCTCTCTCTCTCTCTCTCTCTCTCTCCCGAGCGTGTGGTTCGTGTCGCATTTGTTCCTTTACTCGTCACGAACTCTCAAAATAAATAACATTAATAAAACATAATGATTGATATGCCATTCTTCAGTGTCCATTGCCAACAATTAGACTCAACGTACGACTTTTTATACTTTTTAACGATGATCGAGATACTTCAAATTATGACACTGTCATAATGTCAGCATGTCAAGTACCTTAACTTATTATGATTTTATTGTAGAGCTACATAATAATATATGATGACAAATTTATTTAGGATAATCGATTTCTGTATTCCAGTATGTGTTTGCCCCCCAAAAATAATGGCAATAAATCATTCTGTTATTTCAAATTATTGAAAATTAAGAAGAGTGTTGACATTATTTATTTATTTGTTGAAAACGGATTTTCCTTGTAACTTACAATGTAGAGTAAAAAATATTTTTACAACATTGTGTACACGATATAGATGTAAAATAACCTTCTTAGGGTTTAGCTTAATAAAATAATATGGTTGTTTAGTTTATCTTGTTGTAACAAATGAAGGGAAATATTATTTCTATCAAACCTAATAACAATCATAAAATGACGTTAATACATGCTAATTAAATGCTATACCCCGACGGGACCACAAAAAAATGCCTGTACACAGGCCTTATGGGTGACGTCATAAAAGACGTTTGGCATCAAGATATGAGTGATAAGAGAAAGCAGCATCGAATGACAATTGATCAATCAACTTCACAGATACAATACACATCTCGTTGCCGATACCATGCAAACAAATAGGGATTTATTGTGGTCCCTTTGGTACCAGATACCAATTATAACCCATAAATTATTATATTTAGAAATTCGTTATCTGGTGAACAAAGTTATATAGAAACTGTTATTATATTAGATCAAATTGGATTTTCTTAGTTTCTATGATGAGAACTTATTTCATTCATTATGAACAATGGTCAAGGTCGATCTAAATTTTGTTGTCAGCGGAGTATGAATGCCACAAGGTGGAAAAAAACTCACAGGGAACTTATTCATTGTTGCTCAGCAACATACTCTGTCATATTTAAAAAAAAAATGTAGCATTTGTTTTTGTTAATCTCAAAGACAATTTACGTACATTATGATAAGAAAAATAAATCACCCCTCCTCCGTGTCTAGCTGGTTAGTTGAGTATTGAGATTGTTTCATGACAAGTTCATCTTTAGTAAATAACTTTTTCGTGTAAAGGGTATTCATATTGAATGTATTATTATTATTTTTTTTTTTTACTATATCACTTTTCGGACTTTTACCTTTGCCGGTGTTCGATGTTAATCATTCTGTATGTAGTATGTTGTGATGGTCACTTAGTGTTCGTGCACGTCACTAACACTTGCATGTACTACACATATCACTACGTTTCGAGAGTCAACCGCTCTCTTCCTCAGGTGATTTGAGACTATAATAAAAAAAAAGTTCATCTTTATTGGCAGATCACACAACATGCGTGATTAATTTTTTTTTCTAAGAGTGTATTTCGCAATGAATATAATTTCATTAATTTCAATTTTCATCAGACTTTTTTTTTTTTATATCTTATATAAAATATTATAATGTTAATACAAGCAACATAAAAATAATTGATATATTTGAAAAATATGCGTCTTGTCTTCATACAGTGTTACTATGTATAATAAATATCATCTTCTGTATGATTCCAAAGTGTTATATGTAACACGAAAGATGTAACTTTATAGCATAAAATGTTTTATGGCATACCACACATAATATTTTAATAGCCATGTGAAGGTATACTCTCTTGGGAATCGAGATAACTACAATGCAGCAGCATGTTAGCTTTTATACTGTTCACTGTTCTGTGCATGTATATGCATAAATATACCTATACAGCACTATCGTAGTAATAAAATAGTACACTGTGAACAAGCTCCATATATACTGTATATATGTATATTTATTACTATGTTTAGTTTCTATAATATATATATATACAGTATATATATTATATATATATATATATATATTATATATATATATGTATATACCAACTTAACTGTATAGAAAAACAACAAGTTAAGTGAATTCAAATTAAATTATAACGTTAATTGTTTTTCATGTAATATTATACCATTTGGTAACAATATATTAATATTTTCATACAGTGTATGTTTTATTAAAATAACAACAGAATTAAAATTTGATACATAATATCAAATATGTAAGATTTAAAATCAACTTTAAAATTATGCTCTATTCTATTTTATAGTAATTTCATATAATTTGATGAAAGAAAATGGGATAAAATTGCGTATAGTTTATTAAACATTTAATCATATTCAAGTTATAAATTATAATATATTATACTGTATAAAAATGTAAATCAACGCTTAAAAAGTCCAAAATTACAGTAGGGACAATGGAGTATTGACCTCATTTTTTTTATTGCAGAAATGGATACAAGGTGCAAAGTTATGCTACCCTGATTTTTTTCAGATTTTTTAGAGCCCGGGAACTATTTTTAAAAAATTATTGAAAGTTATTTTTGTGACGTCACGAGACGCCGCTCTTTAAGAAAAAGATAGGACTTGCCGCCGCGTGACGTCACAAAAAGGACTTTCAATAATTTTTTAAAAATACTTCCCGGGCTCTAAAAAATCTGAAAAAAATCAGGGTAGCATAACTTTGCACGCTCTATCCATTTCTGCAATGAAAAAAAATGAGGACAATACTCCATTCATGAAGGAGTTATCCAGAAAGATAGACAGTTTTATAATTAACCACGTTCATAATCACTGATATAAGCTGATACCAACGGATGCTAGTGAGAAATCTGGTTGAACCTAGAGGATTGAATTGTTGTATACAGGTGTCTGGGGAGTTTTATTTTACTTGATTATACATACTTGTACCGCTTGAATGATTATTTTAATATAATAATAATAAAACAGTATTTATACAGTCTGTAGAAGCTATAGGTTCTGATAGAGTTATATTTGCTTTATATTATCAGCAAGTTAAAACATCACACAAAATCAGCTGTTGTTGCAGGTTGTACTTTACATGTTAGACGTGTATGTGTTTTTCTTATACCAATATTAATTATTTTCTTATAGAAGATAAAGCTACGTACATAGTTTTAATTATATTCGTTGTTTCACTGCTCTTCACAAGATTTCATTTAAAATATAGAATATTAATAGTAATCCTCAGTAGAAATTCTTTCAATAAAATGCAAAGATATCTGACACACAAATATAAATTACAATCATGACTTTTTTATGATGCTAATCATAAAGAAATAAATTATTGTTTGTACTAATTATTTATAACAATAACATAATTTATAAGAAAAAATTTCCTGGCAGTAAAGCTCAGTGTGCAAGCAAGCGCTCTTATTACTTTATATGAATGTTGACAAAAGAATGAAAATACTGTACTGTACTGTACTTACTACATGATTGCTGGCATGTGTGTTATTGTCGATTATTATTATTTATATCTTCTTATTTTTAGTTTAATTTAGAAAATCAATATACAGTGAAAGTTAATACTCCTTTTATTATCTTATTAAAATCTTAATTACTTCCAATTTAAATTTAATTTTATCGCCTCAGAATTTATGTTATTAAATTTAAGACATTTCTTATCGTCCAATATAATTAAATTTTCTCCAATCTAATAACATTAAAATGGCTCACTGCTATTTTTTACTCATGTTTAGAGAATCTAGAGTAATCTAACTTGAATTTTGAGGCGATCATATGTTTTAACAATATTATGTTTTAAATACAATGACTGATGCAATTATGTATATATTTTTAATTGGGGTAAATTAAGACCAGCAATTAACGGATATTTCATCTTAGGATTCACCAATTAAAATAAATAAAAGTAATTGAAAACTTTGAGTGTATACGTCTGTTATATTCTTTCTTTCCATGAAATACCATGACTACACCAAATCTTAGGGAATAATGATTAAATTATGTTGCACTGGAATAAATTTTTAATGTTTGTAATCTTGTTTTGTTTTCAGGTGTGTTGAGTAGACTTGGGCGAAGAGTGTGACAGAGAGCAGCACAGGACATTAACACCTTAGGAGGGCAAGATGGCGGCCTTCGTAGCGAAGCAAATGGTGGGCAACAAGCTGAACGCCGTTAAAGGTAAGAAAACTTTTGTTATGGTTGTGAAGTTTGTCCTTTAGTAAACTATCACATATGAGGAAAAAATGGTGATCTTAATCGTGGCGCATGTATAAGTTATCTCTACTTCTACGAACAATTGATCTCAGGTATCACAAAATTATAGATATAGGGCAAAAAGAAATTTAATATTAGAAAGTATCCTAAAATCATTTAAAAGAAAGAAAATAAAAAAATTATGAAATTCAATAGTAAAAATGCATTGTTATAACGATTTTTGATCAACAAGACTAATTTTTTCTCAAAGGTACATGCATGATCAGATTTCAAAAGCTACATAAACTTTTGATCATTTTTAAATTATTGAAAGTATTATTAATATAAAAGTGTTAAATTCTCAAAACTCGAGTCATTGACTTTAACTCTTTAGCGTGATTTCTTAAAAGTCAGGTTATGAATTATTATATTTTTGTTCATTATCCCGTTAAAAATAAAATAATGTTATTACAATTTTTTCAAGAAAAGTAAACCACAGTGATGTTTTGTTTTTTTTTTTTTTACTTTTTTTTTTTTTCTTTCACTTCTTAACTACAAAGAAAAAATGTTCTTTTCAAGTGGAAAAGGAATTAAGTCTATTGTACTCTCGTACCAGACTCGAACCATTCATAGATAATCTTTACAGAAGTGAAAAAGTGAGGGCGTTTTCCTTTCTTGTGTATGTAATATTTTTTTAAAGTTATTTATTATATATAATATAAGGTGTTTCACTTTTTACTATACAACAACATCGGTTACATTTCAACTTGTCATAAGTCACAGAATAATAAATATGATTATAATGATAAATATTATAACATAAATCAATATTTAATACTTTTGATTGCTCATACCTTTTGGGCTTCTGCTGATTCCCGTTTGAAAATTATATTCTCATCTAAAATAAAGAAATTCTTTACTAAACGAATGGAGGAAAGCTATAAAAGAGAAAATCATGTTAACGCTTACGTTTTGTTACGTATGAAAAAATAGAATCTAAATAATGTTATACTTTTCTTGTAGCAGCTCAAGCTCCTCGTTTTATTTTACTTGATAGAGTAATTTTACGTACTAGAATATCCTTATTATATAGTAAAGTTAACTCTCACAAATTTCACTTATAAGTGAAGTACCCTTATTTAATATTATTTATTATTTTTATTATTTTTTTAAATAGCTAATACCACGATACTTTTAATGTAGCTTGTTTTGAGCTAAGCGTGTATTTTGAATAGAGAATTATATTTATTTTGTAGCATGCAGAGACGTCATTGTTAAAGGCTATAACTTAATATTTGAAATAGAGAATAATGTTGGTGTTATTCTTATTTTGCTTAACTTTCAAGTTTTTATTAATGTTCAAATAAAATCAAAAGTCATATTTTTCAAATGGAGTACAGAGAAAAGTTAGATTACTACGAGTACATAAATTTGCCATTGATGTTTCAAAACTATCAAACATTGATCAATGTACTTTTTTATTTTATATTACTGTATAAATAAACAACATTATACTAAGTTACATACTTAACATTATAATCTAGGTGCAGGATAACGTTGTTATTAAAGCATGTTTTTGCTTTTAAAGTTATTCTAAGAGCATCATTTTGTTCCACCTGATTAACTTTCGAACAAGATTAGGCAGAGAATTTTATTTTGCTACTTTTTGTTATTATTTAATTAATATTTTACAATGTTTCTTTAAAAAAAAGAGAAATAGTTTTAAATATATATATTTTTAATTGATGCACATAAAGTGTTACATAAGTTATATTATTTGTAAGAACAGAACGGCGCTGCTATATATAAAGTTAGTTTTTTTTCTAGTTTTTGTTTCAAGATTACTCATAACTATAACTAAGGAACATTTATACAAATTTCTTAATTTTAATAAAATTATAAGACATTTCTAAGATATATATTAAAATAATTTAGCCACCTCATTTAAAGATCCTATATTTTGTTATTAAATATTACATTTTTCTTATCGCGTTTATTCTGGGTAGTATTTTTTAATTATTTAATTTTATTTTCAACTTAAAGCAGGACATATCCTGAACTTAATGATATAATTTTTATAACGAGCACAAATTATCTTGATGTCATAATTTTAGACGTACACATAATATATATTTTTATTTATTTTATACCATGGCACTAATTAAAAATCTTTAGAAAAACAGCGTTTCTTTGAAAGCTTTTGCAGCAACAAATACGTCTGGTATGAAAGTGGCGTGACGTGTTGAAAAGATGATACGGCAAGCAAGCACATCCTGAGAATTGGGTTCTGCCATGTAGAAGAAGCAGCACTACTGGAACATGAGAGAGATTTCGCTTTCTTCATCCTGCCTTTCCATTCGCGACACAAAACTCGCTAATCTCCGTCCCCGCTACTCGGCAGCTATATAAGTAAACCCCATGCAGTACAATTCTATCAATATAAGAATGTTATAAGAGACAGAGAGACCGCAATTTCAATATTTGTCTCTTACAGTTTCAAAAATTTGCTGGAGGGTTGTACAGTAAAAAAATAGGTTGAGAAATTATATACACCTTGAGACAAATCGTCATCCCTGTTCTGTTCTGTTCTGTTCTGTTTTTTTTTTTTTTTTTTTTGCTTTGTTTGTTTGTGTGTTTTTACGCAGTCGGCAAGGTGGATCTTTTAAATGTTTTAATTTTCATAATGGATTGTATTCTTAATAACCTTTTCTAAAATTACAAGCCTGATGCAGTTAATTGCAGTACAGTACCAACTAACCAATCAGGGCTGTACTAAAATATACACTTCCAGGAAGATTTTATTTTTCTATATACAAGTTCTATTCTATATACCATGTAACCAGTTAGCCAAGAAACTGCGTTGGCAAAATATTACTATAAAGTTTTAAAATGTTATCTCATAAATTTTAATTTAAAAACTATTTCATGATTCTTTCAATATTTCAATAATGATTAAAATATATGACAAACTTATGAAGCTAAAAAAACAACAACTAAACATTGATAAAAAAAATGAATTCCTGGATAGATAATGTACTACACATAATATTTAAATTTTGTTTTCTAGTATATTAACAACAATGCCATGGTTTTGACAAACACTTTTTGAAAACTTGATGTTTTTGACGTCATGCGTATATATGATTAATGATAATTTATAATATATAGCTTAGATAATAATAAATTTACTAACACCCAAGTTGGTTGATCAATACTTTTATAATAACGTAGTGGTTTTATAATTTTAAAACAATTTTAACAATATTATTTCGTTATTATTCATCATAATTATATTTTTAATTAAATTTCCTTTTCAAACACGTATAGCATCGGTTTAAATATTAACCAAAGTTAACGAAGTACAATGCATGTTTTTCTCTGCATGAGAGCCTTAAACAGACGGCAAGTATGCGTACAGAGCTGTAGTCATCGTACAACCGGAGGCTATTTTCTTGTTGAGCTCTAGATTGGTTCATGTCCGAACTAAATGAGCACGGTGTGTTCTTGTTTCTGAGAACCAAAACATTGAATGGTATGACGCCGAAAAAATTATACTATATAATAGCAACGACCGGGTGGTGCTGAATTCTGTAGATATTAGCCATTCACTGTATAGTTTTTCTTCTTTTTTAGATAATTGTTTATTTAATATGTTCGTTTTTTTTTAATGAAAACTTTAAGAAAAAAACATGAAGAGCAATGACACAGACATAAGAGGAATTTTGCTCTGCTTGCCTACTATGTAATATACCCACTTTCAACTACAGTATATATATAATGTAATATACACCAAGCTCTCTCTCTCTCTCTCTCTCTCTCTCTCTCTCTCTCTCTCTCTCTCTCTCTCTCTCTCTCTCTCTCTCTCTCTCACTCACTCACTCACTATAGCTTACACACCTTGCCCAAGGGCTTGGTCAAAAGTTGTTGCGAGCTAGTAGTAGCCAGAACACTGTACAAAACTCTCTATCAAAATAAAATTCCTCATCCCATCCTTTATCAAAATAAAATTCTTCATCCTTTACTCCCCACCTCCTTACTATCCCCTTTCTCCTCCATGTCTTTCCATCTTTCTGATGTACTTCTTAAGCTTTTGTTTCGTTATTTTTTATTTTACCAGCGATCAATAGAGTTATTTCGGAAACATTGTTGTCAAAGTATGTATTTTATGAAGGCATACGAAAATATTCTTTAACAATAAAACAAAAATAAAATAAAATACGTATAAAATAAAAAGAAGCGCGCGCTATCTTTTTTTTTCTTGCAATTTTTTATCATTTTCTTTTATTTCAGAAAACCTCTTTTGTGTTATAACTTTGAAGCTTTAGAAGGTATATTGTTTCTGTCTGCTTATACGTATTGTTGAAGTCGTCATTAATCCAGAAGCAAATCGCTTTCCTTAATCACTACGATAATAATTAATGACTTTGCTCAATTTTTCGTTAATTTTATGTGTCACGATACCTCAAGACAGCTTGGGAGTTGCCTCATTGTCGTGTACTGTAAGCCGTGGGGATTTTAAACTGTCTTGGAGTGACTAGATTCTTCGCTCCTCATCACTCCGATACAGCTGCGGCGTTTTTTGACGTAAATTCCTAGAATTACAGTTAAAAAAAAAAGTCTTAGTAGGCCTTGTGAGTGATTTCTTTCTATTAAGCTATAATGAGCTCAACTTATAGTAACTCCTGAAGCGAGAAGGATTGCTGTATTTAATAAAGGAATTTGTAAAGGGTTAAAAGGTGAAATCCCAGTGGGAGGTTAGTAATTTAGGTGGAGGCAACTTTTCTACTGTGTTGAGCTGTATATTATGAAATATACTGATACATCAGCCTTGTTTTATCTGATTAAAATGTATATTAGAACTTGTATATATTTTAAATTAAAATAGTTTATTTGTATAATTACTATAATTATTTAAAGCCGGTATTACACGATACAATTTTTCTGATTATTGTATACAATTTTTCCTTACAAGAAAATTTAATCTCCATTTGTTTATACTGAGAGGAAATTTTCTTGCAAGAAAAAATTGTATACAATAATCAGAAAAATTGCATCGTGTAATATAGGCTTAAGGTTATAATTAATTTATTGAAGTTTTAATAAAACAAATAATTTAATAACCATTTACATAATATATTTTAATGCCATTCAAAAAATGTAATGAGAAAAAATCCTTTGTTCAAAATATGTTAGCATACTTCTTTTTTTTTAATGTATTTTTCCTCTATATATTATATTATTGCAATATAAAATAGAAAAAATAAGATTGCTTTAATATTTTTTTATAATATATTACATCGTCAATCCAGAGCACTGACTGACATACATCTAGGAGACAGTCTTTTTTCAAGAGGATATGACTTCAAAAGAAACGTTCTATTGAAATGATGATCGAGGTGTTATATAATAATAATAATAAAAAAAAAAGATTTATTTATTACATGTATGTATTTTTTTATTCAATAGATTATGGTTTAGGGGTTATCTAATGTGTCATACAGCAGCCATAGACGTCCTTCCGTTCAGTCAGTAATGTTACATTGCAGCTAGCACCTGTCCACCATAGCCACTAAGTGAGTCCCAGGCCGATCCGGCCTGTCACCACCATTAAAAGGTGTTGAGTGATGAATGTTCGGTTGGTCGCAACCATATTGCTGTGGTGTATGCTGTGTATATATTTATTTGTATGTACATCAGCAGCTGACAAGCGTCAGACGCTCGTTCACCCTCGCGTCCAATATTCCATGCAGCCAACTTGTATATCACTATCTCTATCTCTCTTTCATGCATGTGCATCATAAAACTGTTTGCACCATGTGTCATGTGTCAAAGCTATCACTAAAACTTTGTATAGTTTCATTGACAAAACCAGTAAAAAAAAATATTATATAATTTTATAGATAATTGAATCAAGGGATTGTTCAAACACCACCACTTTAAAATTTGCGTAAAATTACGCAAGAATTAACAAGCACTTGCTATGCTTAAGTCTTGCGTAACTTTACGGTATTAATAGGGGCGGTATTACCCCCCTGATGCTTAAATAGTAACAATAATAATGGCATCTTTTTTTAAATAAAATAATCATACAAAAACAGGAAAATGTGGATGTATTTATTATTTCTCCTCGTAAAATATGAAGAGTTATGGTACTTAATAGCAGTACTGTATAATATTGAAATATTTAAAAATAATTTTGCAAGTGTGAGACATTATAATTATGCTGTGTAAATTGGTAAACTCACATATTATACAAATCACTATATAGTGTATGTTTTTCTAACTATTTATCAAATTATATAATTAAAATTTAGATTTAAAATAATTGCGTACTATAAATTGAATAAAAAAAATTAGCTTGTACAATATTTTAAAATTATGTAAAAATGTCAAAAATGAAATATTACTTAGAAATTTTGTTATAAAGCTTTTTCCTAGACACATGCTGGTGATTGTCCTACACTTTGAAGAAAGTTTACTCAAAATTTCAATGAAACTGTATTAAAACTTTTGTGTTCACTTTGTAGGGATACACTAATTAATTTAATTATTACCTATAACTTTTTTTTTAAACCTATCACTCCTATCAGTCAACAAAAAACTTAATTTTTCTTTTTAAAAAAATAAGTTTGAATCACAATTTTTTATCAGGAAAGTTTTTTTTTTAAATAAACTTTTTAAATGTTTTATTATTTTATAAGGTAACAAAGCTCATCAGAAAGTTACTCAGAACCTTGTGGGTAGTCTCCATTTTTTTTTTTTTTTTCCCCTGTAGAAAATTGCGGCAATTTAAAACATTCACATGATAAAACGTAGTAGTGCTTTTTTTGCACAAAAACATTTTGTATTGTGTATAACAGAGATAACTATGCAGCATCAGGGTTTTTGTTATATTCGCATATGAAATATGGGATATTATTTATTAGCGTAAACTGGGTAAATCGCTCCTCCCTCTTTTCTGCCGCCTATTTGACGCAGCTACTACTATACTACACATTATAGCAGGCCGAGGTCCGTATAAGCGTCCTGTGGTATTGCTTCTAGTCTACACTACATCAAGGTCTTGTATGTACTATACGTTCTAAGGGAGGTAACGAACCCTCTCCCCTCCACCCCCCCCTTTCGTTCTCATACTTTCACTTAGCAGACACGGCCAGAGTTATGTGCGCCTATTTGCTTCCTACTCTGCTTCCACATTTACACTATAATGGATACTTCTTCTTCAACAACCAAAATTATGCTGAATAGGTTTGTTAAAATATTTTAAAATGTATAAATATGTAATATGTTAATATGTTACTATTTTTTGACTTAACATAAATTTAAATAATAATAATATGATAAAAATATATAGGATATGTTAAATTAATAAAATATTCTATAACATCATGCAGTTTAGTAATAAAAATTTTTACAACAACTTTTATGATGATTTTTTGTTGACATTATTTTATGCATAAATGTCATATATTTTCAAGTCCAAGAACCTAAATAAAGCAAAGGTATTAGTTAGATTTTTTTTTTAAAAATTATTGCTTTTTAGAGTTACCCTCTGTGAATTTTATGAGACAACAACCTAACTGCTAACCAACAGTATATTATACAGTATAATACGTACATTATATTATACATTTTCTCCAAGTGAATTTTTTTGTGAATTAGAGTTACAAAACCAGTGTAATCTATAATTATATTCTGTCATAATATTATCCCTTAAGACAACAATTAAGAATAATTAAGATAAAACAACAAAGACATAAAAGACTTGTATAAATTCTATTAAGACTATAATTTTGAAGGAACGATTGCTTGATAAAAAAAATATAGACTTGACGCAATGTGGTATTATCACACATTTGTAAAATACCTCTAAACTATCACTCACAGCATGGCATTCCAAATGTGTATCCTCTCCCTCCCCCCTTTCCTAATAATGTGATTCTCCAAAGAATAACTCTTCCCTAAGATGCTAGTCTCTATACAGACAAGCAATGCATGGAGTAAAAATATAAGACTACATAGAGGAATAGAGGCAAAGATTTTGTATTCGTCAGATGAGCAATGATGCTCAGTTGGCTGTGATTTAACGTAGCCTACCGCATGTTCCATTAATAACACTGCCGTCCGTCCGTCCCCTCCATCTTTGTCTTATTATCTGACAGACATTTATAAAGCGAGCCACCTCTCCTCCCTCCTCTCCCTTTTGCAGTAATCTTCAAGGCCTTCACCTAATATCACCTCCTTTTAGACTATATCAGTCTAATTACAGCTTAAAAGTTAATATGTAATTAAAAATAACCAAATTAACAAATAATAACTTTTTATCGCTAAATATCAAGTTAAAAAAAAAAATGATGTATTATAATTTATAACGTAAAATTGCATGCATAAAAGTGATGGCTATATTTCATTGTAAATTATAAATTCAATATAATTTTATTTCGATTTCACCTAATAATGTAAAATATTGCAACAAAATTTAATATTAAAATTAACAATAGATTTATGGTTTATGTAAATAATGCTTTGAGAGACTGGCAATTAGTAGATCATAATAATAGCATTCGCGCTCTCCCGAGATGTACATATACACTCCAGCGCTATATTTTTTAGATTAAGTATTTCATTATAATATACATTTCTCTTAGGCTATTATCTGGATGCTAACGATTATTTGAAATATATACAATGATTATATTCTCTTTGTATTGCAATAAATAAACTCCCCCATATTACCTTTATTTCTCTCTTAAAGTTTAAAATCTGAATTGGAGCTGACAATGAGTATTAAATATATTTAACTTAAATATACACCAAGTTTCATAATAATATATTAACAGCATGCACAGCTTGCCAGGATTTCCCCTGGGGGAAACTTAGCATGATTAAATAAATTCGTATTTTTTTTGCAAAAGAGGTTAAAAATTTCTGTCTAGTTTAGGAAAATAATATTAGTTAGGCTAGTTTTAAACCAGAACCGGGCACTTCAATATAAAATATTATACTTTTGCTGCTGCGCCAACCCAGGTATACCAATACCTGGTCCGAGAGCACCATTCACTTAGCATTAGCTTTGCTCGTCGACTGGTCAGTAAATCCCATCTGAAAGAGGGGTCATTACTTACAGATGCTGGCTAGATTTCTTCTGACGAACACAGTCAAGGGACTTAACTATAATATGGCAATATGGCAGCTATTTATAGACACATTGGCAGCACACTTTCTTTAGTTGGCTTCGAATTTCGTCTCTCCCATAGAAAATGCATTACACAACTTTAGTCTGCCCCATTCCTATAGTGCATCATTTCACTCTTTACATTACGTAAACTTCTTTCTTGACTTCTTGCTTGAGCTCTAGACCTGATTTGAGTCAGCTGCATCGCTGTTAGTCAGTATTTCACTTTACTGACCCAAGGTCAGCAAACTGATGTAATAATAAAACTGTAAACTACCAATCTGGGGGCTCCTCATATAGCCTAGCTTCTGATAACTAAGCTCTATAGAAGCCGATCCGTTTATCCTCCCAATGGGCAGATGGTATTCCCTTGTGAGTGTTCCCAGCTTTGCAGGATTTTCTGCTGCCGTGGTCCTCTGAGCACCGTTACTAGGAGTATTTTCAGGGCTCCATGTCCGATGTAAATGCTTGCAGACTAGATGATGTGTTGCTATATATACATATCCTACGTAAACCTAGCTATACCAGTCGCTGTATATAACAAAATTGTCAACTACAATCTTAATCGAAGGAAACTCAAAAGATGGTATGTCCTTATTTTTTATTATATAGTATATAATTATGTTATGCATATATTACAAACTTAATATAATTGTATTGAAAATTACTGGAATGATTATGTTCAATAATATTTGAAAGGCAATAAATTATGTAAAAAAAAAAAATGGAATGATGAATGAATAAATATAAATTAAGATGATGTTCTATACGTTCTATTAGGTTTGAGATGTCATTATATACAGTATATATATAATTTAGCATTGCTTGGTTACTGAGCTAGAACTGCGTGATGAAGTTGAGGTTGGGAGAGAGAGAGAGAGAGAGAGGGGGGGAGGGAATGTAGCGAGAGATGAGCGAAATACCATTACCAAAGTGTCTCTAATGGACGCCTTACTAATGCTGCTGCTGCTAGAACGGCGGCGGAAGAAAGGAGAACGGAGTGTGGGTGTTCTGGATGGTGGTGGTAGCAGCGGCTTGCGAGCTTCTGTCATGCGGCAGTAGTGGCGTCGGTGGGAATCGGCATTTCAAGTCATCTGTCTTCCTTGCGAGCACCACAGTCAGAGAGAGAGAGAGAGAGAGACGGGGAGAATGGAGCGAAAGACTTCTTGGGCAGACAGATAGAAAATGGAGCGCCAGTTGGTCGGGAACAGGAGGGAAATTATGGGTAATAAGAGACGGGAGAAATGTCACTCATCTCTCCCCCCATTATTCCCCTTTTTGCTCTCTCTCTCTCTCTCTCTCTCTCTCTCTCTCTCTCTCTCTCTCTCTCTCTCTCTCTCTCTCATTGTAGGTAAAAAAAAGTTGAAAGAAGAGAGTAGAGAGTAGAAATGCAAACTTAAATTAAGATAAGGTTTGTTATAAGAAAAGTTAAAAGGAATGACTGCTGACTATGCTTGATGCTGTCGCTACTACTGCTGCTGCTGCCTATATTGAAATTGCGTGTAAAATTTAAACGCAAAGTAAGAAAGTTTATACTACTGAAAAGAGTTTTGCGCTCTGGAAGTGTACATTTTAAACTAAAAGATTAATGCTGAACAAGATAACTTTTTATGCTTGTCACCTTTTCCTTTTGTTCGTTCCCACTAACTATTCAAAGAGAGTTAAAAGGTTGAATATTTTAAAACAGCTAAAATTTAAATCTTGCACGGAGTCACTTTGTGGAATAAGAATATAGTATCACTTTCATAAATCCAAATGTAAAAAGCTGCTTTGGATTAAGAAATATAAAATTAATATAGAACAAATGTTTTGACACAGTGAGCACTATAATTAAAGAGCTGTCTAAATGAAATCTTCTTAAAAATAGTTCATATTATTAAATTTTACAAGTTTTTTCTCTTATGCCCTCCCTTATTTACTTATTTTAGACTCGCAAATATATTAAAAATTAATTTTATGAAATACTCTAATACCATTTTTTTCGTTCATTATTTATAAATTGTTAAGACATCTTTAAAAAATAATAATAATAATGTTCACAATAATAATGTTCACAATAATAAATTTTGAACACAAGTGACGCATGTCACATACTCATGTCACTCACCTGTACTCTTTAATACAGTACATAATATAATGTTCCAAATATAAAATTTCATATATAGTAGTCACGACAATAGTTCTATATATACAGTAACGTAAGAAGCATAGGTATTGTCAGTATCCTATAACTTTATATTCGCTTTGCTGATTTGTAGTTCTGTATGGTGGAATATTCTGTTGGCACTAACTGTAAGCAGATACAAATAAAATAATAAAAGGGAAAACTGTTGGAAGATTAAATCTACTGAAAATTGCTTTTGCAAAACAGCAAGCATATACTTTAGTATATTTACTAAACTACTTTAGTAGTTTAGTGGAGTGACGTACTTTAGGGACACAAGAGCAAGAATGTTTAGCAATATAATACTCACTACCATTGGTATTATCATATAATATATAATGTATTATTCAATGATTTCACTTGATAAAGTTGAAGTAATTATCTCGATTACTCAAAGCAGACTCAATGACAGTTAGATTTGGTTCATATATTACAATGCAGCATGTTATGTATATAAATATAACGTACCAGTATAGTATATAGGGTTGTGTACGGCGTGACCACATTAACTCAATCCCTCTATACTCTAAAATCTCATCTCCCACATGAGTCCCCACTCCAATCCATCATTTTGATGAATCGAATATAACATCAGTCGACAGAAAATGAGATTGGATAAATTCCAAATTCCATCCAAGGCACACCACACCGTGTATGTATATATATATTATATTAAAATTCCCAATATTTGGATTTTTTCCCCCGCCCTCATTCTACTTTATTCGTTTCCTTGTGTAAGGACAAATGATTACATGATGAAAGCACTCAAGCCACCTAGGCTAAAACGTTCACAAGTCTCGTAAAGAGGAGAGTGTAATCTGCTGGCTGCTGCTGCCAAGATATTGCCTACGATAAGAATTTTCTCCTCATCACTGAACATATTGGCTGCCATCGATAAATGCACTAGAAAGAAATGAATAAATTGATGTAAGAAAAATTGGAAAGAGAACAAGACTTCAAGTTACATATAAAAAAAGGGATAAAAAAAAGGCGGAAGGTAGGGAGGGGAGTGGAGGTGAAGTTTCCTTGGTAAAGAAAGAACTGGGTGTAGAAGGGAGAACTTATGAAGGGAGCAGGAGGAGGAGAGTACTCGTTGGTGAAAGAAGTTGGAAATTGGGTAAAGTTCGTGCCGAGTGCTTGCTGCCTGCTGCTCTCTCCTACCGCCTTGTTCTCCTGTCAGCAGCCAGCCAGCGATCGGGGATATTGGAACACCTCTTGGATGGCGAACGTTTCTCACCCTTCCTGACTGCATGCCACCCTCACTCACTACCCTTACACACACCGCATGCCTGCCATACTTCGAACCAATGACCCAATGATATTCCCCATGCTCCATAGAATACCATTCAAGTAGTATCATTGCCGAGACTCACATTTTTGTTGCCTCCAATTGAATGTGTCAAATATACATTGCTTTTCTCTGCATTTTAACCTTCATGTTATTTTCCAATTTAAAAAAAAGGTAAATACTAAATAGAAAGAACTAGTTTTAATAGTAATAAATAAAATGAAAGTATTATTAAAAACAGATAGTTACATTCCATAAATACTATATAATTATATATTATTTTTTCTTATTGTGTTTATAAAAAAGCATGTAAATTTTTATAGTTTCTGGTTTTATTTCTTACTTTTCTGGATCTTCTCTTCTCTCTCTCTTCTTTATTTTTAAGAAATATTTTTTATCCGATATAAACATTATTTTGCTATACTATTTTGACTTATTCAATAGTTTCATTTATTTCATTTATAAAACAAGTTATACAGGCTTGTTTTATAAAATATATTTAGTTGAAAACAGTAATTTAAATTATTAAGGAAGAACACATTTCATTTTATATAGTTTAACGTATTATTAATATTATATTGAAAGCATTAAAGCAGTTCAGACTGATTTAAAATTTCCATTTACAAACCTGTTAAATAACATGGTGTAATCATTGAACCCGCAATTATTGGCGTAGATACTAGAATTGTCAAAAGGTTAGTTCAGAGGAGAAGCTAAGAGGGTGGACTGAGTGGGGAGAGGAAGTCGGTGTCGCCTGAACCAAATCATGCATATGTATGAGAAAAGAGCCAAGAAACTTGGAGAGAGCGAAGGAAAGAAGTGGTTCTATAGTTTACACTAAGCTTCACCAGTCCTACCTGATAGCAATGTCGAACTGTACTTTTGTCCCGTTTGAACCCTGTAAAATATACTGCATCATAATAAAATCTTTTTAACATTATATTTCATCAATTCTATAACAAAATGGAATGTATTTATAAGAAAGATTGGTCATTAAAAATGAATTTAAAATATTTAGCTTGCATTGAAACAAGGTAAGAAATTTACTTTTTGACAGTTGACATATTATTTTACCATGCGATGACGACCGCATCATGTGCACTCTTTCAAATACGCTTAGTTTTTCAACATGTCTACTTTATAATATGTTTTTTCAATATTTTCTGTCACAGCTAGCTATTTCCAATTTTGATTGCAACTGGTATAGTTATTGACAGAATTGTATATAGCAATCTTGAAAAATCAAAATTAAATTTTAAATTTACTATTCAGAAGTATATAAATATTATATTCATATCAAGTTTAAGTAATATTATGTGGAAATGAATGCTGGAAGACAAATTATTGGTATTATGACGTCACTGTAACTTGTGGTAGTGTCACTTGTAGATGGTGTCAGTCTGTCACAGTGGTGCTTGAGCTCGCTATGCTACTATATCTATATATATACTACTACACTTGCCGTCCCCATCGCTACGTATTGTATCGCCCACTGGGGAGTGAAGTGCGGGCTTCTAGAAGCTCACAAGTCCCAACGTAAACGTACGCATATAATACACCTACGGCAACAAGCAATTGTCAATACAAAAATGATCAATTCTATCAAGAAAACAAAAATATAATACAAATAAATTTGTTTTTATATAATTTAATTATAATAATGACGATGACAATTTAAACTAATTTATCTTCACGATTCTATATAATAACAAAGTATAAAAGTATACATGTACAGGCGCGGATCCAGGGGGGCTAGGGGGGCTGGAGCCCCCCCCCCCCCCCCCACAAAGAAATTTTGGATTTAACATGGGCAATATAGGCACTTCCCCCACTCCATTTTTTTTGTTTTAATATTGGCCTTATGGAGGCAGCCCCCTCCGAAATTTTTTCCTGGATCCGCGCCTGTACATGTACACAATTGTAAAGTATTAATAAATGCATAATCGATTCACGAATCAATAATTAGAAGAACCTTTTGTTTAGGTAACATAAAGAAAATCAAATAATTGATTATACCTGATTGTGTATTTACGAACAGGCTTAATAGTAATTAATTTTTTTATTCTCTTGACATTTTTACAAAAAAAAAATATATATATATATATTTTTACTAGGAGCTATAGTATCCAATTAATTATATGTATATTGTATAATTTCAAGTGAACTAGAAACTATGAGTCATCCGAGTATATTCAAATGTTATATACTCATCTGAGTTTGAGTATCTTTTGAAGCTCAGTCGTATAGAAAAAATTATAGTTATAATTATAACTGTTTTAAGTATCAGAAATTCAATAGAATATATACATTAACTCTTTTTTTTTAAATTTAGTAAAACAAAGAATGAAGCTTCATTAAGTAGTCTTCTTTTGAAAGTGAGCTGTGTTAGTTATATCAAAGTATTTATGTGACATTCAATTTTTTTGTCTCTTGTTTTGGAGGTATCATCATGCTAATGTTTAAATATTATTGATCGAAACAGAGTGACGACGACTCTTGCTTGTTTTCTGGCTGCTGTTGCAAACTGTGGTACTTTGAAGAGCTCTGCTAATGAGGTTCTTAATGGACATAAACATGAAGAGGCACAAGAGTATCTTATACACGTTCTAATTGCAAGTTTCCGTGATACCAACTCCATTGAGCGTATATAGCTTGCTATGCCTATGTATTCAAAGAAGAGTCCATATATATAGAATATTCATATATATATATACGAATAATATAAATTAGTATGCATTGATTTAAAATAAAAAATGTTTTTCTTTATAAGAAAAAGATTAGTTAATGGTTCACATTAATATAATTATTTATAATTATATTTTGTTTCTCCTTTTTTTCGTAAATTTCTACCTTTGCACATCTCTATCTACTGTATATTTGAACTATATATTTCAATCACTTCTAGAAGCTTGTAGACTACTAATTAAATTAAGTTACATGTAACTTTGAGAGTGGAAACCTCGTCATCACCACGGCGTAACCTTCTGGTACACAAGTTTCTTGAATAGACAACCTCTCTGGCAGACCAAGTGACCCAATCACGAAGGAGATTTAATTAACGGGTGAAGACGATATTTTATATATGAAAACTAGAAAATTACCAACCACTATAAGTTAAATTTTAAATTTATTTATTCAAAATTAATTATAATTTAAACTAATACTTACTGCTAATTAAAAATGTTCACTTTTTAATTAAGAAAAGAAATAAAATATTACAACATTCCTTGCATATATACCTACATTTATTTAGGTTGTTGTTATTTATTTTTAAAATTTTTCATAATTTTACTATAGTGTTGTACAAGTCGACACATAAGATAACTGTACTTAAATATATTGTTAATATTAACATTAAACATTTTAAAATTTGACAATTAAAACTGTCACAAGGAAGAACTGAAATCTGGAGCGTTACAATTAGACTGAAAAGAGTTTATTATTATGTATTATCTTGCTAACAAATAAACTGATCCAAGTTGAAATTCAATAGCTTGAGCAGTTCGCAAGTCACGATCATTTAATTTTAATGATCACAAATTTTATTATTCCTCAGGCAAGATTAATTAAAACTTTGTATACAATTTCAGATGACATTTATATATTTTAAGAAATTCATTTTTTCTCTCTCTTGGGAAATTTCGCTTTTGTCAGTTTGATTCTAAAAAAAAAAAAAAAAAAAAAGCAATTGGAATATCAGAAAAAAAAAACAGACTATATTTTCTTGTTGAATTGTACTTTTCTTTAAGAAAAAAAGGACAACCAATACAAATATACTTACATATAAAAATATATATAGTCTTGCTTTATAAATTCTATAGAGAGTAAGCAAATATTTATTATAAAAAATCACAAAAGTTCTTAAAAAAATATAAAATGACCACCTACATCAAGAAAATGTCGTTACAAACTTTCAAGCAATATTCCATGAAAAAGCGAGTTAAGTAATTTTGTAAATGTATATCGTTAGAGGTAAAGCTCCTCATACACAAGTGATGGACGAAAAGTTTAGTCAAAGCAAAGCTAGTAGTTGTTCTTGTGGCCTCATGGCGAAATAAATACCTAAATACTTTCTCATCCTTGCAAGCATTCTTAAGAGATTTCAAACTTTATTTTTTAACAATCTTGAAAGTAAGGGCCATACAAAAGTTACTTTAAACGAACACTACAGGAGCAGTTACAACTATGTTGGAGAGTATTTGTTCCAGCCAAGATAAATTTTACAAACTGTGTTAACAAAATATGCACGTGTCTTAATTTCAAAACTGTCTTTATTATGAGACCAAAAATCATTATTTAAGTAAGGTAAACTTTAGAATTTTCAAATTTGAAAATGTAATGCTTTATTACGAATGTAATTCTCTTTTATTAAATAATATAATATGAAGAGTAATTACCATAAAACACAATAGAAGCAGATTTATTTTAGTTGTTAATTTAAACTCATGAAGATCCAATTTGTTTCATCATGTTGTAATTGTTTTCGTTCACTATATTATTATGTCAATAATCAATATACCTTAAGAAAGAGAGGGAAAGGACAACTAAATAATTTCTGACTTCAATCTGAAAAATAACAACATTTTGTCCTCATTAATTTACAAATACAAAACATTTTTGTCATCCAAGTATCACCATTTACGTAATAAACTCAAATTATGTACGAAATAAGACTAAAATTTTGTTTCTAACTCTGTGTGTGAATCAAAAATGCAAACGTAACAACACGTATAATATGTTTGAAGTTTAAAAAAATATATAAGTACACAAAGAACACATTTTCAACATAATAATTACACAAAGAAGATCAAAATTGTTTGCAATATCTGATATGACGTGTATGAAAACGGTCGAGAAAGCGCTGTGCCAAGACGTCTTTGCTTTCAGCGTTTTGTGCCAAAGCTTTTTGCGGACTCACAAGTTAATTACCATCGCATTTGGGACCAACGGCTGACAGTAAATAATGTTCGAGACACTTTGCTATCATTTTGAACTATACGTGAAAAACATTTAATATAATTAAATGTAACAAATTTAACTACATATAGTTATACATATAATTATAAAAGTAATATTATAAATAATGATTTTTCAAGTATATACCTTGGAATTACAGTAAAGTGTGTAATTATATATACCTTACCTTCTATTATTTTATTATACCTCCTGTTTTCAATACTAATTAATTTATAAGTTGTTTGTTAATAATGAAAATTTTACTCGTGAAGTACATGCAATCATAAATTCGGCGCGATTCACGAAGGATTTATCCAGAAAGTATTCAGCAGCAGGTTTTATCACTAAGCACATTTAGTGACGTTGATTTAAGCTGGCATTAAAAGTAGTTAAACTTCCTTCGTGAATCGCGGTCAACATTATGTTTACCGCTCAACAAGACTTAAGAATTTGAATTTATTAATTAGACGTCTTTTGTTTTAATTTCTTTCCTGACTTTCAAAAAAATAATAATTTACATGCATGGTTCTCAGAGAACACTTTATATGCCACACAAAAAAAAAAATAAGTGAGGTTGTTTTTGAAGAATCGAATGAAGTTTTTAAGTATTTCGATTTTGAGCGATGTGAACCTCATAATTTATAAAAATACATTATTGTATAATTAAGTCTCAAAATTAACTGTAAGGAACGGATTGCACTCTCATATTATATCAGCTGTTGGAAACAAGAATATTTAAGGCGGATTCACATGGTGATTTTTATAATGCGACGCGACGCGATTAATGCGCACTTGCTGTGATATTCATTGGCGGCCATATTTGGCGATTAAAAAAAAAGAGCATCTCAATTAACGCGATTTCGCTGCCGCATCCTGGCGAATTCGCTCGCCGCATAGGATTTCACAGCTTGTGTGTCAAAATCGCGTCGCATCGCCGTTGTCGCCATCTGAATCCGCCTTAATTGAATTTATTATTTTACTATAATTTAAATTTGTGCGTCTCGAAATACTTTACACCATGTTATTTAGTCACCTGAGAATAGAAGTGCCCTAAGCACCACGAGGGTTTGATGCAAATGTGAGCCTTATGCGACATGTAGCATAAGGATCACATTTGTATCAAAACCTCGTGGTGCTTAGGTCACTTGTATTCTCAGGCGACGATATAGACAAGCATTTCATGAGAGCGTCGTGAACTAAAACTTTATTAGGAATGTAGAAACTACTCATCTCTCACAAAATTGCAAATCTCTTTATCTGTTGGAGCAGCAGCAAATCATGCAGAGAGGAGGAAAATTTCCAATGTACACTTACTGTGTATTTCAAAATTTTCAACTACAATGTCAGTCCAACTGTCATTGAGCCAATGAATTTTCAATAAAAATCTCTCCCATATAAGCATTAACTAAACTACAGTTGAATTAATTTGATATTCCCACCGGAAGTACCCGGAAGTGAGAAGTTTCCGGCTTTACTATTCGTATTTAGAGTTTGAAATTTTGGCTACAGGTTTGTAAGATGAGTATTAACATATTGGCAAATTTTCAAGATTCAGAAATGAACAAGACAACCAGAAACCTGTCATTTCCGGCTACTTTCGGCAGGAATATTACATAAATTTGACTGTAAATCACTATAACCATAGACTTATTAAAAACTAAATTAAACAAAATATTGCATTAATTCTGAACACAATGTATTTTCAGTGGGTCGTATTTAAGCTTTAGAAGTCATGAATGCAACATTTTACTCTGTTTTATTATTATTATTATTTATTTTTTTTTACTGAAGTAGTAAATTTTTGTAACAAAAGTAGGAATTTTGTTTATTACTTTTATTTGTGACCTAATATAGTTCTTTAAAGAGTGAAGGAAGGTTGCATACAGCTATATAGGCCGTCGAGGGATGTGCAATATTACAGCTTATATTATCACCATACGCTATTTTATAATCCACACGCGGCATAAAAGGTTTATGTGAGAATTTTATCTAAAGATAGCTAGCGGCACAATGATTTTTTTTATAGTAAGTGCAATGCCCAGTAAACGCTATTTTAGTGTTATTTTTTATATCTTTATTTTAAAATATACCTACCTGATTTGAAAATCAATTTTATGAAATTATGAAGAATAGACTTTAAAGATAAAGTTATAGTGTATAACGCGATTTAAAATATTTAGTACTCGAAAAGAGCCTGAAATTTGAACTACAGTTATTCAAGTTCATATATTAGCTAGCTGAAGACATCATTAATTTTATCGTTTTACACAAAACTAATATTTGAGTGGTTAAAAACAAACATTTTCTAAGTTATTATTATTCTTTGTTAACGTTTTGTTTTTCATTTTATTTTGAGTAAAGGAGTATGCTTTATGAAAAATATAATTTATTCCTGTCTAAATGTTTATTAAAAATGTTAAAATATTCATAACAATATTTTGAGAAGCAGAGCTATATTGTACTCTAAGCTTAACATTGTCAAAATGAAATGAAAAATATTTTAAAAATTAAAACGATTGTTAAAAATACAATATTCTAAAAATGTAAAACCATGTTGTATGCGTATATTATTTATATTAAAATATAGTAAAATTTTGGTGTCAAAAGTTTCAACTTATTTCTTTAATGAGTTTAATGATGTTAAAATCAAGATTTAGAAATTTATTCTACGTCGTTTCTCATTAACAAACGCATGCACTGATGGTCGTCAATTTCTGCAATGAGATCACGGGTACGTGGCTTAAGTGTAGAAGCCAGCGAGAGAGATTACTTCATTTTAATTAACAAACTTTTTTCCCTTTATTCATTTCATTTTATACGCAAAAAAAAAAAGAAGAAAAAGAGTAAATTCCTAATGTAACATTTTTACTTTTTATTTGACCAAACATATATAATTTTGTTATATATCTGGCAGTAATGATCATGCATGTTGTATATTATTATATTCCCCTACATTATACGTATATTCATTTCATAAATAGAAGAGACATAAAATATTATATTAATATCAAAATAAATTTAATTTGTTGTTGTTACTCAGAAAGCAACTCCATCGTAATACGTAACAGATTTACCAGCGACTTCATGTCAATTACATTCAATCATTAGAAAGCAAAACAAAACAGGTTTCTCTTGCAATAACAATGTAAATTATTGTCCAAGTTTAGTATAGATGTTAAAATAATATGACAAACTGAAGTGCAACAAAAAATACGTAAAAAATATATTCTGATTAAAAGTTACTTTTTAATTTATATAAAAAACAAATTATTGCATTTTTTACTGTTTCGTAATAATTATACTGTATTTAACGTATATATATATATATATATATATATATATATATATATATATATATATATATATATTATACAGTACATGTATATTGAATTTTGTATTATTGTTACTATATAATCCTTCAGTTTGATTATTTTATAATAATTAATAATATTAGCGCTAATAACCAAAGTTAACAAATATTATTTTACTATTTTAAAACTATAAACATTAATTACGTATGATATTAAATTATTTAGTTGATTCGTTAATATATTTGGTAATATAACTTTTGTGCAAATAGACCTATCACTTACTAGCTTGAGTCGTTCTTGTAAAAACCAAAACTTTCCGGTCTAAAATATAAAGTTAAGAGCATTGTGAGACACCGAAGAGAAACTCGACTTGTATTTATTCCACGTCCGGAAACACTCTGCATGAAGTGCCAACATTATGCACATACTTTTGTCTGGTTTTTGTAAAAGTTTTGAAACGCATCAGAAAAAATAAGAAGCAAGTTTTATTGATAAATTTAAGAGTTAAAAAATAAAGTAGAAGAAGACAAAGTATACTGTAGTATAAGCTTGACATGTTATAGATGCTTTAAGAACATTTATTATTCTATAAATTATATATGAAAAATATCCACCACACCATATATTTTTCTCATTTATAATCCTTAACTTTTTTTTTTCTCTTGTAAAATGAAAAGTTGAACTTTATTTTATAAAAAAAAAATGCACGTTAAGTAAATTTTGTCGTAACTAAAGAAAACAAGGTTTGATATGTAATCAAGTGCTTGAACATAATTAAGTTTAATTATCTTTAATTTCTGCATTGACTCCAAAGCATGTTTACGACATTCTGGAGCGTTGGGTGGTTGTTGGGAGGTCGAGTTTGCTGACTAGCTAGCTGGCTGGCGTTTTGTTGGAGTCAGAATTTTACATGTTAAAAGTAAGAGAGAAGCAAAGGAGCAGAAACAGCAGCAGCAAGAAGTCTGGGGTGGTATAAGCATCAAAATTAATTGCTGCTTTAATTAGTGAAGCAAAGCTCTAGGAAATGTAAGAGAGAAACAAGTTTGGAAATTTACAGTATCGCGTATACCTCTCTTTGAGATTGTCTTATAGAAATGTTGAAGCGTATAAGAGAGCGTTTGCTGCTTCTTTGCACTTAAAAACATAAGTTTTAATAAGTTCTAATTTGACACAAAATTAAAATATTTCTTCTAATCGTGTAATTCAATAAACACTGTTTTTTTTTTAAGTAAAATAACTAAGTATTCAGTAAGCAAAACCTTTAAATGTGTCTTAAGATAAAATAAGATAAAGCCAGATTAAAATGAAAATTATTACTAATATAAAATACTAGTTGAAATTATCGTGATGAGTTTACAATTATATGAACGACTGAAGTTAACAATAAAAAAAAAGTACGCGAGGGACAATACTATATTTTTGATACTTTTGAGAACATTGTGATTTTCATGAACTTGCTGTGGCAACCATTTTGTTTAAAGGGGTACCAAAGTGAATACTTTTTTTACATATTCGGGCAGCTAAGAATTATTCTGATATCCCTGTGTCAATATTTTCGTACGATGCCTAGTTATTTTAAAATTAATTATTTAGTTTGAAAAGTGAGTTCAAAAGCCGTTGGTTGATTCAAGTCGGTGCGCGCCCGCAGCAGCCGCTGATACGACGAGAATTTCCCGCGAATCATGGGAACCTCCTCCCGCCCTTTCTTGTCGTATCACTGGCCACTGCGGGCGCGCATCGGCTTGGATCAATCAACGGCCATAGAACTCACTTTTCAAACTAAGTAATTAATTGTAATATAACTAAGCATTGTACGAAAATATTGAGCCACAGGGATTTTAGAATAATTCATAGCTGCCCGAATACGTAAAAAACGTATTCACTTTGGTACCCCTTTAATAGGTACCACGATTTTGAATTGCCGCAGCTAGGCAAATTTGATAGGAACATAGGAACAGGATTTCACGGAACGTGCGTCTAAATCGCACCACTGTCTCTCAGCCCTGAAAAATTCACTTTAAGGAATGCCATTAACTGTTAGAGGTGGAGGGCAGTTTCATTAAAAAAAAAAAAAAAATGCTCCATTTTTACATTATTAAAAAGAATAAAAAGTAATAATATAAAATTATCAGAATCCAATTAATTACTGTAGTGTTCATTTTATAATATTTTATAAAAATTATTCCAGATACTGCAACAGATTTTAGTAGAAAAGCGTGGCCACGAATAAATTATTATAAATAATAAAATTTTATCAAAAATCATATTTTTTTAAGTGATTCAGTGCATGAATTAATTTGATTTGTGATAATTTAAAAAAAAATAGCATAAAGTACTTTGGCAGTAAACAAGACGTAAACAATTTAATGTTATAGTTCTATTGTGCTATTGTTTGATATTATAAATAACTACATTATAATTTATCTTCATATATTAAATTTGAAAAGCTGATAAATCATTTCATATTATAAAACTATACTAACAATAATAATTATCATTTACATGCATGAAAATTTATGATTAAATTTTGTTTTTGTAGCATATTGTTTGGATTTATTAATGTAGCACTTAGTCGTTATATAATCACAAATAACTGCAGTGGAATAGAAGGATGGGATGATATGCATGCAGCCAATAGGTATGTTGATGTTTACTATATTGTATATTATACAAGCTAGTATATGTATAGTATACGGTAGCTTATGGTCAATGATGAACGGATAATCATAGTAATTGTGACAGCTTGATTAGAACACAATCTCTCTCTCTCTCTCTCTCTCTCTCTCTCTCTCTCTCTCTCTCTCTCTCTCTCTCTCTCTCTCTCTCCATATGGTGTATTTGGTATGCATGATGTGCATGTTGTAGTGAATTGTTATGCTGTAACTGCAGCCCTGATATTGTTATACAGTACTTACTAGGTATCTATCCTAGCTCTGATATTGCATTTTGTAATACGACAAGCCATACGAAGACTACTATTATCATGACGTTTTACTACACTCATTCAATCGTCTGCACCACAGCAATAAGGATTTATTTACATAGTGATGGCGCGGGTAGATGTGGGAGAAGGCCGCCAATGCAGACACGGCCAACGTTGTACTAGCTGTTCACTTGCTTCACTCGAACACTGCACCACACGATGCGGACAAATCGACCTTTTGCATCATACAGCAGCCAATATTGCTTCTGCTGCTACTACTATACTAATGTTGTTATCAATTGTTCAAAATCATCAACATCCGCATTACATCTGATACTTTTATTTTGTTTTATAATCGATGAAAATCGGATGTGTACTTAAATAACAATTAAAATGTTATTTGTCAACTCAAGCTATTCATTACTCAAAATACAATTAAAAAGTAAATTGAGCTATTCTAGTGCACAAATAAATTAATAATTCTTGTTATTACTAATTGATTTTGAATTATTTTATTATAAATTTTTTATTGTATTTCTAAATATTAATTAATTTGAAGTGCAGTTCAAATATAATAAATTAATAATATATGCAATCAGTTGGAATTTTAAAAAATAACGCAGAGATTATCATGCATTTATTAATTTATTGTCCCAAAATATATATCTATAATAATTGCGTTTGTCATATCAAATTTATCATATTTTTTCATCCTTTAATAATAATAATAATAATTTTATTTCGATCGGTGGCTGCACAGCATAGATCAAGTCAGAATTGTTACATAGATTCCATAACAGGCTGCACTTAATTCTAATTAATAGTACTTAAAATTAACATACACAGGTGTATACGAATATTCATGAATAAAATTACACTAATAATATAAATATATATATATATATATATATATATATATATATATATATATATATACACTAATAACAGTAATAACATATATTCTACTTAGGTGTTATAATTTACATACTTATTTTTTAATATTTTGAAAAATAATTCAATGTTTTAAAATCACTTTCATATTTAATATAATTGATTTATTATCATTATAATAAATATATAAAAATAGCTTAACTGTCTTCAATTTAGAGTCATAGATAAACAAAATATTTTTTTTGCTTTTGTTGATCTGTAAGAGCAGCGGTCCAGTTTGCAACATCCCCATCCTTTAATTTTTTAGTATTCACCATACAAATCTTTTATGTTGGTATATTCCTTTTTGATTAATATAGTTTTTAGTTTATTTTTTAACACATTATCACTATTGATTTAAATTTTTGTCTACAGCTGAATCAATTCAAAAATTATTTTATTACATTATTATAGTTTTTGTAGGCACTATTTTTACTTTATTTAAAAATGTAACGTTTTATTATTATGACATATTAAGTTGTAGCATTTTGAGAATTCTTTAAAAATTTAACGGCAGCCAACCAACAGCAAGAATTGCTCATCGTCTTGGATGTATCTCACGTGAGCTAGAGTCCTTGGTGCACGTGACTGGTGATTATGGTGCCACGTGACTTGTAGACTTGCTTACAAGCCGCCGTCTGCTTCCTGCTGCCAGTATATAGCGTTTGTCTTTTTCTCAGACAGCTGATTTCTATAGAACTGCTTGATATAAATACGCTAGATTTTCGTTTAACTACAAACACGGAAAACGTGAATTTAATAAATTCTATCGAACAAAATTAATTTCGTATTAGTTTAATGTAATGAGAGCAGTTAAAAAAAATAACAGACAGAAGGATAGGAGTGAGAGAAGATTTAGTATACCGTAGTTTGTACTATATAGTAACTAACATTGTTAGTATATAGCGACTACTATTTTGTTACTATATAAGCTATTAATTTCCCTCTTTGTCCATTTACAAGTATAGTAAAGTGTTATTTATTCTGTACTAAACACTTAGCTACCATTATTTTATTCGTTTAAAAATTTTGTACCGTTGACGTTAAATTGAGTATTAATAACATCGATTTAATTAACAAAAGTGCTATTTTAATTTAGTTGAATATTTCAATTTCATAAATAAGAAAAACAACATTTATAAATTGGAACTAAAAAATAAATAAATAAATAAATAAATAAATAAATAAATAACGAGTTGAACAAAAAATAAAATTTGTTCTTTTTTTCCGAACAACATAGTAATATAAAAATGTATTGATTGGTTGGAATACCTCAAATTCAATTTCGGGAACTTTGATATCAAATGAAGATTTGATCGTTAATATATAGATTTATTAATCTATATTAATATTATATTAATATTAATACCAATTGCAACCACCATTTTGACAAAGTATCCTGAAAGCTATGCAACTTGCAACATTGAAGTGTTCAACGGGTTGCATGAATATAAATGTCGCAGGCTTTATAAAAAATGGCGTTTTAAAACGGAACTTGTAGGTTTTGAAATTTATGTTGATATATTATGTAATAATATGTACTGAATATTATATGATAGAGTGTAATTTTTTCAACAAATTTCCATATAACATTTTTATTTTTTATTACTGTAATTGTACTTAAATTTAAACTTCTATTGTTTTTCTTATTTTTAGTATAAATTTAAGGCTATTGAACTGGAAACGATACGGCATCTCCATAAATTAATTATTCTTTTATTGCATTTAAATCACTTTTTGATAGAAGTTTCATTAATGTATTTCATGAAAAAAGTTAATTCAAGTTAAGATAAAAAGTTCAAATCTCTAGTGGACGCTCGTGTTTGTTAGTTATATATACGTGTGTCTACAAGTTAATGTATTGTTTGTGCTTTTGTTAGAACTGGCATGTCCTGTTTTACGATACAGTGCAGGTGTCTGTGTCAGCACTTGTATTGCTTTACAATGAATGTGCTGCTGCTGCTGATCCGTCGTCGTCACTGTTTGATTGCTAGGCCGCCACACCACCGCGCACTTGACTTGATTGTCTTAGCCTTGCAGAACATCTAAAAGCGCCTACACACAATACAATCACATATCAAACGGAGGAAGCTATACTAACTTTTTTTTTTTTTTTTCTTTCTACACTTTTCACGTTTTTTTTTTTTTTCATCTGTTTAACAGCTGCGGCTTCTCACTCACTTGTTTTATTGTTTGCCACCAGGTGCCCTGACCGGGAGAGTTTTAAATTACTTCCATTCCTATTGCTTCTTCACCACATTCTTTTCTCTTCTTCTTTATATTTTTTTTTCTCTCCTCATTCTCTTTTCCTTCGTTTTTCCTTCAATCACTTTTTTTTTCTTTCTCTCAACGTTGAAAATAACCAAGCCAATCGCTCGCGCGTTGAATTTTGCAGTAGTATACTACATTGATTTTGTTATATATATATTATATATCATACATATATATTTCTTACAATTGAAAAACGGATGGAGAAGCTTGACCATTCCACTTTACAACATAATACCGCTGTCCAATTATATTACAAAAACAATTTCTTCCTTTTTTTAAAATAAAAAACACCCTGCACACCCTGTATCACCACCACCCAACATCCTTCTTACCTTCTTATAACACAACAGAGGCTTCTTACGAAGAAACGAAAAGAGCAAAAAAGAGAAAAAAGTTGTGCTTCTCTCTCTCTCTCTCACTACCTCCTATAATATATACTAGTGTCTACCATCCACTTGGGAGCACTTTGGCTCACAATGTAATAATACCCTCTGGTGACGAGTAATTACATCAGCATATTTTCAACTGCTGAAGCTGGTATACAACAGATGAAAACTTGTTAAGAAAAATTTATATGCTGAAGGATCTTTAGAAACTTGAAACCTTTATAAATGTATTATGAAAAAAAAAAAAAAAAAAAAAAAGTATCAAAATATGTAGATCACAATTGAATCAAGCTAAGATTTTTTTTACTTACATTTTTATTTATAGTTACAAAGCTTTAAAAATTATCTTATTTTAAAGTAAAAATTTTTAAATCCCTTACATAATATTAATTTAATTTATGTTATAATATTTTATAATAACCTATATGTAAAATATTATAAAATCTACTATGCACACATAGCATTAGCTCAGAGGTTAGTACATTATGCTTGATATTAAGTGTAAAGATACCAAAACCACGATATTAAAAGTTACGCACATATAATGGAAAAATGCAACGAGGTGCTTAGTTTGGACAAAAAAAAGGAGTTTTCGTAAAGTTTACGATCCGTTTACGATAGAAACTTGATACCCTCTTCTCACTGCTTCTCTCTCGGGGCAGATTAAACGCACTTTCTTCTTCGTGTCTGGTATGCAAGCCGATGTGATTGCCTGTGTTATTGGTTGCATACTTAATTAGTCTGTCTCTCTCTCTCTCTCTCTCTCTCTCTCTCTCTCTCTCTCTCTCTCTCTCTCTCTCTGTTTATCTCTCAGTGACTGGCTTGCCTTGCTCATCTGCTCGTGCTTCAAGCAACTTCCTGCTTCTGCGGCAGGCAACGAGGCAGTCAGCTGATTGTTCTACTTGTGGTCTTTCTCTGCATAGCACTTTTATCACGTCCCTCCCCCCCCCCTTACAGTCCCCCTTCCTTTCCTCTTGATACCTTCTGCTTACCGTTCGACGTATTTTCTAAATCACAGAACAGAACACCGCATTGCTCTTGTGGTCGTATGTTATCACTAATTAAGTTTCATTGTAAGCTACATTTAACAATGAAAAAAAATTTTAAATTGAAATAAATTTTTTCATTTATATTTAAAAATCATTGTATATTTACACTTTTGGAAAAACAATTCTTTTGTATCGTATACAATTTTATTCTAATCTACTTGTAGTTGTAACTTGTAACTTGAATAACAAATTTCGATATGATATTAAAAGCAATTTAAATTTAGGTATTATGTCGCTTCATTTTTAAAATTATATGGAATAGCTTCTGCATAAATATATATATGTATAAAATAAATGTTTTGTATTTTTCAAGTTGATAAATTACAGTTTAAAATATCATGTTTTTGAAATAAAATCTCTTCTCCCTCTCTTATCTTAAGCTAAAAGATCTTTGGTGGTAATCTATTGAGCCAAGATTAATGCCAATATAAACAAGTGGAAACAAGAGGCGGCAAGAAGTAGGGGCGACTGCATGCTCGTGTTCAGCACTATTGGCTGACCTAAGCTTGTTTGGCAATGCGGTGTTGGCGGCCAGCTGCAGGCAGGCAAGCAGGAGCTCTAGAGGTTCAACGATCGAACAAGAAGAAGGGGTAGTAAGGTTGGTTTAGATAGTTAGCCCAACTTGGAGGAGGGATAGAATTAGCCAGCGTAAGCAATGCCGCCAATGCCGCTGTCGCCGCTACGTAAGCTTAGCTTCAGAGCAGAGATAAGAACCCCTTCTAATCAGCAAGCACATAGTGTCGGTATATCAAGCAACGTGAAGATTGTTATCAAAGTTTAGCTTAATCAATATATGAACCAGTAATTTTATTATAATTATTATTATCATGATCATCTTCACCATTTTCTTAATTATATCCATGTAAATTAGTGTTTGAATACATATTTACAGAATGCATTATAAAAACAATGGAAACTATAATTATATAAATGGAAACATAATATAAACATTTGTGTAGTGTATTTTCTGATAAGCTTTCAACAGTTGTATGTAATGATATTATGTTTTTGTAAAGTTAAAACCAATTAAATTATTTAACTGAATAAAATTTTTACATGCAATGTATAGTGAAAATTCGAGGTATTTTATTGCTATATTTTACTATATATTTTTCGTCTATGTATAATACGTAATTGTTTGTAATGCATATATTGCATTTATATTTTTTGTATAATCAAAACTAATCAGTCTCAAAGGGAGCGATTCAGCAAGCGTTCAGGAGCGATTTAAGAAGCGTTTTTCTTAATCTGCTCCCTAATAGTATGAAAATCACTTCTTAAGAAATTTTTTCTTAAATTGCTCTTTAAATAACGCATTCTGAATCGCTTTTTTTTTTCTAAATTACTGACAAAAATTTTAAAAAAATAAAGAAAAAAAAAGTACCATAGTTATTAAACTTTCTATTTGAGTGATTTATAAAATAAAAGTGAACAAATTAAAAATATATATGCACTGTAAATTTATTTTTTCTCTTGTGTGGGTCATTCACACGTTCAAGACTTCCAACATGTCGAGTGTTGTTTCTTTGTTTTCGACTTCTTTTCTTACTGCACACGTCCGCACTTGTGTTGAGTTTTAACGAGGTCTCTTGCTTGCTTGCTCCCTAGTTTGCTAGTTTTTACCAGCAATGTATAGCTTGGCTGTTAGACTAGGGACTAAATGATACCTCTTCTTAGTTGGTGCTGCCTTCCAGTACAATATAGCAGTAGCATGCCAGCTCGTCGTGAACTTGACGTGCAAAGGTGCAAGCAAAGGACAGTAGCGTACGTTGGTTTAGGGTGGGAGGAGGAGTGTACGGTACCCATGGACCAACTAAACAATGTTTAGGGCCATAAAGTTAACGGCACGGCAAGTAAGATAAAGTTAAGACTTAAGAGATTACCGCAAGAGGAAAATGTTAATAAATGATAAAATAATTTAATTAAATTAAGTAATATGATATAACTGCTTCTAATTTTTTATTATGCAATTAAAAGTACAATTGTATTAATTAATTTCTTATTTTTATATTAAAAAAGTAATTATTTTATATATGTATAAAATATAAAAAAAAATATTATATTGACGTTGATGATTATTGAACAATCTCCTATTTCTCTCAGGGAGCTTTTATATTTATTATTAGTAGATAATTGAGTTCCTATAGCAACAATATATTACATTATATTCTTAAATTTGTAAGCCGCAATAAAAAAATGTCAATATCGATGAGAAGAATCAAGAGTTTATTTCGTAATTTCGTACGTACAATGTATATCAGTATTTAAATTATTTAGTAATGTGTAATTATTAGTAAAGCTGACAATATTATTACAAACATGGTTATTATTACGTGACATCAAGGCGGGCGATAAATTAATTTAAGCCAGAGAGGGTTAGCGCATTGCCTGACAGATGTTAATTAAAATATCATGCTACATTTCAAGCTTATTCATTGCAACATAGCCAAATTTAAAAAAAATATTATGTATCGGATATAATATATATATATATTGATTTTATATCAATTGACTTTTAGCATATAATGCATATAATTTTAAGTATTTTTAAATTATGTTAAGGGTGATATAATTGTGTTTTAGTGTTACGATCTGGATACTTTGCTAGTCCTGTCATCTTTTTACTATATTGTGTCTTACGAATACAATATGTTATGAGTGAAATAAATAAATGTATGTATACATGACTTGTATTTTTGTCATGAATAATATTAACAACTCTGATATTCGTATTGAATGATCTAACATTATTTGATTGACTGTCTTGTATATTATCTATATATAATTATCACCGAGTTATATGTCATTATTATATTAATAAAAGATATCAACAGATATGTTGGATTTGTGATTAAATTGAAGACGGAAAAGTTATTCTTGCAGCATTTTAGGCTATATTATTTGTTCTTGTTCCGCTTCCCCTATTCAAACACGTTAGTTTGAGATCATTAATTTTTTTTATATATATAAATTTCATTTTGACAAAGTGGAAAACAAAAAAAAACACTCTAAAATAAATTTTAAATTTATTGGATTTATTTGAGGGACAATAAAGTATTTGCAATAAACGTTACTATGGCTTCTCCAGAGCTTCTCTCGACTTCTATATCCTTGATAGTGCTGCACATTTCTCAAGCAATATATGGGAGATTAAATCCTCTTGCGCGCTTTCAGAGGCTCGTGAGGATAAATGCTTTGAGGAGTGGATCTTGACAGGTGGAGAAATGGCCAGAGTCAAGCAACGAAATGCTTTCACCAAAGCAGGCCAACCGCCGCGTCCCACCACTCGGACTCGCAGGAAAAAAAAAAAAAAAAAAATGATCACTTCAGTAACAATCTCACTTTTCTCTCTTTTCTTTACAGCATTCTATAGACACTATTCTCATCATTTATTTTTTTCCCCTTTTACTCGATTCATTATTCTATCTATATAGCGTCTTCATTACAATATATAGTAGCTACTAGGTAGGTTTGGGAAGCAGTAGCACATTCCAATAACGAAGCACGTCCATGCATGCCTAGTTGCACTAACAAGATCACTTACTGACTGTCACCTCCTAGCTTCCGTCGTTAACCCTCCTCTTCAAAATTTAACTCACACTCCCTCCTTCTTCGTAACTACTCGATGTTTAAACCAATCATGGCTCAACTTGCTAATCTTCACAAAAGTAGAACGTTTGTCTGGTGAAATTTTTCACCTTAGCGACTATTAAATAAAATAATCCTCTTAAGTTTTATCTCTTTTTTTTTTATTTTTGAATAATTGTAACGAGTTTTAATCTTTAGAGGCAATCAGACTTTTGTTAATTAATTTAATAAGACAAAATATTTAAATTGTAACCTTTTATAGCATTACGTAACACTATGTCAGACAGATTAAAATCTTTTTTTTTTATATATACGTTCCTTATTGAATCACGGTATGTAAAACGAAACTTGATTAAAAATATAGTATGACAGAAATACCGAGTTTATGTTGATGGCACGTTCTCCACAACAAACTGCACTGCTGATGGAGGAAGAACAATAAACATTGTTGGGCAAATTAAGTAAACCAGACATAATTTGTTTTGTTTTTTTCTTGGATAAGAAAAAAATAAGTGATAAAATTTCATTTCGGTACTCCAGTTTGTTTCATAAATCATGGTTACGCCCAGACATTGAAAAATTACAGCACCTGTAAATTGACCAAAAGTGCTGTCATTTTTCAAAATGTCAAGGCGTGTAACCTTACGTTCAAATGAAAATGTAAATTTTGTATAGTTTGTCATAAAAACTAATGATAAGACTGATATTATATTATTTTATTTATTTATTTATTTTTTTGTGCAGGTTTTATATTTCTCGTTCTATTTTCCCAAATTTCTACGACTGAATTCAGCTACCCTACCCTTCAAAATATAAACAAAAACATAACGCCCGAATGTCATCACAAAGTATTTCTTAGAAAAAGAAAAAAGCAATCCAACTTGGTTTATGTTTATACCCAGCGCGTTCTCCGGATCCTCAACTCAACGGCTTGGAGAACACACAAGGACGTCAACACAAGTGTAAGAAAAGGGTGGGTCTCTCTTCCAACGTTCTATGCCAAGTTTTCAACAACGTGGTGTCAAAGAAGTCACTAGAGAGCCTTTCTAGCTTGAGTAAATCCAAATATGTCTGTGAAGACTTTGCAAAAAAAAAAAAAAAAAAAACGAATAAGTTGAAATCGACGATATTGAACACGACAAAAAAAAAAGAGCTTGGAAAAAAATTGTACTTTTTTTTTTTAATGAATATTAAAGTTTGCGATAGGTCACAAGCCAATTTTAAATCCTAAACTTAAAATTTTTCATCTTGCTTGATTTAATATTTATAATGTCTTCTTTTCTTTACGTTAACTTGTTTAAACTTTAGTGTTATGAATATTGTTTTAAGTTTGAGAGTATGTCTCCCCACCTCCTCATCCATCATATTTTTTTTCCATTTTTATATGCCTGCCACGTTCAATGCATAAAATCTACTTTTATGAGTTGTTTAGATTGTATTACACTAAAAAATGTATAAGGTAATATATATTTTCCATAACGTCAAAACAGCTGCTACAATAATGCTCAGATAGGTGAAGAAGCTGCACAAAGGTGGATTTAACGTGCTTGGCGTGACAATGACGGTCAAAGTTGACACACTTTCCGTGAAATGGAATCCAAGCGAATTTGCGTCTTGAATTCTTGAATTATGTAAAAATAATTCACTGTATTAAAATTAATTTTTTTAAGCAAGTTGTAATATTTTTGTTTCCAAGTATAAAAATTAGAGACAAATTTACGCTTGACTTTAGTCAGTGTTTCGCTCTCCTCCACAAACATTATTATAATACCTATTGTGGTGTGTCTGCAGTCAGCTATAGCCAACCCCTCAGCAAACGGCACGACTTGCGATTATATACAAACAATTGTGTTTGTTGTCAAACTTGGTGTGAAAGTTTAATTTAGAAGTGTGAAAAGCTTGTTGCAAAAATGCTACTTTTGCTTACTTTCTGGCTAACTAGCTAGGACGGAGGTATTAAAGTTGTGGCTGGGTCGCTTCTGATGTTGCTGCTCAAACTTACACTAAAGTTGTATGCACTCCACGACTGAAGGTGGGAGGACGGAGGGAGGTTTGGGATTCGCTCCTACTGCTCGTGCCGGTAATGAGCATTCCACGCCAGAGAAAAGAGGCTGCAAATCTCTCTCTTCTCTCTCTCTCTTTAAGTGGAAAATGCTCAGAATTCTTCGAGGCGAGCCATGCATACCTATACACAGCCATCATAGAAAATGACAAAAGAATTTTACCATTGACGTCATTTCAGCTACCACGCTCTTATAACAAACACGTATAGACTAGCTCTAAATTAATTGCATGGGTTGAAAATCTTTGATAAAAAACAAAAGTAATTGCTTAAGTTTGTTGAAATTTTTTATACACTCATTATTATAACATTTAACATTTCCATTGATAAAATAAGTAAAATATAATTGAATTTATATTAATTTATAAGAAATAATGTGCATTAATTACGTGGAGAAAGTTATTACAAACTGTCGTCAAATGTTTCAAAAACAGATTTTTAATTAAAACTAATGCAATTAAAATTAATATTTTTTCTTAATATATTTTTACATTTTTTTTAAGTAAATAAAAATCAGCATGAAATTTATTTTTTGGTTTAGCACATTAAAATGACAACGTTCTATTAAAGTCAGAGAAAACTTTAAAATAAAGTCAATTTCTTAATATATAATTATTCTGTGTGATGAAGAAAATAAAACATGTACAGTAATATTGGTATAGTCTAATATTGTATTTGTATATACTATACTTGATTACTATGTGCATCAGTACCTTCATCATAAACTCGCGGAGCCAGCATATTATGTTTTACATATATACCTTGCTTGCTTTTGCTACTTGTAAATTCATTTTGAAGATAAATTAAGTTTGACAATTTTCATAGTGATGTGATGAATTAGCTTTGACTTTGAAGAGATGAAATATTTCACAGTAAAGAGAGGATGAGAGTTGTAATTAACTTTATCGAGCAAAAGGTGAAGGAGTAGGAGGAAAAGAGGGAGGAGGCACATACATTCATGACATACATGACGAGGCGCGGTGGCGGGCCACACACACGATCGTGAGAGGTGCAAACAAATAAGAGCCTAAGGCTGCTTGCTTACCTGCCTGCTTACCTACTATACTTGCAACGCCACCAATCTTGCAAACAACGTGAAAGTCAGAAACCATTATAAAGAAAAGGTGTCATGGATAATCTTATATTCATGGTACTCAATATTCTTATATCAAAATGTATTAAAAATTGCTTTAGCTTTATAGGTTTAAAATAAATTATTAAAATTATTATCAATTATTATTAAACAAATAAATATAAGAATTGATTTTTATATAATAATAATATGTACGCACCTGCAAAAGACGCTTACATGTTTCGGAGGAAATAAAGTAGGTATATTAAATAGTCTCCCGAAGTAAGCACTATTGTGTTCCTAAAAAAAATATACTCATAAAATAATGTATAATATTATAAATCTCATCTCAAATTCTTTGATGTTTAATAGCCTTTTCATCAAATTTTGTTCTTTATTGTGTTATAATATTATATGTATAAAAGCAAAGTTAAGTCTTGTGCTGCTGATATTGCTGCTATAAAGGTTAATCTTAACTGTCTGTAAACGCTGTTAAAATTTGCTAAATATATATTTTTTTTTATGAAATTTAACAGTCTAGTATAACAATTTATAGACGTAAAAGCTAATATAATATGAATAAAAATTTGTATGAGGGATATGAAATATAAATGATACCAGTATTTACACACACACATAAAGTAACAAAGTTAAGACCAGAAAGAGAGAGCATGCAGCATAGTATTCATAAATTTAAGTATTAACATTTCATAAAACAAATTTTCATCTTTTATTTGTTAAGTCCAGGGAGATAAATTTTACTCAATTCTCATGTAATGTTGTAATGTAGAGGTTGCTATGCAGAAGGTCTCGCAGGAGATTTGTGGTGTGTGTGAAAGAGAGAGAGAGAGAGAGAGAGAGAGAGAGAGAGAGAGAGAGAGAGAGAGAGAGAGAACAAGTAAGTTAACCAAGTTTCATGATTCACAGCGGCTGGTTGGTAGCAGCAAAGCAGCAGTAGTAGCACAAGAAATTTGGTTGCTATTATAGCTGGATTTACGTTGTAGCGGTACACGTAAGGCTGGTTTGGCGTGCGTGCAAGCGAGCTACTGTGATGTGAGATTGTAATATAATGAGAACAATGCCGAGTAAGGCAAGGCGAGTGACGGCTGAGGTTTGCAGCTTGACATTGGGGAGATAGGTTGTGGGCAAACCAGCCTGCCAGGGTGGTGATAACCCCCTTTCTCCTCCCAGGCAGCCCCCTCCTACTTGAGAGCTAGGCGGACAGTTTTGCTGCAGCATTTTCACCGGTGGTGCTCGGAGCGATGGAAACATTGTGAAGGAGGCGTAATCTATACAGGGTGCAGAAAGGGGTTTTGCTACTGCTTTTATTGTCCAACTATCTGAGTGAGGGTGGATCAAGAAAGCAGCACGAATGGGGTGGTATCCATGATTCAGGTCGAGCTAGAGAAGATGGTAGGTAAGGAGGGTAGGTAGCTTTTTTTTTGTACGTGTCAGCCACGAGGGAACCAAAATGTTCCTCTTAAATCCATTGGGGTAAATGATAGAGCCGCAGACCAAAAAGATAGAAGATATGGTGTTTTTACATGGCTTTTGTAGAGTTAAAAAAAATCTAACTTGACACTGCAATATCAATTCATTTTACTCTGACAGATAATAGTGGACCTTCTTTACATGGAATTGAACATTGATTGCATACATAAAATGTTATTTCTTTTTATGTCTTCTTTTAAAACACTTTCAGATAAATAAATGGACTGCACTGTTATTATTAAATTTATTCTAACATATTGAATTTGTAGTGAAATTCAACTATATGTAGATTCGAAATTTTATCATTTGATTTTCTAATGCTATATAAATGAACCATAGGAAACTATTTAATGTTCACCCTATATGTGCTATATGGACTGCGTAATAATGCCCACAAGGTGAGCAAGTTTAATGTCGCTGCAGTACAGATATGAACATTGTTTAAAGTAGCCTTTTCATTTGCTAGGCGAGTTTTATAATTATACACCAACATCAAGAATACACATATAATAGAAAGTTAATAATGTGAACTCTAATTTGAATATATTCAATATATACGTAATTACAGAACATTTTTTAAGATGACCCAAAATAAAAGCTTATTTTCTACCAGTTTACCAGTTCTGGTAATATAATTCATAAAATTCAGTGTAGAATGAAGTGGAGCAAATTCTAAGAAAGTTTAAAGGAGAAATGCAAAATAAATTGTTATTTCCGCAGCTGTGAACAGAATATTTACAAAGAGTATTTAAACTACTTTTCTCATACTAAACATTTCCTGCAATATACTTATACAATACTTTACAGCAAAGTATTTTCAGTGCTATATAAGAACATATCAAAAGTTTTTATCGTTACATTTTACTTTTAGCATACTTCTACATACATATACACTTTTTTATAAATCTATTTTATTATTGCTTGCATAAAAATTATTCAAAGAAAAATCTTAGGATTTTTTAAGTTTGGTATAACAACTGAAGACTGGTTTCTTATCACGTTTTGCTGATGATTAATGACTTATCTCCAGGAAACAGTTTAAAGCGTTTAACGTTCCCTTTTTTGATCATATACTGATTTATATTTTAATATGCAAAACCACTTTTCTGGAAGAGGATGAAATTTAATATTGCTGATTTATAAGTGAATGATATTATTGAATTTGATACTCAAAGTGTTGGAAAGTTACGGAAGGTAACACGCCCTAGTTTACGTGGCTGCCCCGCGGAGGTTTGACGTTGGTCGACTAACGCTCCCCTCGGAAAGCTGAAAGATGATCCCCTCTATATAGAACGCTCAATACGCATTTTTATAATGCATACCATACCGTGTTTCACAAAAATTATTAATGCAAATGTATATTTCTATTTTCTTTATCAATATGAAATTTGTGGTTTTATAATGTAAATCAAAGTAAAAAAAATCAATTCATCATGCGCTTTTTTATTTTTAAAAAAAAATCTGTCTTTAAAATCTATAGTTTTTCTAATCATGTATTCTGCACTACACATCTTGATAACACAGAGTTCAATACATATTTTTCATTGTTTTCTCTGTCTTGCTTCCTCGTTCTCTAAGAAGTTTTGTTCACCGCGGAAAGCGCTGAGCTAGCTGTATTTTTTAAGAGGCAAGGCACGCACTGCGATGCTCACAAGCAGGAGGTAGAGGATACTGCACTAGTGTTATCGCAAACCTCTGTAGAACTATAGCTTGCCATGTATATGGTGCCTCACCTCAACGTATATAAAAGCACGCTACCACCGCGGCAACATCGCTGTGCTGCCATCATCTTGCTTTCCATCATGCTTGTATAAGGCTTGCACTTGAATATATATCTAAAGTTTCACGTGAATTAACTTGAGTATAGTTATAATTAATATTATAATTAATTATGATACATCTGGTAAGAGTTTCAGATCTAAAACTGAAATTTGATACGTTAAAACTTAATGGTGTGTAATATAGAATAGTGTTGTTTTTTTATAATATTAATTCTATATGATGAGCATGATGTCATGCTAAACTTTTGTAAACGTACTTTAGCTGCTTCTCAGTCGGCATTGTTGGCAACGAGCCAAACACTGCAGCAGAGAGAGAGAGAGAGAGAGAGAGAGAGAGAGAGAGAGAGAGAGAGAGAGAGAGAGAGAGAGAGAGAGAGAGAGAGAGAGAGAGAGAGAGAGAGAGAGAGAGGCACCATTGCCTTATACAGTATATAGCGCTAGCTTCTCTCTCGCTGGCCTCTTGTTACGTGCTCTCCACAGCGCACGACACGCGCCAGCAGCAACCCACGGGCCTACTTCTTCACCTGCTGCCTGCCTTGTATCGAATTCTGAAAGGCGAACATTTTTTAGACTACGTCGATCAGTCTGTCGATATGTTGTGTAAGAATAATAAAGTACTTGGTGTAGACAAATAAAGACTCGAAGATATATATTATTTAATGATGCAAGAGTAATACACTCCAAAAATCCATTACCATAGCTTTCCTATTTTTTTTCTTTTTTCTTTTTTTTTTTGCGCATAAAAATAAGATTAATCCACGCTTTTCTCCATTTTTTACTTTAATTTAATATAACTTTTCATTCCTTTTTTCTTTTTTTTTTTAAATAAAACTTTTGAATGTTTTGAATTCAGTTTGAAATAATAAAATCAATAAAATACTGAATGATGCTATAAAAATACAAACGAGCATCCTTTTTGTTAAATATCGTTTCAGATTATGTGTTTATGTTTACATTTAATACGTTACAAATATAAAAAAAAAATGTAACAGTTTATTGAAATTAATAAAAAATAGTTTTGACCTCATTTCATTTTATTTATTTTTTTCTACTCTCACACAAATTTCAATATATTGCATGAAAATGTTGGCATCTATCCAAAACAGACATTGGGATTTGTCTAGCCAGTGTGACTAGCTCATTTCTTCTTTCCACTTATATTGCATGCTGGCTGCTGGATTGTTATATAGACAGTTTGTCCTGCATGGCAAGGCCAGTTTTGTTGCAATAGAGAAACATTGGACGATATTTACTATAGGGGATGCTGCAATGGCTACGGTGAGGAAACAATAGCTCAAGCCGGATCAGCAAAACCAATAGCAAAAGCGATAAGCTTGTGACGTCATTTGCTGATAGCCATGTATATTATATATATATATATATATATATATATATATATATATATATAGAGAGAGAGAGAGAGAGAGAGAGAGAGAGAGAGAGAGAGAGAGAGAGAGTAGTGTAGTAAGGCCATGGAGCCATGGCCTGGGCTGTAAATAACAAAAGTACGACATTCGTACTGGACGAGGGAAAATAACATTTGTCGCACGACGAAACTATACGCCCTGTAAATCAGCCTTAGAAGCACAATTGTAAGAAGAATAGTCTCCTGTCATGACAGAAAAGGCGTAAAAACGATTTCAAAAAGCCATAAACATAAAATCAAAATATATTCCATTCTCCCTCCCTTTTTTTTTTATTCGTATAATATATTTTTTATTAGTAGCAGGGAGAGCAAATTAACTTACATAAAAATGAAGATTGTTTTGTGTATGTTTTATTACTTTTGTTTCATTTTAAATGTTATTTATCGTCAATAAATTATTATAATGAATAATTATGGTTAATGTTTACTCAATCCATGCAAACTGTGGTAGTAAATTACAGCTATAGAAATAAAATATAATTTTTTACTATATAAGTTAATGTTAATCCCTGTGAGATTGATAGACATTTCAGTTTTACTTTTATTGTAAAAATAATGAGCAATGGACAACATACATGGAAAAATTTTATAAAGCAGAAATGAATAGAGGGTACCAAATTATGCTACTCTGAATTTTTTCAGATTTTTTTACTATTTTTAAATAATTATGGAAAGGGCGGCCACGCCCCCTGGAGGCGTCAATAGGTGTCCAGTCTCTATTCTTTTTATTAAGAATTCAGGGGTGCCAACTGAAATCACAGGACTTTCAATAATTATTTAAAAATAGTTCCGGGTCTCAAAAAAATCTGAAAAAACTCAGAGTAGCATAATTTGGTACCCTCTATTCATTTCTGCAATAATTTTTTTTCGTGTATGTTGTTCATTAGAACGAGATAAAATATTTTTTTTGTTTAAATATTTATATATTTTATTAATTTATGTTTTTATATTTCACAGTCCTACCAATGCCTGCAATTTCACTTACACAACGAAGATAAGCTCAGCAAAAAATTGCAGAGCTCACTTTACATGCAACCTTCTTCGTCAACTGATAAATTTAATGTTCACTTTATCGCTGTATCCTTTATTGCTTAACCATATACACACACACGCTCACAAAATTGACGATCTTCAATGTTCTATTTCAAAAATTAGGTAACCGATATTATGCATATAATCATATTATATATGCAGTGAAAACCTATTTACTATGGTCATAAAATGAAAGTTCCATCGTTAGTTCATAATAACAATATTTTATGTCCCATAAAGTTATATAATTAATTAACATAGTTTGAGCATCATTGTTTTTTTGTAATCTTAAACGTCAACATGCATCCATGGCAAACATGTATTTATACTAATTTATGTGACGAAGCATTTTATCACAGCTATAAGGTTAATACCAAAATTTATTAGTTCTATTATGATAATGAATTTTTAATTAAAATACTTTTAAATTAAACAATAATTTATTAAACATGTTATTCATAGTGAAAATAGCAAGTGTAGATTTAATAAGCTTACGTATTAGGACGCACGCAATTCTTGAGGCGTAAAGATTGACAAAAGCTCCCACTAGCGAGCCTTGCTTGCACTGAGTGAGCATCAGACGGGAAAGAGAGGGTGGTGTGGGGTGGACAGGCTTGGGTCGTGCCGATATGGAGCACAGGCTGCACGAGCCAGTGAGCACGACAAGCAGCACCCACTAAAGTAGGCACATTCACTTGCTGCTTTGCCCTGTGGATGTTCTCTATACCCACGAGCTATATACCAACTGTATAGATGATGGTGCTCTCTCTCTCTCTCTCTCTCTCTCTCTCTCTCTCTCTCTCTCTCTCTCTCTCTCTCTCTCTCTCTCCCCCCTATACTGCTCATCAACGTTCTCTTCTATCCATCTTTCACTCGGGCTTATCGTTGTTTACCAGGCGACGGACTAACGTGTCGTTATAGCTGTGCAGCTTTTTGCACCCTCATATATACTTTTTTTCTTCACTTTTTCTCATTTTGCAGTGTTATTCTTTGTGTCTGCTTGGTGCGCTCTCACTTCTTTTCTCCCCTTTACTACACTGCTCTACAGGGAGTTTTAGCAGCTGTCAAAGCGTAAAAATACTTCTTGCTTGGACAATAACCATACACAAATCGTCATATGAAAAATAAGAAAAAAAATCTCTCGGGAAATATTATTTTAAGTAGATTCTTTTAGGTTTTTAAATTTTTAATCTTTTTTTTTTATATGAAATAAGCATAATATATAAAATATACAAACAAGTACTTTTATTACTGAAAACTAAAAAGTATATATATATATTTATTTAATTCTGTTTTGTTTGCTTGTTTGTATAATAATAATAATTATATAGAATAAATTGTATAAAAAAATATACAGCAGTGGTACTTTGTTGTTATAAACATTATTTTTTACTGTTATTATTTTTACGTTGAGGTTTATAGGATTTATATCTTACAGTTTTCAAGCACACGGCTTTAAAACATTTTCAGGAGATCATTTCTACTTATCCCCTTCTATAAAACTGTACAATGATGATTCACAAAACAAAAACATTAATGCATGATTTCACTTGAATTGCTGTAAAGTGCTCTCACGCGTTATGGACAAATATTGCAGCAGTAAGCTATAAGCAAACATGTACACACACTGGACTTCACCTCTATGGTTATCGTATGTTAAATGTGTATGTGTATTGTTTACCCTCTGTGATTCACCCTCATTTTAACGACCGATGTTTAACATCTCACGGTAAACTTTATTCCTCACCCTACTGTATATTTTTTTTTAAACAAACAAACATTTTTTAACTTTTAAAACAAACAACAGTTTTTACTGTTATCCTTACTTGCATATAAATATACGTAAAACAATGTAGTTTTACAGTGTATGTTTAAGTAAATACGTATATTTATTTTTTATACTTAAATTTTTTGTGTATTTTAAAGAAATTGACATTATTTACAATGGTATTTTTCGATGAATGAAAAATAATAAAAGTACTTTTTTTTTACAACATATTTCATCAATTCACTTATTTTGGATAAATTTTACATTCATGAACTGCTTCAATACATTTGAAGTTAACTGCAATCAAATATAATTAATACTTGGTATTTTTACTAATTATTTATCCTGCATATAAAAGAAATTCATTAGCAATAAGATATGGATGCATGGATTTTTCTCTACTGACTTGATACTCTTATATTGTGTATATAGTTTACCCCTTCTTCTATTTCCGATAAAGTTCATATTCTACTGATAATGTAGCCAACAACATACCTTTTTGAAAATAAAGAAGGGGTTTCTGCAACTAACAGACTCAACTTACTGTTCATAAATAATTTTGATAGTGTATACTAAAATAAGTTCTCTGCTTTGTTATAATTATATATAGATTTGATTTCTAGGGAAAGAGTACTGAAAATTATCAGATTTTCATATAGTAATGACAAACGAAATATCAAATTTCTCCTTCCTTGTAAAACCACACACAGATAAGAGCTTGTTGTGACGTCATTTTTCGTGCTTAGAGATGTTCATTTCAGTAATAAGTAAGGACAATTTTCATAATACATGTCATAATATAATATGTCATGGAACAAAACAGAGAAGCTGTAAAGGCATGACATGTTGTATAATAGTGGTGAAATGCTCAAGTTAGTCGTTATTAAGTCAATTGTGAGAGAGTATAATAAAATATACTCCAGACTATTTTCATTTTTTACAAATAGGTTGTAGAGAATTCAATTTTTTAATTCATTTCAATATAATAATTTATAAAAATATTTCTATATTATTTAATTTCATATTTCGTATCATTATAAATTTTAAATTCTTATATAACATAAACACATAAAATAAAATATATATTATTATAATGCATTGTATAAATGATACGTAAAGGGGAAAAAAGTTATGCCATGAAAATATTTCATAAAAGAGAGAAAGGTGAATTTACATTTTGTTCTATGTTATTTTTTTCATTGTAATACTTACATACGTGTCTCAACAAGCAAGGATTGTGTATATGACACAAAATAGTAGTAGCAGCCGAGATTTTCTTAATGTGTCTGCTCTTTTGCAACTTGTTCGCTGGGTTTGTCACGCTCACGCCATGCCACCCACCCAGCACCCAGCGTTGGCACTCCTCTCCTTGCTCACTCATACTATTATAGTCACAGTTGACTTCACATCATGATGATACCAGCAAACGCTTACTTGTAAAAAAAATATATAATAGTATATGTACCAATGTATAATTATACTGTATATGTTTTAAATTAAAACACTTATATTTTCTTGATTAGGTATTAATTTCTACTATATTAATATAAACTATTATATTTAATAATTTATTATAAAAGATTGCATGCACCAAAGAAACTTTAAAAAGTGATGTATATATTAATATATTATACTTCTTTAATCTTAAATGTAGAATTGAGCTGCTCAGCTGCTCTAATGTAATAGAGTACCGACCTCAAAATTTTTTATTGCAGAAATGGATAGAGGGTGCAAAAATATGCTACTCTGAATTTTTTCAGATTTTTCTGAGACCGGGAAGTATTTTTAAAAAAAAAATTGAAAGTCTATCTTGATGACGTCACGAGGCGCCTCTCCTTAAGAAAAGGATAAGACATTAACGCCCGTGACGTCATAAAACAGACTTTCAATAATTTTTTAAAAATACTTCCCGGTCTCAGAAAAATCTGAAAAAATTCAGAGTAGCATATTTTTGCACCTTCTATCCATTTCTGCAATAAAAAAATTTGAGGTCGGTACTCTATTAAATAATTTTATTTTTTATTTACCTATCACCATCATATCTGATTTCTAATTGGGTATATTATTTTTCCACTTACATGATTACCATTAGAAGAAGTTATTTATGCTGCATTATATAATTATATAGTATTGAAGATGAGAGTTGTAAATATGCAAAAAGAATTATATTTATATTGCCCACGTCTAACTTTGATATTTTAATCATAAATTAAATTAAACCATAATTACTTAATTATCAAGCTAATTTACGTTAATTCTGTCGTGTCTACATCCTGCTACAGAGGAAGATAATTAACTCTGTGATGCTGCAGCAGCGACTCTTTGAGCTTGCTGTAGCATGGCAAATATAATATGGAGTAGTAAAAGATTATACATACATATTATATATTATAATATATTATATACTAATTATTATATTCATACTATAGAAACTGCTTGGTAATTCATCATACATTTTATGGACTATACTTGTCTCTGTGGTATCTGCGTTGCCAAGTTAAAGTAAAGTGCGCACGAGAAAAAAAAGTTGAGTTGGTGCTATCTAAAAATAGTTCAAGTGGTTCTCCATATGGAACTGAAATCCAAAAAATTCCATCTCAAATAGGTTCTCCAGAAAAAAAATTCCAAAGTCTGAATGAACGCGTCGCTTAACATTGGGCCTTAAGGTGAATTTTCATGGGCGGCAACGGCGACGCGGCGCGATTTGACGTAAAAGTTGTGAAATCCTATGCGGCGGCGAATTCGCCGGTAATCGCGTTAATTACGATGCTCATTTTCTTTTATTCGCCCAATATGGCCGCCAATTGATGTTACAGCAAGTGCGCATTATTCGCGTCGCGTCGCATGGTAAAAATCGCCATCTGAATCCACCTTTACCTGACAAAACCCCTCGATTATCTCGAAAAAATACTGCGTTTAGTGGTATTAAAAAAATATAGCGATGTTCTGTGACTTGAACTTTAACCACAAGCAAATTTTGAGCACTTTTTTTCGAATCAGATTTTCCGTAAAAAAATCTTGAAAATCGTCCATGTTAAATTATCATAAGAAATTTCAAATATTTTTTACAGAAAAACTGATTCGAAAAAAAATGCTCAAAATGGTTAAAGCTCAAGTCATAGAACATCGCTATATTTTTTTCATACCACTGAACGCAGTATTTTTTCGAGATAATCGAGGGGTTTTGTCAGGTAAGCCCAATGTTAAGCGACGCGTTCATTCAGACTTTGGAATTTTTTTCTGGAGAACCTGTTTGAGATGGAATTTTTTGGATTTCAGTTCCATATGGAGGACTACTTGAACTATTTTTAGATAGCACCAACTCAACTTTTTTTTCTCGTGCGCACTTTACTTTAAGGCACATTGATGATCGTTAGAGACAAGTGGTCGTTATGATCACGTCATAGTAAATAAAATGTTGTCATATTATAATAAAGAGCTGAGAGAATCGAAAAATTACCATGTATTATTTATTATTAAAATATATCATGCCTCGAGATAAAAATAGAACATTGCTTTTACCTCATTTTCTGAAGCTCCAAGAGACACAGAGATGCAGATTTGAAATTTTAAAGGAGCTGAAAAGAGCATTCATTTTTCAGACATTTTTATAGACTGCGTAACAACACCCACAAATAAAAAGTGGTCTTAAAAAAGGTGGATTCACATGGCGATTTTTACCATGCGACGCGATGCGAATAATGCGCACTTGCTGTATTGACGGCCATATTGGGCGATTAAAAGAAAAAGAGCATCGTAATTAACGCGATAACCGGTGAATTCGCCGCCGCATAGGATTTCACAGCTTTTACGTCAAAATCGCGTCGCATCGCCGTTGTCGCCATCTGAATCCGACTTTAGTGTTAAAGTTCCTAAATTGTATCCTAAATTTTATACGCTCCATTCCTGTTCCATGTCTATAAAAATCACCGTACGTAGTCGATGTTAAAAAAATATACACTGACATCATTATATAATATATACAGTTTATCATATATGGAGAGGGAATACAGAGGGCAAATATTTTATTATAAGCAACAGCAATATATAATAATATTATACCCAGTATATTCAATAATTATACATTATTATAAAACACTTGTATATTTTTAAATTAATGATATTGTCAGATATAATACACAAACATCATGCATAAAAAAATTATTAAATTATTATATAATTACTTTACAAACTTATTTAAGTATATAAAATGTATTAATGCATTAAAGGATACGATTTTTTTTTAAAAAAAAGAACAAACATTAACTCCAAACCCTTCCGTTTTTTTTTTATTTTTTTTTTAAATATATTTATTTTTATTCTCATATGACGTTGACAGAGTAATCGCTAGCTAAAAAAACAAAAAAATAAACTAAAAGTGTTACATCTGACTTAACAATAAATTTCACAATTTTTATACGTCCAAAAAAGTATATATATTTATATACAATAAATAAATAATATATATAGCGTGATTAACTCGTTAACTTTTAGAAACAATGAGTCTTGCCATTCATTCTACTTTCATTTAAGTCTAATATCAATCTTCCTATTTTCTTGTTTTCCCCGTCCTTTACTTGGTTATCTCTTGGCTCTATTCCACTCTTTCTGTCCTTTAAAAAACGTGGCGCCATCTTTCCACTGGCTAGCGTCGTCCTGCCGTCTAGCAGCGCTTTCGCTAACCCCCCCCCCTCTTTCGACGGTGACTTGACCTCCACGAGTGGCCAGTAAATTGAATAAGGCCGCGGCTAGAGCTGCGCTGCTTGCCAGTAGTTTAAGACGGGGAAGATTCGAAGCGAGACGAGCAGGGAGATGCAGGTTGTACGGTTAGAGGACTAGCAATTCAAATCACTTTGACCAAATCTATATACTTAAATAGAATTCTCTACCTCACTCTTCTTCGTCCCTAAATTTCTTTTTGTTGGCCTGTATTTCTTTCTTTCTTCTTTCTCCCCTTCCTCTACAAAAATTTATATTAAAAATCCTAAATAAAATTTGAGGATAAAAAAGAAACAAACGTTAATCGTAAAATAAAATATAATTTTCTTTTGAATTATTATTTTGTTGTTTCGTTTTCATATCCGATAACATTAATCTTCAGTGATATATTATGCATAATATGTATTTTTATTTAGAACAAAATATTTTACCATCGGCTTAGACTGCACTTCTAAACTTTATATTTTATGAGTTTTTAACTAAACTCACTTCTATATATACCTATTATGTTCTCCACTTAATTACATCTTCTATAATGGACAAAAATCTTAGTTTCAACGCATATTCATGTCGCATCAAAATTGCAAGAGAAAAAGAGACGGAATTCATATAATATAATAATATATATAATAAATAACGTATATATTATGTATAACGATAAAATTATCGTTTCGTAGTGAATATGAAATAAACACTTACAATTGCTAGCGTAGAAAGTAAATTTTATGCATGACGTAGAAATAAAAAAATTTACTATTTTTTTTTAATTGTGAGTGAAATTTATAACAAATATATATATTTTTGCATTTTAAACGCTGCATTTTTTTTTTAAATATAAAAATCATTATATTCCTTAATTTATTTATAAAAACATTCTTACTAGCATTATATTAGAAATATCTTCAAAATAGTTTTCATGTGGAACTTCTCATTAAATTATCACTTAAATATGTAAATTTATCTCTCGTTAGTTGAAATTTTAATTAACTCTTAGTTAACATTATAATAATTAAAACTGTTCTGAAACAAAAAAGTTATTTAATTAATAATTAAAATTTTAAATTGTCGAATAAGCAGTATTGTATCATAATGTTTATTTAGTATAATTTATATGTGAAAACATTAAAAGTACACATTATTATATGTTTAAGTTTTTATATTTCAAATTAACGTAAATGCTGACACAAAAATATGATACTACATAAAAATTTTGTCCTCAATGTATGTATAAATTATACAGAACATAATATATCCGTAAAATTTATTGTATTTTATATACAATATAAAATGCATTTCATAAATATAAAAAATAAAACAATAAACAGTATTTTATACACAAAAAAATACTGCAAGTTATATTTCAACTTATTTTCCATTGAACATTGAACTTATTTTTACTACAGTTGTAGTTGCAGAATTTAAGTTTTACGATATAGTACATAGTACATACATACGTAACTTTTACTATCTCACAGTGTTATGTCAATGCAGGCGACTTCAAGTAGAGATTTTATGGTTGCGTGGAATTGGAAGTGGACCTCTGTCTGCATTACGTACAGTGCATGGCGTTGCTTCCCAAGTTCATGCTCAGAAGTGCATCCACCACACATCACACCACCACCTCTTGCCTGTGTATATACAACACCAAATACACTCAAATTAATTTTACTATCCCTCTGGAACTGAAGGTTTCTGGCTTTTTCTATTGTATTTATTATTAATAATATTTTACATTTTATATATAAATTTTCAGTAGGAAAATTCTTAAATCTGAAATATGAAAAAAAATATACTGCAAATCTGATACTTCCGGTAGCTTCTTGAGGGAATACTTAATTAATTTAACTGTAGTAAGCCTGGTTAGGTATATATACACAGACACCGCTAGTCGTCGGTCAATGACGTTTTGCTGATGTAACTAACGTCTGTGTGAGCACAAGCAAGTGGATTGAGTGGTTGTTTGCTGCTCCCCATCCATCCTCCCCCCTCCCCTCTTTCTCTCTCTCTCTCTCTCTCTCTCTCTCTCTCTCTCTCTCTCTCTCTCTCTCTCTCTCTCTCTCTCTCTCTCTCTAACGTCACAAGTCAGCAGTCTGCCTGCATGTATGCACTCGTTTCATATATATACATATAAATATATCTGTATAATATATTTAAGTATGCAGTTCACAAGGGATCCCGTCCGTCTGTATAAATATGTCTGGTAGCCTTTGCCTTTGGATTGTACCCTTCTATATTTTTATATAGGACACTGCATGCCAGCCGGAATTCATTCTCAGCATCGTCTGTCTGTCTGCCTGCATGCTTGCCTCTCCATACTTACTTTAGCAATTGCTTTTACAAAGTCCCTAACACTATTTATAATACATTATTTTATATGGTATTATTTGATGAAGGCACCCTACAAAATCTAATTTTCAATAGATTGATCTAAATTTCGTACTTCATCTGTAACATTATACGTAGGATTGTGTAATAATTTAGTTCATAACATCAGTAATTTTACTTTTACAGTTAGCACACGTTTATAATACTATATTTGTTGATGTTATCAAAGTGTCATTTATTGCGATAATGTAATTTATAGTGCTTCTGGAATTGAAAATGCATTTTATGTGTTACTTTTTTTTATTATTTTTTTTAGTCTCGTTTGATTTACTATTATGTGTATATAAATTAAATTATTTATTATGAAATTGTGATATATACCCTGTATTGAAGTTAAATATACAAAATAAATGTAAATAAACCTTACAATACATTAAAATGAATATATAATGTAATACTTGACAAATATTTTACTTGCATCAGTAATAATAAAAACGTTGTTAACGTTGTTGTAATTAATGAAAAATCTTAAAATTGTAACGTATACTGATATTATATATATAGTTCTGATTCATTTGAAATTTCTTATATCGATGAACAGCGAAGAACACTCTATTAGACTGTTCTTATTTTTTACGAAGGCATGATATTATATGCAATTCCAGCTACCATAAATAAATAACATCTGCGTCACAAAATCATGTGTAAACATATTTCCACGTATCCAATAATTATTGTTTGTAATTAATCTTAAATTCCCCTTAAAATATTTTTTAATCAAAACGTATTTTTCAACTATTGACTGATTTTTTTTTTTTTATATATTAACTATCAATATTTCTTTGTTTCATGAATAGAAAGAAAATGCAATTGAAATTATTAAATGATGGTAAACACACTAAGGACCTACAACATATTAATTTTAACGATCCTATATTTCCATCGTCACTCCAATAACAATATAACCTGCATGCAATGATTTTATTAACACTATTAATGTTTAATGTTAATATACACCATGTCAATATTTATTTTTCATCCACGCCTATATTATATAAGGATCATAGTTATAATAACTTTTTACAGGGTACTTAAACACTTTGTAATGCAAAACATTTTTTTTAATACATGCAGTGATCGTCATATATGTATATAACCATATATTACATTAAAGTACACATATATATATATACTATTAGCTCTAATATTTTCATATAACAACTAAACTTTATTTTTGTCTATTTAAATGAAGAGACCTTAAGTTTACATTTCTAAAGTAAATCTTGTCCATTACTCTGATGCTGGAGTTGAGTTGCTCGCCTCGTCAGCTCCATCTCGTCCTCGTCCCTCTAATTCCTTTAGCTGAGGTTTCAGCCTAGCACGTCTCCATTTGTATGTGTGCGCTCGTCGTGGTTTACTGACCACCGCCAGATGTGGTGTTATAAGCATTTTCTCTCTCTCTCTCTCTCTCTCTCTCTCTCTCTCTCTCTCTCTCTTCTCTCTTCTCTCTCTCTCTCTCTCTCTCTGTCTCTCTCTCTTGCCTGTTTTGCTTCAGTTTATACACAAATTCAAACTTCTACAAGTGAATAAAGATTCCTAATAAAAGTAAAAGATTTTTTAGCCTCTTTATAGACGTACTAACTATGTATAAAAATTTTACACAACATTTGAGACATCGTAAAAGAATAATTTAAAAAAATAAATACAATAATAGGGATGTCATAATAATGCATGTACTTACGTTTTTTTTTTTTTTTTTAGTGTACAATTTTATTTACTCCACCCACGTGGGGATTCAAGCAATTCAAGCATATTGTTTGTGTGTAAT